>CM027089.1:9216119-9564064 GCA_015343265.1 Pao palembangensis | reverse complement strand
CTGTGATCCTAATCTCATGTTGTAGCCTTTGTAATAAAATGCTGTGATCTACAGTATCAAAGGCAGCACTGAGGTCCAGTAAAACCAGTACGGAAATAAGTCCACAGTCTGATGCCATGAGGAGGTCATTAGTGACTTTTACCAGTGCTGTTTCTGTGCTATGATGAGCTCTGAAACCAGACTGAAACACTTCAAATAGACTATTCCTGTTTAGGTGATCGGTTAGCTGACTGACAACCAGCCTCTCAAGTATCTTAGAGATGAATGGGAGGTTGGATATCGGTCTATAATTTGCTAAGACGCCTGGGTCAAGTGAAGGTTTTTTAAGTAAAGGTCTGATAACAGCAGTTTTATACGCCTGAGGTACATAACCTATAGTCAAAGATAGAATGATCTGATCTAATACTGAGGCCCCAATCACAGGAAAGACATCCTTGAAAAGCTTAGTTGGGATGGGGTCCAGGAGACATGTGGTTGGTTTAGATCCATTAATGCTGGTGGTCAGCTCAGGGAGGTCTATGGGCAGGAAGCTGTCCAGAGGTGGATCAGGACTAGATGGGGTTGCTAACAAGGGCAGCTCATCAGTTGTCATGGAGCGACCTTGATCGATCTTTTCTCTAATGTTAGTGATTTTATTGGTGAAGAAACTCATAAAGTCTTCACTGCTAAGAGCTGCAGGAATAGAAGGCTCAACCGAGCTGTGACTCTTTGTCAACCTGGCTATGGTGTTAAACAGAAAACGCGGGTTGTTCTTATTTACATCTATTAATGAAGTGTAGTAAGCTGTTCTGGCTTCACAGAGGGCCTTCTTATATGTTAGTAAGCTGTCTTTCCAGGCGCTTTGGGAATCAGCTGATCTGGCTGAATACCACTTCCTCTCCATCCGTCTTGACGCCTGCTTAAGAGTTCGGATATGTGTGTTATACCACGGAGCCAGTCTTCTATGGTGTGTGAACCTTCTCTTCAGCGGGGCAACCGAATCTAAAACTATACGTAGTGTGGCTGCAGTGACATTGACAAAGCAGTCAATATCTGCAGGAGTAACATTTAGATCAGAATGATCTGCTGCACCAGTAGTAGGAGGCGCTAGAGGGGGCACCGCTGCAATTTCAGCTACAAATCTGTCTCTAGTATCTTCAGAGAGACACCTGCTGTAGTAAACCTTCCTGTCATGTGCTGCTCGGTCTGCTAGAGTGAAGTCAAAGGTTATAAGTGAGTGGTCTGAGAGGAGGGGGTTTTGGGGAACAACTACCAGGTTCTCAGTTTCTAGACCATAGGTGAGAACCAGATCCAGAGTGTGATTATGACAGTGCGTCGGTTCATTTACTAACTGAGAGAAACCTATTGCATCTATCAGTGAGTTAAACGCCGTCTTAAGACTGTCAGTATCATCATTCATATGGATGTTAAAATCACCCACTATAATGACTTTATCTGTACTAACCACTAAACTAGACAGGAAATCTGAAAACTCAGCCAGGAAGTGTGTGTAAGCAGCTGCAGGTGGCTGATACACCACAACTAATAAAACTGGCTTTTCTGACTTCCAATTGTGGTGAGAGAGGCTGAGAGTGAGACTCTCAAAAGAGCTACAGGTAGCTTTAGGTTTGGGGTTGACTTGAAGGCTGGAGCGGTAGACTGCTGCCATTCCACCTCCTCTGCCTGCACTTCGAGGAACTCCATCTAGTCATATAGTTAATATGACTAGATGAAGTTGCTTCATTTAAACTGACATATTCTTCATCCTGCAACCAAGTCTCTGTGAGAAAGAAAATATCAGATAGATGATCTGTTATTAAATCATTAACTAGAAGAGATTTAGACTGTAGAGATCGTATGTTCAACAGACCACATCTAACTGTTTTATTTGTTTCTGACTGTTTACTGCTGTGTATTTTTATGTTATTATTATTAACACCTCTTGACTTATTTACTAGATGAACTATGGGAGGACGAGGTACTGACACTACTTCTATTGTATTATTAAACTTAGTGTTACTGTGAGCGTTTTTAGTTTTATTGTTGTTTTTATTTTTATTGGAGGGCGGCAGTTTTACAGAAGCAGCAGAGAAGCGTGTAAGACAGCGACTCTGCCTCCTGGCCTCGACCCTGGGTTGTCAGAAGGTTGGTTGTCCAATGAACTTTGCTATATTGCTAGAAATAAGAGCTGCACCACCCCGGATGGGGTGAATGCGGTCTCTGCTAATAAGGCCCGGCTTTCCCCAAAAAGTCTCGCAATTATCTATAAAGGCCACGTTGTTTTCTGGACACCACCGCGACAACCAGCGACGAAGCGATGACATGCGGCTAAACATGTCATCACTGGCCAGATTCGGGAGGGGACCAGAGAACGCTACGGAGTCCGACATCGTTTTGGCGAAGTTACACACCGACTCCATATTAACTTTAGTAATCTCCGACTGGCGCAGCCGGGCGTCGTTAACGCCGACGTGACTGATAATTTTGCTGTATTTGCGCATATCTTTCACCAGCTGCTTTAAGTTTCCCTCTATGTCGCCCGCTCTGGCCCCCGGGATACATTTAACTATCGCCTCTGGTGTCGGCTTCACGTAGCGAAGAATAGAGTCGCCAATAACCAGGGTCGGTTTCTCAGTGGGTGCGTCAGTGAGCGGGGAAAAGCGGTTTGCGACATGAAGCGGTTGGTGGTGAACCACAGGCCTTTGTTTCAGGCTACGCTTCCTTCGAACTGCCACCCAACCACCCTGACTACCCGGCTGCTCGGAGGCTGCGGGGGAACAGCTAACAGTAGCTGCACTGGGCTGGTCCATACAGGCTAACTGGTGCTGGCTAGCTACAGGGGCTACGTTGCTAACTTGTGTGCGGAGTCTCGCCTCAAGCTCGCTAAGCCTCGCCTCTAGAGCTATAAATAAGCTACACTTTCTACACGCTTGACTCTCAGTAAGGGAGGCAGAGGGGTAACTAAACATTTCACACACTTTGCAGAACACCGGAGGAGAAACGGTGGGAGAAGTGAAGTTAGCCATGCTAGCAGTGAGCGCAGCTGCGCGGAACGAAATAGACAGAGCGAAGTATAGAACCCAAGGATCGTGCGGTTACTAAACTTTCACCAAGGTGCTTGTGTACTACTAAACAGGATAAACAAAAAGCAACAAATAATTAACAACAGTAAATCCACCGTAGCAAACACCAGGAGAAGTGAACGAGTAGGACGGAGCAGAAACAGGAAATGACGCAATACGTTACCGAGTAGTTCTTGGCCCATCCATCAGCATCAATCAATAACAGAACAAAGGTCAAAAGTATATGTAGTTGTAGCCCCTCGAGTATAGTTTAACTGTAAAGCACGACTAGTAGCACAAATAGAGTAGTCCTGACTGCCCATTGCTGATCGTTTCGTCCGGCGTGGCACTAAAGTCAAATTAAGGTGAACAGAGCGGTTTCCACGAGCCAGCGATTTTTGAATGTGACTGGAGAGCTTATTAGTGGCAAATGAAATTAAGGCAACGAGAACAATGAATACAATTAGCATAGCTATCCAAAAAAACCATCAAGACATTGTTTCTTTAATGTAGAACAGATTCTTCTTCGTTCCTGCCGTGGCGGTCGGGGTGTCTCGTCCTCTGATGGTGATTCCTCTTCCGGGAATGGATCGATGTATCGGGTGATCCCCTGTGTGGGAGCCATCGTTGCAGGGAGAGGTTACTAGCACTTCACCTGTTACGCGTTGGGGGTATCTGACGTCGCAGTCCCCTTTTCCTCTGATGTTGTAGGCACTCTGGCACACTGTGACAGATGAAACCACGTGGATCCTTTCCCTTCAAGGCGAACAGCTGTGGTGGTCCTTGCTGTGACATGGTGTGGCCCTGTCCAACAGGGTTCCTGCCACTTCCTCTTGAAGACCTTCAGCAGGAGGAATTCTTGTCCTGATAGCTCTGGTCTCTCCTCCGTCAAGGGTGGAACCTGGAGAGAAAGACTGATAGCCATATTTTTAAGAATTTTGTATATTACCTTTGGGTTGCAAGTTGCAGATGGTCCCACGCCAGGGTCCTGAGAAGGGACGTCCGTGTTGGAGCTCAAATGGAGTGAACCCTGTTTGACGGTTCACCGAATATCTTCTGGTCATAAGGACCAATGGCAATGCATCAATCCAATTGAGGCCAGTTGAGGCCATTGTTTTAGCTAATTTAGTTTTGATGTGCTGATTCATTCTTTCCACCTTACCCTGTGACTGGGGGTGGTAAATTGTGCCATATTTGTGGGTCAGACCTAATTGTTGTTCCATTTGCGCCAAGTGTTTGTTTTTAAAATGGGACCCATTGTCTGATCTTATTCTCTTGGGGAACCCATGATTTGGAATATAGTGATTAACCAAAGCTTTGATCACTGCGGCCGCATCCTCCTTTGCGGTAGGATAAGCCTTGGGCCATCCAGAGTAGACATCTATTATTACTAATAAATATCTTTTTTCTCTTGCCCGCACTCCCATGTCTGTAAAATCCATCAGGATTTCTTCACCTGTTGTTTTAGGCACTGGAAATAGACCAGGAACATTCTTGATGCCTGGTCTGGGGTTGTACTGGGTGCAGATTTCACATTTGAGTGCGGTATTTGCCAGTACTGAAGGTAGGTCTGGATGCCAAAAGTTTTTGCAGAATCTTTTCATGGCATCGATTCCCAAGTGTGATGGACCGTGTGCTTCTAGGCACATGTCTCTGAGAAATCGCTTGGGAACCACTAAGAGACCTTTTTTGTTTTGCCATATATCCACTTGTTGTCCGTTGGGGCCATGTTCAATGTCAACCACTTTAGCCCCATTTTCACTCCACTGTTCTTGTTCATCCGCCGGAGTAAGCGCTTGCGCATTGCCCCATTCATATAATGAAAGAGGTCTTAAATCCTGTTCTTTTTCCTCAGCCACCTCCACTAATGTAGCTATGTTGGGAATGTCTAGACCAGCAGCCTGTTTTGCTGCTCTGTCCGCTACTTCATTCCCTTTTGCATCAAGAGACCCATCCTTTTTGTGGGCTGGTGTTTTTATTACTGCCAATTTGGCAGTCTTTAAGGCCTCCAGAATGCTTTTTATCACATCTTCATGTTTGGGAGGACCCCCTGTTGCAGTCTTCCATCCATTTCTTATCCATGCACCCAAATCTCTAAGTACAACATGATAACAAAAGGCTGAATTGGTAAAAATGCTTACGTTTTGTCCTTTCCCCATTAATAAATCCTTTTCCAGGGCCACCAATTCAGCTCTTTGGGCCAACGGCAGTTCCACTGAGCCACTGGCTTGAACTATGTAGTCCAGATTTTCTCTTTGCACCACAGCAAATCCAGCCTTTAGGCCCGTGTCTGTTCTGTGGCAACTTCCATCTATGTATAAATGCATTATCTCTAATGCTTCAGGGAGTGGTGTCGCCTGCACGTCAGGTCTCGCCTTTGACACCCTCATTGTTTCTTGGCAACAATCATGTGTTTCTTCCATACTCATGTGTTGTGCCATGTTAATTTTCTCATTTCTGTAGGCTATGTGTGTTAGTAATGTGACGGTTGTATTTTCTCTTCCTGGTGTGATGGAAAATGCTGATGACTCAATGAAGGCTATGACAGCATGGTCTGTGTTCACGAAAAGTTGATGTTTTTACACAACCATCTCTGTTTTCATGATGAGCGTAGCTAGGGCTGCTGCAAATCTTGTGCAAGGTGGTGCTTTTTGTTCATTGGGATCTAAAATGATGCTATAGTAGCCCAACACATGTCTCTCCCCCTGTCGTTGCTGAAAGAGGCATGCATTTGCTGTCATGCCATCGTCTGCAACGGAAACATCCAAACAGAATGGGATTGAGTAGTCTGGTTTAGCCGGAGCTTCTGCATTGGCTAAAAGATGTTTGATGTCCTGGAAATCAGACCGTGCTCGATCTGTCCATGTGAGATGAGCTCGTGGGTGTTGTGTGCCAGTGGTTTTCAGGATGTCTTGAAGTGAGGCTGTGCGAGACGCATAGTCAGGAATGAAATGTCTGGAAAAGTTAATAAGTCCCAAGAATGACTGTAGGTCTTTAACAATAACAGGTTGCTTATTTGCCAGAATATTTTGCCTTTGAGAAGTGGTCATTTCATAACCACGACCAAAAATGATATTACCCAAAAACTGGACCCGTGTTCGGACCAACTGGATCTTAGACTTCTTAATCAGAAAACCAATAGTCCCCAAATATTGTAAGAGGGTGATGGAAGCCTCCATGCACTGTTGTCTCGTATGAAAAGCAATCAACAAATCATCCACATACTGGATTAGCAGAGTGTTGTCAGGTAGAGTAGGGGACCTCTGTAAGAGGTGTTTCAAAACAGTGTTAAATATACCAGGTGTTAAAGAGAACCCCTGTGGCATCCTGGTATAGGTGTACTGTTGTCCAGAAAATGTGAATGCAAAGACGGGTTGCAGCTTTGTACTAAGGGGTAAGCAAAAGAAAGCATTAGCCAGATCAATGACAGTGAACCACTGATGGTCAGGAGTGAGCAAAGACAGGGCAGTAGTAGGGTTAGGCACTGCCTGAGAAGGCTCACGAACAAGAGTGTTAATTGTACGGAGGTCGTGAGCCATGCGATAATTTGTTCCATCTGCTTTAAGGACTGGCAGGATGGGTGTCTTCCATGGTGCAGTGGTGGGATAGATGACACCAGCCTGTAACAGCCCTTCTATGGTGTCTGTGATGCCTGGTAGAGCTTCTGTTTTAATAGGATATTGGGGCACATTTACTGGATTGGTTGTGTCAATAGCAAACTCTACAGGTCTGACATTGAGAAGGCCAACGTCCGCCTGATGCGTCACCCACATAGAAGAAGGTAGATTTTCCAGTGCTTTGTAAGCCTCTGGATCATTGGTGTCCTCAGCACCATGGTGGCATTGTAATTGTTGGTGGTTCAAAATGACTTGAGTAGTTGTCGGAGATTTATAAAATGTGAATTGGGGATTTGATGGAGAGGCGAAAACATTTTGTGTGGATGTTTCTTGCCAATCAGAGATTTTATTAGCGGCGGCCACCATAGGACCAAGGGCCTTTGCCTGTTTCCCTGTTGTGATGGCCAATGTTATGTGTGGTGCTGAGGTGGGGCCTAATTGATAATAGTGGCTCTGTTCATCAGTGAGATGGATCGGGGCGGCTATGCCTTCCAGTCCAACTACGATACCAGGTGAGACAACTGACCACTCCTGGCCTTCCCAAAGATCATTGAACCGAACCTGATAGAGGAGGTCACCTTCCGTGTCGTAGAACAGGGTCACGTGTGGGGGATCCTGGGGTGGAGACAACACATGTCTGACCTTGAGATGCGGATGCCACTGACAGAAGGCTTGCACCAGCGGGCTGTGGTCCAGGTCGATGACCAGTCCCCAATAAATGTCGGCAACGAGTAGATCTCCCGGAGGTGAGTTTCCCAGGCACATGATGGCAGAAGTGTTTGATGTTACATTTGTGCACAAGTAGGTGTAACCGTCGTTCCTTCCGGAAGCAGGAGAATCTGCGCCTTAAGAGTCTGGAGGAGATCTCGTCCCAGTAGATTAATAGGGCATTGAGGGCTCATGAGAAATGAGTGATACAGGCTCTGGTTGCCAAGAGTTACAGTTACGGGTTCAGTTTTTGACAAATACAAGGTCTGGCCGCCAATACCCTGTACTGGTACCATTTCAGTAGAGAGAGGCAAATCCACCTTTTCAGATAAAGTGGAATGGGTGGCTCCCATGTCCACAAGAAACAAAAAGTCATTTTTCTCTACCTTCATGGAAAGAAAGGGCTCGGCCGTCGCGCCCCCTCTGGTGCCAGCTGGGCCTCCCTAGGTGGGGTACATACCATGGTCTCCAGATGGCGGTGGCTGATGATATGAGCTGTCATTTTGTTGCTGTGGGCGTCACTGTTGTTGTGGGCGTCTACGACACTCTCTTGCCCAATGTCCCTTTCCTCCGCAGTTGTGACACAAATCTGAGCGACGTGATGCTACATCCCTTCTCCCAACCGGACCTCTGTCACGACTCCGAGGTGGCCCTCCTGTGGGGAAAGCCTCACGAACAGCAGCAACAACGGCCGCTTGAATGTCAGTCATGGGCGAAGACTGTGCCTTTTTAGATGATTTTTTTCATTTGTTCAATCTGCATTTGTGTGAGTGATTGCCGTGCTGCAAGCTGTGACGCAGCTTGTTGTCGTTCTTTGGTGATAAATCTATCTAACAGAGTGATCAGACATTGTGACCACTGGGCCGATGGAGCACCAGGAATCATAGGATTATCAAGCAGTTGTTGTTTAACTAATGCAGGCAAACCTGCCATACGTTTTTCCTTCATCATTACCATTGTGGGTGTACCATCAGTCGGAGGCTCACCTGTAACTCCGATCCACTTATTTCTTCCTGTATGAAGCCATGCGTCAGGGGTGGTTCCCTCCTCGGTCTTCCATGGATGTGAAAAGGATGCAAGTGCTGCAGCACTGACAGGAAACATAGCTCGCATAGCAGCAAAGAAATTCTCAACATGGTCAGTAACAGGCGCAGAAGGTGGCACATCCTCAGTTCGAGCTGCTGCTTCAATCTGGCTCAGTGTGTGGTGTCCTACACAGGCAGCTACAATAGCTCGCATGTCTCCCATGGCCAGTAACACCCCTTGTATGTGGCCTTTTAAGGCTTGAATCCAGGGACTGGCCCCATTAGGGAGAGGTGGTAATTCATTTCTGAATCCTGTAATGTCGCCCAATTGCCATGGTTTATATGTTGGATTTACAGCGCCTGGGGCGGCCACTAGTGGGAGCTGGAGCACTGGTTCCGCTCCTGTGACCTGTTCTCGAGACCGCGTGAAAGGAACAGAACGATAACCATCATTTCCTGGTGTGGAGTGAACGGAGAGTGTAGACTGTGGTGTCGTCGGGATGGAAGTCAGGAACGATTGACCTGGTTCCCCCTGTTGAGGTGTCATAGGTGACATGTGAGAAGATACGTGTGATGCGCCTTCTTGTGGTTGTGTCTGCATTTGTAAATTACGCAGCTGTGTTTCCAATTCTGCCATACACTTAGAGATGTCCTCCGTGGGACGCAATAAGTCTGCTGCCATCTGTCTTTGCCGTTTAACCCAGCCATCATCTTCCTGTGTTGAAGTTTTTAGAGCAAAAGGGTTCGACGCTGAAAGTGCCGGAACAGATGCTGAAGCCGACGATTGCGTCTGACTTCCTTGTCCACCACCCGCTCCATGAGCTTCAAATTCCACATTCCCACCAGACAATTGTACTGTGCCTCCTGCTATTACTGGATCTAATGCTGCCCCTTGACAATACAGTGGAGGTGACTGCCCTGTTCCCAGCCCTTTGGTCACACTTTTTTCTTTTTTGTCTTTACGCCATTTATTCGCTGCGCGCATAGTCATACACACATCTCTCAACGCTTGCGCCATGCATTTCAGCCTAACTGCCTTCTCCGCTTTACTTTCCCACTTCTTTCTTTTCAGCACACTCGCTGTCCCTGCCGAAACCTCTGCTTCCTCCTTTTTCACTTTCTGCTCCACAATAATCTGTAACAACTGCACCAACAGTTGATCTTCACCCAACTTTCCCAGGCTCACTCCAAACTTGGCCGAAAATTCTGCTTGTTTTTGAAGTACTTCTTTTTTTTCTTTTTCTGGCGTCCGTGCCAATTGACACTCAAGAACAATTTCTATTGCTATTTTCTTCCCGGGCGCGCCCATTTTTAATTAGATATTTTTACACAGAAAGGAAAAATATACTACTATTAATTATTATTATTATTATTATTATTATTATTAATAATAATATTCCCTCTACAGTGCACTCTTCAGGTCCTCCCCGAGGCCTGGATAACCAAGGCAGTCAGCAACTCTGACCCCGAGCACTCCTTCCGGCCACAACCCAGAAGTGAGCACTGACTTGCTTCACAGTTCACGCGTTTCCCACACAATTTGAAATATACATTTAAAGACAGCGATCAGTCCTCCACCACAAAACGCACTTTCGATAAAACAGGTAGTGCTTACCTTTAATCTATGTTGTCCGGACAATCTAAGAGTTGTGGGGAAGGAGAAGATCAGCCTTCCACGCCGTCACCCACGCCGGAGTAACATCGCTTCGTGGTCGCCAATTGTTGTAAAATTTGGGGTCCGGGCGTGTTCGTCAAAGAACTTACAGGAAACCAGAACTATCAAGCAAGATTTATTCAGCACAATCATGGTCTCCCTGCAACACTGTGGCAACTCACACAGTCCCGCGGAGGGGCAGGGGAGCCAATCAGCACAATCGATCGCGGACTCTTTTACTACACCGGAGCAACTCTCACGGTCCCACGTAGGGGCAAAAGAGTGCCTCTTCTTCCGCGTACAGGTCTCTTGAATACTTGACGCCCCTTCGGCGTATCTGCTAATTACGTGAAGACCATGCAGCATTGATGCAAGAACGCATGATTGGCGCCGCTGTGTATGGTCTATTGCGAGTGATCCACGACTTCGTATGTGATTGTCCTTGGCGAAGTAAGATATGCGGAGGTCACGTAGACACAGGACAGAAAAATACAGCCTTGTATGATTACATGTACATCAGCAATATAAAAAAAATCTTCCTTTTGCTACAATACTCAAAGTGGCCGAGCAATGTGTTGAACACTGTCTTCCACTCGTCGCCCTGGTGGATGCAGACGAGATGGTAGGCGCTTCTCAGGTCTAGTTTGGTGAAGACGCGCACCCGGTGGAGGGGCGCGAACGCCGAGTCTATGAGTGGTAGCGGGTATTTATTCTTTGAGGTTATGGCAAGTTTGGTCTTGAGTCTCCCTTGCCCGGACGCGGGTCACCGGGGCCCCCTCCTGGAGCCAGGCCTGGGGGTGGGGCACGCTGGCGAGAGCCTGGTGGCCGGGCCTTTGCCCATGGGGCCCGGCCGGGCATAGCCAGAAGGAATGACATGGGACCCTCTTCCAGTGGGCTCACCACCTGCAGGAGGGGCCAAAGGGGTCGGGTGCTGTGTGAGTTGGGTGGCGGCCGAAGGCGGGGACCTTGGCGGTCCGATCCCCGGCTGCAGAAGCTAGCTCTAGGGACGTGGAATGTCACCTCTCTGATGGGGAAGGAGCCTGAGCTGGTGCGTGAGGTCGAGAAGTTCCGACTAGATATAGTCGGCCTCACCTCAACGCATAGCAAGGGCTCTGGAACCAGCCTTCTCGAGAGGGGTTGGACTCTCTTCTACTCTGGAGTTGCCGACGGGGAGAGGCGGCGGGCAGGGGTGGCGATTCTTGTCGCCCCCGGCTTAGTGCCTGTATATTGGAGTTTACCCCGGTGGGCGAGAGGGTAGCCTCCCTCCGCCTTCGGGTGGGGGGACGGATCCTGACTGTTGTTTGTGCCTATGGCCCCAACAGCAGTTCAGCGTATCCACCCTTTTTGGACTCCCTAGAGGGAGTACTGGAGAGTGCTCCTTCTGGGGGCTCCCTCGTCCTCCTGGGTGACTTCAATGCTCACGTCGGCAGTGACAGTGAGACCTGGAGGGGCGTGATTGGGAGGAATGGCCCCCCTGATCTGAACCCGAGTGGTGTTTTGTTGTTGGACTTCTGTGCTCGGCACAGATTGTCCATAATGAACACCATGTTCAGACATAAGGGTGTCCATATGTGCACTTGGCACCAGGACACCCTGGGCCGCAGTTCGATGATCGACTTTGTAGTCGTGTCCTCGGACTTGCAGCCGTATGTTCTGGACACTCGGGTGAAGAGAGGGGCGGAGCTGTCAACTGATCACCACCTGGTGGTGAGTTGGCTTCGTTGGTGGGGGAGGATGCCGGACAGGACCGGCAGGTCCAAACGTATTGTGAGGGTCTGCTGGGAACGCCTGGCAGAATCTCCTGTCAGGCGGAGCTTCAACTCCCACCTCCGGGAGAGCTTCACCCATGTCCCGGAGGAGGTGGGGGACATTGAGTCCGAGTGGACCATGTTCCGTGCCTCCATTGTTGAGGCGGCTGTCCGGTGCTGTGGCCGCAAGGTGGTCGGTGCCTGTCGTGGCGACAATACCCGAACCCGCTGGTGGACACCGGTGGTGAGGGATGCCGTCAAGCTGAAGAAGGAGTCGTACCGGGCCTTTTTGGCCTGTGGGACTCCCGAGGCAGCAGACGGGTACCGGCGAGCCAAGCGGGGTGCAGCTGTGGCGGTCGCCGAGGCAAAGATCCGGGCGTGGGAGGAGTTCGGGGAGGCCATGGAAAACGACTTCCGGACGGCTTCGAAAAGGTTCTGGACCACCATCCGGCGCCTGAGGAGGGGGAAGCAGTGCATTGTCAACACTGTATATGGTGAGGATGGTGTGCTGCTCACCTCAACTCGGGACGTTGTGGATCGGTGGAAGGAATACTTCGAAGACCTTCTCAATCCCACCAACACGCCTTCCAGTGAGGAAGCAGGGCCTGGGGAATCGGAGGCTGGTTCTCTTATCTACGGGGTCGAAGTAGCCGAGGTTGTTGAGAAACTCCTCGGTGGCAGGGCCCCGGGGGTGGATGAGATCCGTCCGGAGTTCCTTCGGGCTCTGGACGTTGTAGGGCTGTCATGGTTGACACGACTCTGCAACGTCGCGTGGACATCGGGGGAGGTACCACTGGATTGGCAGACCGGGGTAGTGGTCCCTCTTTTTAAGAAGGGGGACCGGAGGGTGTGTTCCAACTATAGGGGGATCACACTCCTCAGCCTCCCTGGGAAGGTCTATTCAGGGGTACTGGAGAGGAGGGTCCGCCGGATAGTCGAACCTCGGATTCAGGAGGAGCAGTGCGGTTTTCGTCCTGGACGTGGAGCTGTGGACCAGCTCTACACCCTCGGCAGGGTCCTAGAGGGTGCGTGGGAGTTTGCCCAACCAGTCTACATGTGTTTTGTGGATCTGGAGAAGGCATTCGACCGCGTGCCTCGGGGAATCCTGTGGGGGGTTCTCCGGGAGTATGGGGTGTCGGGCCCCCTGATACGGGCCGTCCGCTCCCTGTATGACCGGTGTCAGAGTTTGGTCCGCATCGCCGGTAGTAAGTCGAACTCGTTTCCGGTGAGGGTTGGACTCCGCCAGGGCTGCCCTTTGTCACCGATTCTGTTTATAACTTTTATGGACAGAATTTCTAGGCGCAGCCGTGGTGTTGAGGGGGTCCGGTTTGGTGGCCTCAGGATCGGGTCTCTGCTTTTTGCAGATGATGTGGTCCTGTTGGCTTCATCAGTCCGTGACCTCCAGCTCTCGCTGGATCGGTTCGCAACCGAGTGCGAAGCGTCCGGGATGAAGATCAGCTCCTCCAAGTCTGAGGCCATGGTTCTCAGCCGGAAAAAGGTGGAGTGCCTTCTCCGGGTCGGGGAGGAGATCCTCCCCCAAGTGGAGGAGTTCAAGTACCTTGGGGTCTTGTTCGCGAGTGGGGGAAGAATGGAGCAGGAGATCGACAGGCGGATTGGTGCGGCGTCTGCAGTAATGCAGACTCTGCACCGGTCCGTTGTGGTGAAGAGAGAGCTGAGCCGAAAGGCGAAGCTCTCGATTTACCAGTCGATCTTCGTTCCTACCCTCACCTATGGTCATGAGCTTTGGGTAGTGACCGAAAGAACGAGATCGCGGGTACAAGCGGCCGAAATGAGTTTCCTCCGCAGGGTGGCTGGGCTCTCCCTTAGAGATAGGGTGAGAAGCTCTGCCATCCGGGAGGAGCTCGGAGTAGAGCCGCTGCTCCTCCGCATTGAGAGGAGTCAGATGAGGTGGCTCGGGCACCTAGTGAGGATGCCTCCCGGACGCCTCCCTGGTGAGGTGTTCAGGGCACGTCCCTCCGGTAGGAGACCCCCGGGAAGACCCAGGACACGCTGGAGGGACTATGTCTCTCGGCTGGCCTGGGAGCGCCTCGGGATCCCCCCGGAAGAGCTGGACGAAGTAGCTGGGGAGAGGGAAGTCTGGGCTTCCCTGCTTAGGCTGCTGCCCCCGCGACCCGACCCTGGATAAGCGGAAGAAGATGGATGGATGGATGGATGAAGGTTATGGCATTGAGCCCCCGGTAATCAATGCAGGGGTGCAGCGACCCATCCTTTCCCTTTACAAAGAAAAACCCCGCTGCGACAGGGGAGGACGACGGACGGATTAGTCCCGACACTAGTGACTCACTCAGGTATCTCTCCATCGCCTCTCGCTCCAGTTGAGAGATGCTATAGAGCCGGCTGGAAGGCCGCGGGGACCCTGGGAGCATGTCAATGGCGCAATTGTATGGGCAATGGGAGGGGAGAGTACAGGCGCAATGCTTGGAGAACACGCCGCCGAGGTCATGATAGGCCTCTGGGACTGCCGTAAGGTCGGGAGCGGCCGGTGGAGAGCTGAGGGTCGATGGCGCTGGCGGCGGAGCGGAACGCAGGCAGCGGGCATGACACGCCGCACTCCAACCCGTCAGGGAACCGAATGTCCAGTCGATCTGGGGGTTATGGAGGGCTAACCAGGGGAAGCCAAGAACCGCGGGAGCAGACGACGGGAGTAGGAGGAACCGGATCTGCTCGCGGTGATTACCTGAAACCACGAGTGTGAGCGCGGCGGTGCTACGCGTAACCCTTGCTAGTATTTGCCCGTCTATATCTACCACTGTTTTGGGTTCAGAAAGCTCCACCGATGGGAGCCATCCGCGCCCGAGTCCACCCACAGGGACAACGGCAACGACTCGCGAGCCCAAAACAGCGTACCCAGCAGACTCACCCGCGAAAGAAGACGGCAGGGCGGGGACGCGCTCGTCAGTGTGCCTGCCTGCACTGATGAGCCTACTCTTTTGGCCGCATGGGACAGCTGGCGATATAATGGCCCGTCTGTCCACAGTATAGGCAGGCCCCAGCCTCTTCTCTTCGCCTCTTCTCCGTGGTCAGGCGCGCGCGGCCCAGCTGCATCGGTTCTGCTTCATGGCAATCCGACGTGGTGGGTGGAGGATGTGGTTGAACAGGGCAGGTTCGTTCCACCCGGCCTCCTCTGCCAGCATGCTGAACTCGATCGCGTACTCGGCCACTGAGTGCAAGCCCTGCTGGATCGAAAACAGCCGGTCCGACGCGTCCCCCAGATGGTTCAGCTAGTCAAAACGCACTCACACCGCCTAACGAACGCGCCGAACTTGAGCGTGTTCAGGTGGGTGCGCACACAGGACGCCTGGGCCCAGGCTAGACCCTTTCCCCGCAATAATCCGATGATGTAGTTAATCTTCGCAGCGTCCAAAGTGAACATGAATGGACGCTGGGAGAACACAAGCCAACATTGCAAAATAAACCCCCGGTACTTCTCGAGGTCCCCGTCGAACGGCTCGGGATCGCAAGCATAGGAGTCGCAAGGAAGCGGGCGCGCGTCGGCAGTCGGAGGCGTCAGCGACTCCAGCTGCGTTACCAACTCGTGGATGGCCTGGGTGAGGCACGCGACACTGTGCGAAAGGACCATCAGTGCCCGCTCGTGACTGCCGAGCATAGCGCCTTGAGCGGACAGCGAGTGTCTGTGCTGTTCTGCTGGATCCATGTAGGTCGGATCGTTCTGTTAGGAATCGATTCAGGCCGGATCCAGGTGCAGGACAGACCAGACACAACACCAGTTTAAACAAAGGATCGCTTCTTTAATTTCAAACACAACCAATGTGCCTTGCACATGAACATGGTGAACAAAAGGCGCTCCAACGGAGGATTGAACAGGATCCAAAGACGATTGTTGCTGGGCGGGGCGGAAAACGGTGCACACACCGCGACAGGCAGGAACACAAGGCGAGTCCCTCTCAATGGGTCGTGGCGACTTCGGGAGGAACCGTAAGGGTGAGTCACAACATGGGCCAGTACAGCGACAAGGACGTGACGAATCCCCTGGGACCATATGTGAATGACAAGACGAACCGATGCCGGTGACCAGGTGGAGGCTTAAATCAGCTGTTGATGAGGGATCAGCAACAGCTGCTTGTCACCGGCTGGGACTGGGTCGCCTGCGCCCTCTGGGGAAAAAGGCAGAATGTGATCAGAAAATAGAATAACACTGGCCGTGCCGGATCCTAACACTATGCTTGAAAAGTAATTTTATTTTTTGTTATTAACATAAGGCATCTGCTCAGACACATCCAGGAGGCTAGGCATATTGTTTGCATAGAGTTAATAGTGCTCTTCTGAAAGCTGTAACAGATTCCATTTTTAACGTTGATGTATGGGACTCCCTGACGTGGAGGGTGTGTCTGGCATGCAACATAGTATTTTGTAATAACGTTCTTTTCGAATCAGAAATTTGCATACCAGTAATTCTAAAATTCGAACTAGTAACCATTAGAAAGTCAGATCTTTTGTTAAGAAAGTATGTGTTACGGGGTGTGTTGCGGACCCAAATGCAGACACAAGCAGGCACTCCAAGAAAAACAAGCCCTTTACTGGGTGTACCAACAGAAAGCACTCCAACAGGAGGAAAAATCAGCGGACATTAAAACTCAAAAACACAAATTTTCATGGGGAGGCTCACAGTGGGGTGTCCGAAGGACCAGGACTCAGACTCTTCTCAGGAAATATGGTGCCTCACTGTGCAGGTCAAGCATGAACAAGCGACAATGACAATCAATGATCCAGTAACCGGGGACCAGCTGGCAGCCGCTGATGAGCTGATCAGCGACAGGTGTGCAGTCACTGCTGGATCCCGGGAACCCGCGCCCTCTGCAGGAAGAAGACAGAGCAACCCTCACACACCATAAAGGGCCGGCAAGCCGGACCCTAATAGTATGTAGTTTTTATTCGATATGAAAATCTGAATAATATATGATATTAAATATAGATGTTAGAATGTGAAAGATAGCCTCAAGATGGCTTCAGGAGACTTGAAGATAATTCTAATTGTCAGTCGTGAGTGATTTTCAATGTAATTTTATTCAAACAATCAATCGAATCACCACTTTCTAGTGATCTGAACATTAATGTTGTATCAGTAGTCTATGAAGATCTTTATGTCATATTTTCATTACTTAGGGTTTAACATTCAACAAAAACACATTTTCACAATAATTCAAATAGATTGAATGCTAACATGGCAAAAAAAGAAAAAGGCTAAACTATTTGAAAGAAAACTTTTCAGAGGCAACCTCTGGTTTGATGTATAACAACCAAATGATGAATAAAATAGACTACAAAAGAATACAATAGAATAGAGTGGGTTGCCACTCAGCTGTTGTTGCTTGTTTGTAATAAATAATTAAAATTATATCTGTACTCTTTCCTAGGACAAGAAAGATGGGGCCCCTTATATTGCTGGTCCTTCTAGCAGGTCATGTGTGTTTGTGTGTGTAGGTGTGTGTGTGTCTGTCTGTGTGTTCTTGTACTTGCAATAAAAAAAATGAGGACACTTTGCGAGTAGAAGTCAAATAACTGTTGTGAGAGTTAGAATTGGGTTTATGTTAGGGTTAGGGTCAAGGGGTTAGCTGGAATGGTTATGTTTCGGGTACAAGGCTGGGTAATAGATTATGCCCTCACAAAAAGAGACGTACAACAATGTGTGTGTGTCTCTCTATGTGTGTGTGTTTTGTGATCAAGCAAGCGAGCAAGTAAGTGAGTGAGTGAGTGAGTGAAAAAAAAATGAAATTAAGTTTTGATCTTCCTGATATTTTCACCCAGAGGTTTGATGGGAACAACATCAGCTTCGAGCACAAATACAATAGGTAAAAATACAATAATGAGTATGAGTCTATCTATCTATCTATCTATCTATCTATCTATCTATCTATCTATCTATCTATCTATCTATCTATCTATCTATCTATCTATCTAATAATTGCCTGGCTGAGTTCAGGGTTACAATACTACAGTATATTATCACCAAAAACATTAAAGCAACAGCCGCATGAGCATTTGTTTTAATAAATGTGCTGGCAGTATTGCCACAGTTACATGGAAGAAATGATCAGACTACTGATTACTCCTCTAAAAAGTAGTTTAGTTATTTAACTGATTACTTGATTTTAAAAGTAAGTTAGAGTAAAAGACGTAAAAGACAACAACCAATTTTTTAATCTACTATTAAACTGTGTAATGATGGCACAAAACACTGTGGTCATGCCATCTGCACTTCGAAAGAGCACGGTCACATTATCTACAGTTTGAAAATATTTTTTTTTTAAATACTAACATTATTTATTTTTTTCCATTACTTTTTCTATACAGTCACTGCAGAAATGAATATGATTCATAATTGGAGACTTTTTAACAATTTTTAATCTATTTTTTTTTTATCTTTAAATGGTAATAAAACAACAAAGTACTGGCAGCTGTATATATTTAAATAATAAAAATGAATCAAAAATCAACTTCTATATATTACCGAGTTTCAGAGTTGCACTTGAATGCACCATCAAAACGCTCACTCGCTTTACCGTACGAAGGGATGTAGACAGGCATCAGAGCAGAAAATCGAAGAAGAAAATAAGAATAAATAACATACAAGACTTTGAAAACATATATAAAAAAATAAAATACAAATAAATAAATATATGGCTAACCCTATATATTTACAGTACAGTGCTGTACATGAATGGCATGACCATTTTCCATGAGTTAGTTATTGCACATGATGAAGGCAGATATTGCACATAAGGTAGATTGTGTCTAGGATGCTGCATTATACAGTCTGATAGCTGTGGGGAGGAACGACCTGCAGTAGCACTCCTTCCTGCACCAAAGATGCCTCAGTCTAGTGCTGAAAGAGCTGCCTAGGGCCTCCACAGTGTGGTGCAGAGGGTTTGAGGTGTTACTCCTGATGGATGTCAGCCTGGCCAGCATCCTTCTCTCTGCCACCTCCTCGATGGAGTCCAGGCTACAGCCAAGGACAGAGCCAGCTCTCTTAACCAGCTTGTTAAGTCTCTTCCTGTACCTGTCTGTGCTCCTTCCCCCCTCCAACACACGATGGCATAAAACACTGCCGAGGCCACTACAGTGTTGTAGAATGTCGCGAGAAGAGCCCTGCTCACGCTGACGGACTTCAGTCTCCTCAGCAGGTGCAGGTGACTCTGGCCCTTCCTTGTACAGGGTTTCTTCTTGAGATGAACACCCAGGTATTTGAAAGAGTCTACCATCTCATTGTCCAAACCGTAGATGTTCACCGGTGTGTGGGGTGTGGATGTCCTGCGGAAGTCTATCACCACCTCTTTTGTTTAACTGGTGTTAAGGAAAAGGTGGTTCTCCTCACACCATTCCACAAAGACAGCAATAACTCCTCTATATTCCCGTTTGCTCCCCTCTGACACGCAGCCCACGATGGCAGTGTCGTCGGAGAACTTCTAGAGATGGCAGAGTTATGTCTGAAGTCTAATGTGTACAGTAAGAAGAGGAATGCTGAGTCCTTTGTGGTGCCTCCGTGCTGCAGACCACCACCTGGTAGGATATTTGAAAGGCCCAAATAATTCCACCCAGTGGCAGCCCAGGGGGCCTTAAGAATGTGTTTATTGCAGAGAACAAATTATATGTATCTATGTATGTACATGTGACAGCAACTACTTTATCTTATAATTCACAATGTAAATTAACAGATAAGAATAAATAATAAATATTCACAATAATCATTTTCATCTTCATCAAGATAATTTTCCGATGTATTTTAAATGTTAATATTTTATACATTGTATTATTTATATAACGCTTTGTAAGGACCAGTGAAGAATTATATTCATTGCGAAGACCAACGCTCTGCTAAATATATAATAGGTTTTGAGTGACGATAATAAAAATAATGTTGTGAAAATAACTATAAAAACAATTATTCAAAGAGATAATAGAATCAGATCACGATCAATTTAATAAAATTTAAAAAAATCAAACGGCGATTTATATGGATCAGCATTTTGGACGAAAGACACAAAAGACGTGAGAACTCTAGGTCCCATGCTGTTTCTTTATAATGCACATATAAAATAATGCACCAACAACAATTCCATGAACAGTTTTCAACCAGTCACTGTTGGCACAGCTTCCACCAATTTCTCCAACATGACTGGGACCTTTTCATCACAGTTGTGGGCTGAACAATTATCAAGAATAAATATCATACTTCATCAAAATTAAAAAAAAAAAAAAAAAAAAAAAAAAAAAAATTGGGTAAAAACATTGCTTTGTCAAAGGAGACTAGTAAAAACGTTAAAGCAGCTTGTTTTTCTTCTCAGCACTGGCAAATGCAACCTCACCAGCCAATGTCATATCAACACCAGTGAATATAACATCAAAACCAGCAAATGCAACTTTGCGCAACACGAACATAACGCCACCACCTACCAATACAACATTAGTACCAACCAACAGACATGGCAACATCACTGCCAACCAATGCAACATCACCATCGGGCAATGCAACATTACGGCCAACCAAAGGAACTTCACCACCGGCCAATGCAACATCTTCATCTGCAAAGGCAACCTCACCAACCATTAATGCAACTTCACTACCAGCCAATGCAAATTTAATAGCAGCTAACATAACATCACCACCAGACAATGCAACATTGCCACCAGTTAATACAACTTTGCCACCAGCTAATGCAAGTTTACCAGTAGCAAATGCAACATTCCTACCAGTTAATACAACCTCACTACCAGCTAACATAACATCACCACAGGCCATTGTAACTTTACCACCAGCCAATGTAACTTTGCCACCAGCCAATGCAAGTTTGCCACCAGTAAATGCATCTTTACCACCAGTCAATGCAACTTTACCATCAGTCAATGCAACTTTGCCACCAGCTAATGCAAGTTTACCAGTAGCAAATGCAACATTCCTACCAGTTAATACAACTTCACTACCAGCTAACATAACATCGTCACAGGCCATTGTAACTTTACCACCAGCCAGTGCAACTTTGCCACCGGGCCAATGCAAGTTTGCCACCAGTAAATGCATCTTTGCCACCTGCAAATGCAACTTTACCACCAGTCAATGCAACTTTACCACCAGCAAATGCAACTTTACCACCTGCAAATGCAACTTTACCGCCAGCCAATGTAACATTGCCACTAGTTAATACAACTTTGACACCAGCTAATGCGACTTTACCATCAGCCAATGCAATATTGCCACCAATTAATACAACCTCTGTACATGTGCAAATGTGACCTCACCTTCAGCTCATGTAACCTCACCACCTCAACCAACCACAGCAACTTCAGCAGAGGTCACAACATTTTCAGCAGCTGTTGAACCAAAAATTAATTTGGGATTCAAGATGCAGCAGACTTTTACACAGGACCTTACAAACAAGTCCTCACCAGCATTCCAGCAATTAGAAGAAACTGTAACCACAGCAGTAAGACATTGCTCTCTATGTCTCTCATTTATGAATCATATGTATGGCAGAAAACTGTGGGCATGGCTATTTTCATGCAAGGTTCAGCATTTTTTTCAATCTGGATGTGAGCGTACGATCCGCTCAGATGTCACATCAGGTATGACATCATGTGCGCAAGTCAGAGTCAGTGTGGATTCGTGGTGCCGCGAAGTAAAATCATAATAAAAATGTAAAAATAACCATTAAACAAACCTCAAATTTGTCATTAAACACAGGCAGCCACATAATCTGTTCAGATTACAATATAAACGAATATCATTGATTTAAATAAATATATCTATTTTTTTTTTTTCCTCTCCTGGGTTGCCACCTTATCGTGGTGGAGGGGTTTGCATGTCCTAATGATCCTAGGAGCTCAGTTGTCTGGGGCTTTATGCCCCTGGTAGGGCCACCTATGGCAAACAGATCCTAGGTGAGGGACCAGACAAAGTGCAGTCAACAAACCCCTATGATGAATGAAACAATTGGTCTTGGGTTTCCCTTGCCCGGACGCAGGTCACCGGGGCCCCCTCCTGGAGCCAGGTCTGGGGTTGGGGCACGCTGGTGAGTGCCTGGTGGCCGGGCCTTTGCCCATGGGGCCCGGCCGGGCACAGCCCAAAGAGATGACGTGGGACCCCCTTCCCGTGGGCAGGAGGGGCCAGAGGGGTCGGGTGCAGTGTGATTTGGGTGGCAGTCGAAGGCGGGGACCTTGGCGGTCCGATCCCTGGCTGCAGAAGCTAGCTCTAGGTACGTGGAACGTTACCTCTCTGATTCGGAAGGAGCCTGAGCTGGTGCGAGAGGTTGGGAAGTTCCGATTAGATATAGTTGGCCTCACCTCTACACATGGCAAGGGCTCTGGACCCAGCCTTCTCGAGAGGGGTTGGACTCTCTTCCACTCTGGATTTGCCGATGGGGAGAGGTGGCGGGCAGAAGTGACGATTCTTACCCCGTTGAGCGAGAGGGTAGCCTCCCTCCGCCTTCTGGTGGGGGGACAGATCCTGACTGTTGTTTGCGCCTATGGCCCAAACAGCAGTTCGGCGTATCCACCCTTTTTCGAGGCCTTGGAGGAAGTACTAGAGAGTGCTCCTTCTGGGGGTTCCCTCGTCCTCCTGGGTGACTTCAGTGCTCACGTCGGCAACGACAGTGAGACCTGGAGGGGCATGATCAGGAAGAACGGCCTCCCTGATCTGAACCCGAGTGGTGTTCTCTTGTTGGACTTCTGTGCTTGTCACAGATTGTCCATTACGAACACCATGTTCAGGCATAAGCGTGTCCACATGTGCACCAGGACACCTTAGGCCGCAGTTCGATGATCGACTTTATAGTCATGTCCTCGGATTTGCGGCCGCATGTCCTGGACACTCGGGTGAAGAGAGGGGCGGAGCTGTCAACCGATCACCATCTGGTGGCGAGTTGGCTCCGATGGTGGGGGAGGATGCTGGACAGACCCGGCAGGTCCAAACGTATTGTGAGGGTCTGCTGGGAACGCCTGGCAGAGCCTCCTGTCAGACAAACAGAAGAAGGAGCTTCAACTCCCACCTCCGGGAGAGCTTCAACCATGTCTCGGAGGAGGTGGGGGACATTGAGTCCAAGTGGACCATGTTCCGTCCCTCCATTGTTGAGGCGGCCGACCGGTGCTGTGGCCGCAAGGTGGTTCGGTGCCTGTCGTGGCGGCAAAACCCGAACCCGCTGGTAGACACCGGCAGTGAAGGATGCCGTCAAGCTGAAGAAGGAGTCATACCGGGCCTTTTTGGCCTGTGGGACTCCTGAGGCAGCAGACGGGTACTGGCGGGCCAAACAGAGTGCAGCTGCGGCGGTCACCGAGGCAAAGATCCGGGCATGGGAAGAGTTCGGGGAGGCCATGGAGAACGACTTCCGGGGGGCTTTGAAAAGGTTCTGGACCACCATCCGACACCTGAGGTAGGGGAAGCAGTGCACTGTCAACACTGTGTACAGTGGAGATGGTGTGCTGCTGAGGAAGCTGAGGTTGTTAAGAAACTCCTCGGTGGCAGGGCCCCGGGGGTGGATGAGATCTGCCCGGAGTTCCTTAGGGCTCTGGATGTTGTAGGGCTGTCATGGTTGACACGACTCTGCAACGTCGTATGGACATCGGGGGCGGTACCATTGGATTGGCAGACCGGGGTGGTGGTCCCTTTTTTTAAGAAGGGGGACCGGGGGGTGTGTTCCAATTACAGGGGAATCACACTCCTCAGCCTCCCCGGCAAAGTCTATTCGGGGGTACTGGAGAGGAAGGTCAGCCGGATAGTTGAACCTCGGATTCAGGATGAGCAGTGTGGTTTTCGTCCTGGATGTGGAACTGTGGACCACTCTATACCCTCAGCAGGGTCCTTGAGGGTGCTTGGGAGTTTGCCCAACCGGTCCACATGTGCTTTGTGGATTTGAAGAGGTCATTCGACCGTGTCCCTCGAGGAGTCCTGTGGGGGGGGTTCTCCGGGGGTATGGGGTGTCGGGCCCCCTGATACGGGCCACCCGCTCCCTGTATGACCGGTGTCAGAGCTTGGTCCGCATTGCTGGTAGTAAGTCAAACTCATTTCCGATGGGGGTTGGACTCCGCCAGGGCTGCCCTTTGTCACCGTTTCTGTTCATAACCTTTATGGACAGAATTTCTAGGCACCAGGATGAGCAGTGTGGTTTTCGTCCTGGATGTGGAACTGTGGACCACTCTATACCCTCAGCAGGGTCCTTGAGGGTGCTAGGGAGTTTGCCCAACCGGTCCACATGTGCTTTGTGGATTTGAAGAGGTCATTCGACCGTGTCCCTCGAGGAGTCCTGTGGGGGGGGTTCTCCGGGAGTATGGGGTGTCGGGCCCCCTGATACGGGCCACCCGCTCCCTGTATGACCGGTGTCAGAGCTTGGTCCGCATTGCTGGTAGTAAGTCAAACTCATTTCCGATGGGGGTTGGACTCCGCCAGGGCTGCCCTTTGTCACCATTTCTGTTCATAACCTTTATGGACAGAATTTCTAGGCACAGTCGTAGTGTTGAGGGGGTCCGGTTTAGTGGCCTCAGGATCGGGTCTCTGCTCTTTGCAGATGATGTGGTCCTGTTGGTTTGATTGGTCCGTGACCTCCAGCTCTCACTGGATTGGTTCACAACCGAGTGTGAAGCGGCTGGAATGAGAATCAGCGCCTCCAAATCTGAGGCCATGGTTCTCAGCCGGAAAAAGGTGGAGTGCCTTCTTCGGGTCAGGGAGGAGATCCTGCCCCAAGTAGAGGAGTTCAAGTACCTTGAGGTCTTGTTCATGAGTGGGGGAAGAATGGAGCGGGAGATCGACAGGTGGATCAGTGTGGCGTCTGCAGTAATTCGGACCCTGCGCCGTTCCGTTGTGGTGAAGAGAGAGAGAGCTGAGCCAAAAGGCGAAGCTCTCAAGTTACCGGTCGATCTTTGTTCCTATCCTCACCTAAGGTCATGAGCTTTGGTAGTGACCAAAAGAACAAGATCACGGGTACAAGCAGCCTCGGAGTAGAGCCGCTCGGAGTAGAATCGCTGCTCCTCCGCCTTGAGAAGAGCCAGATGAGGTGGCTCGGGCACCTAGTCAGGATGCCTCCCGGACGCCTCCCTGGTGAGGTGTTCAGGGCATGTCCCTCTGGTAGGAGGCCCCTGGGAAGACCCAGGACACGCTGGAGGGACTATGTCTCTCGGCTGGCCTGGGAACGCCTCGGGATCCCCCCGGAAGAGCTGGACGAAGTGGCTGGGGAGAGGGAAGTCTGGGTCTGGGCTTCCCTGCTTAGGCTGATGCCCCCACGACCCGACCCCAGATAAGCAGTAGAAAATGGATGGATGGATGGATGGATATCTGTTTTTTACGGAAGCGTTTTGCATTCACCTGATAAAATATAACAATTTTTTTCCTGAGAAATTCATGTTTGGTTTGTTTTTCGGTGTAATTATTTCAGTTTTTCTGAGTTGATTTTTTCGTTTTGTTTGTTTTTTTTAAGCAATCTCGTCCTTTTTGTCGACGTAAATATTTTCAGTTTTTTCGTGGTCATACAGAATATCTAATAAATGGTGAACCTGCCATACAGCAACAGCGCAGCTTCAACAGTGCGCGCACACGCGTGACTGTGTCAGGGCAGCAACACGTCTGCTCGTCCATGCCGCTGTCATCGTTCTCCAGACAGTGTTTTTCTGGGCTCCTTTAACACCAGTTTTCATGCTTCCAAACAGCGCGTGCTTGTTTAACTTCCACCTCAGACTTGAGGGGAACAACTTCCAGCTCAAAAAAGTTTCGAATGTTTCTTAGTTTTCTCCTTTTAACGTTTGATTTCAGTGGGCGATGCCTCTGAACCATGACTATTTAAGGGCGGAGCATGCTAATGAAGATTGACTTCAGCCGCCGCATTTATCAAGACCCACTGTGTCGTACGCTGAGATTGGCCATATACGGAATTTTCACAAATCACGCGTCTCTTATCATACCATGATTCCTGTACACAGATCTGCACAAGATCTGCAAGATTGATAAATGAGGGCCTGTCTGTCTGTTTGTCTTTCTGGGTCTCTCTCCCTCCTGGGCTACCACCTTATCGCGGTGGAGGGGTTTGTGTGTCCCAATGATCCTAGGAGCTGTTGTCTGGGGCTTCATGCCCCTGGAAGGGCCATCCATGGCAATCAGGTCCTAGGTGAGGGACCAGACAAAGTGTAGCCCATTGACCCCTTATGATGAATAATATGAATGGTCTTGTTTCCCTCACTCAGACGTGGGTCACCGGGGCCCCCTCCTGGAGCCAGGCCTGGGGGCGGGGCATGAAGGCAAGTGCCTGGTGGCCGGGCCTTTGCCCATGGGGTCTGGCCGGGCACAGCCCGAAGAGGCCGAAGAGCCCCCTCCGGTGGGCTCACACTGGTGATCACACTGGATCTGGTTCTCGCCTATGGTTTAGAAACTGAGAACCTGGTAGTTGTTCCCCAAAACCCCCTCCTCTCAGACCACTCACTTATAACCTTTGATTTGACTCTAGCAGACCGAGCAGCACATGACAGGAAGGTTCACTATAGCAGGTGTCTCGCTGAAGATACCACAGGCAGATTTGTAGCTGAAATTGCAGCGCTCCTCCCTCTAGACATCCTACTGGTGCAACAGATCATTGTGATCTAAATGTTACTCCTGCAGATATTGATTGCTTTGTCAATGACACTGCAGCCACACTGCGTATAGTTCTAGGTTCGCTTGTCCCCTGTTCACACATCATAGAAGACTGGGTTCGTGGTATAACACAAATATCTGAACCGTTAAGCAGGCAACAAGACAGATGGAGAGGAAGTGGTATTCATCCAGATCACCTGATTCCCAAAGCACTTGGAAAGAAAGTTTATTAACATATAAGAAGACACTCCGTAAAGCCAGAACAGCTTACTACACTTCATTAATAGATGTAGATGCGTTTTCTGTTTAACACCATGGTCAGGTTGACAAAGAGTCATAGCTCCGTTGAGCCTTCAATTCCTGCAGCTCTTAGCAGTGAAGACTTTGTAAGTATCTTCAACAATAAAATCACTAACATTAGAGAATAGATCGCTCCATGACAACTGTTGAGCTGCCCTTGTTAGCAACCCCGTCTAGTCCCGATCCACCTCGGGACAGCTTCCTGCCCATAGACCTCCCTGAGCTGACCTCCAGCATTAATGGATCTAAACCAACCACAGAGCTTTTAGCAGCTTTACTGTGGAACCAGCTACCAACCTGGGTCCGAGAGGCAGACACCACGTCTACCTTTAAGATCAAATTTAAAACTTTTCTGTTTAGTAAAGCATACAGTTAGCATCAAACAAAGTGTGTAGAGTTGATAGATCTAGTTACAATCAGCTCTCACAGTTATAGGTAGAACAGGGCCATCAAACTCTTATTCTTCAATTTTATAGCACAGCCATGCTACTATAGGCCTACGCTGCTGGGGACACAAACATGATCCACTGAGCAGTACCCCACTTCCTCACCTCCTTTCCTCCTTTTTTTTTTCTTCTCACCGGGATTATCAGTGTCCAGTCTTCCTTCCCGTCCTGTGTCTCTCTCCCCTTCTCTCTCTCTCTCTCTCTCTTTCTGCAAGTCTTCCATCTCTAGACCTTCGTGCTGCACAGACCTCGACCTCTGACAAACCCAGTGTCCACTGTCAGCTCCTGCCTATGCTATTCCCTTTTTAATTAAAACTTGCCTATACCGTTCCTCTTTTTTTATAACAACCTGCTGTGCGGTATTATGTATATATGTATTATATATATTATGTCTGAATTGTTTGTATTTCTATGATTGTATTTTGTTTGTATTTCTGTGGTTCTATGATTGTATCTGTTCTTATGATTGTATCTGTTCTCCCTCTCTCTCTCTTTATTCTCTCTGTCCTGTCTCCCTCTTCTTTTCCTCCTTTACCCAGCCGATTTTCAGCTGGATGGTTCGTCCTTGTAAGCCTGGTCCTGCTCAAGGTTTCTTCCTGTTAAAAAGGAGTTTTTCCTTGCCACTGTGATTACCTGGGGGGTTCAGGCTGTGGGTTTCTACCCCTGTAAAGCACCTAGAGACAAGTTTTTTGTAAAAGGTGCTATATAAATAAAATTGAATTGAATTTAATTGAATCTCCCATCTACGGGAGAGCTTTGACCATGTCTCGGGGGAGGTGGGGGACATTGAGTCCGAGTGGACCATGTTCCGTGCCTCCAATGTTGAGGCAGCTGACCGGTGCAGTGGCCGCAAGGTGGTCGGTGACTGTCGTGGCGGCAATACTCGGACCTGCTGGTGGACACCGGCGGTGGGGGATGCCATCAAGCTGAAGAAGGAGTCGTATCGGGTTCTTTTGTCCTGTGGGACTCCTGAGGCAGCAGATAGGTACTGGCAGGCCAAGTGGAGTGCAGCTATGGTGGTCGCTGAGGCAAAGACCCGGGTGTGGGAAGAGTTTGGTGAATCCATGGAGAATGACTTCCGGAACGGTTTTGTAAAGGTTCTGGACCACCATCCGGCATCTGAGGAGGGGGAAGTAGTGCACTGTCAACACTGTGTATAGTGGAGATGGTGTGCTGCTGACCTCGATTCAGGAAGTTGTGGATCGTTGGAAGGAATATTTCGAAGACCTCCTCAATCCCACCGACATGCCTTCCGGTGAAGAAGCAGGGCCTAGGCACTTGGGGATGGGCTCTCGTATCTCTGGGGCTGAAGTTGTCAAGGTGGTCAAAAAACTCCTCAGTGGCAAGGCCCCAGGGGTGGATGAGATCTGCCCGGAGTTCCTTAAGGCCCTGGATGTTGTAGGGCTGTTGTGGTTGACACGAATCTGCAATATTGTGTTGACATCGGGGGCAGTGCCGCTGGATTGGCAGATCAGGGTGGTGGTCCCTCTTTTTAAGAAGGAGGACAAGATGGTGTGTTCCAACTATAGGGGGATCATTCTCCTCAGCCTCCCTGGTAAGGTCTATTCAAGTGTACTGGACAGGAGGGTCCACCGGATAGTCGAACCTCGGATTTAGGAAGAGCAACGCGGTTTTCGTCCTGGATGTGGAACTGTGGACCAGCTCTACACCCTCAGCAGGGTCCTTCAGCGTGCATGGGAATTTGCCCAACCAGTCCACATGTGTTTTGTGGACTGACTTGGAGAAGGCATTTGACCGTGTCCATCTGGGAGTCCTCTGGTGGGTTCTCCAGGAGTATGGGGTGTCAGGCCCCCTGATAAGGGCCGTCCGCGCCCTGTATGACCCGTGTCAGAGCTTGGTCTGCATTGCTGTCAGTAAGTTGGACTCGTTTCCAGTGAGGTTTGGACTCCGCCAGAGATGCCCTTTGTCATCGATTCTGTTCATAACCTTTATGGACAGAAATTCTAGGCGCAGCCATGGTGCTGAGGGGGTCCAGTTTAGTGACCTCAGGATCGGGTCTCTGCTCTTTGCAGATGACGTGGTCCTACTGGCTTCACCAGTTTGTCGCCTCCAATTCTTGCTGGATCGGTTCGCAGCCGAAGGTGAAGCGGCCGGGATGAGAACCAGCACCTCCAAATCAGAGGCCATAGTTCTCAGAGGAAAAAAGTGGAGTGCCTTCTCTGGGTCGGGGAGGAGATCCTGCCCCAAGTGGAGGAGTTCAAGTGCCTCGTGGTCTTGTTCACAAGGGAGGGAAGATTGGAGCAGGGGGTCAGGAGGCGGATCAGTGCAGCATCTGCAGTGGTGTGGACCGATCCGTTGTGATGAAAAGAGCTGTGCCAAAAGGCAATTTCCCAGTCAATCTTCGTTCCTACTCTCACCTATGGTCACTATCTTTGGGTAGTGACAGAAAGAACAAGATCATGGGTACAAGCAGCCAAAATGAGCTTCCTTTGTAGGGTCGCTGGGCTCTCCCTTAGAGATAGGGTGAGAAGCTCTGTCATCCGGGAGGAGCTCGCAGTATAGTTCCTCCGCATTGAGAAGAGCCAGATGAGGTGGCTCAGGCACCTAGTTAGGATGCCTCCCTGGTGAGATGTTCAGGGCACGTCCCTCCGGTAGAAGGCCCCCGAACCATCGTAAACAGTTTTAGGTACAGTCATGCTCTTACTAAAGATATACCCCACAAATCACATTAGAACATGTAATAATGAATATATTTCTGAAATATTAATTTTCTTGTAGACAAGGATCTGTTGTGGCAGATGTTGACCTGGTCTTTAATGTGGCTAGTTCACTGCCAAACACCAGTTCAGTAGCTCAGACTTTGGTGGAGGCTGCTTCCAGCTCTAACTGTACTCTCAGGGTCAACACATCATCTATATTTGTAATGGGTAAATTTTTTTAATCTACCTTTGAGTTTTGGTTTTATAACTTTTTGTTAAGTGCAGTTGAGAAACTATGTTGAATCAATGCAGTTGAGAATCTACATGATCTAATTAAATGCTTTATATTTTAAGTCTAGTACACACGGCACGATTTTCGGCATCTTAGACTTGCGACTCGCCATCACCCAAAATCGGAGTGAGGCACTAATCCTCTTGGCAAATGAGTTAAGTACTGCAAAGACTCTAGTAATAAGCCTGACCACGCCGAGTCTTAGACCTAAAACTGGGTATCAAACCTGCTAGATATCCAGGCTGCTTGTGGTGACGTTGAAAGAGCTACAGCCAATGAGAGCAGACATGGGCATTGCTGCAAAAATAAGGAAGTGAAAAGGAGCAGTAGAGCGGCTGCGGCAGAGCAGAGAAACAAAACACATCGGGAGATTAAAAAAATGGTTTTGCGAGTTCAGTGGACACAGGAGACTCTGACTTAGCCACTGTCCACACCAACCACGCCGACTTTTTGCACCAATCTGCACGCCACTACCGCCACTACCACTACCGCCACTACCACTAATATAAACAGAACAAAAGTTTTCTGCAAAAACTGCATAGTTGTGACCCCGATCTTGAAACCATTTGAAGTTGTGTCGTTCTCTCATGTTTTTTTGTAAATTGTACATTGTTGTTTGGAGTGGTTGGACACATCATTGGTAACGTATCGCGTCATTTCCTGTTTCTGCTCCGTCCTACTCGTTCACTTCTCCTGGTGTTTGCTACGGTGGATTTACTGTTGTTAATTATTTGTTGCTCTTTGTTTATCCTGTTTAGTAGTACACAAGCACCTTGGTGAAAGTTTAGTAACCGCACGATCTTTTTGGGTTCTATACTTCGCTCTCTGTCTATTTTGTTCTGCGCATCTGTGCTCACTGCTAGCATGGCTAACCTCACTTCTCCCACCGTTTCTCCTCCGGTGTTCTGCAAAGTGTGTGAAATGTTTAGTTACTCCTCTGCCTCCCTTACTGAGAGTCAAGCGTGTAGAAAGTGTAGCTTATTTATAGCTCTAGAGGCGAGGCTTAGCGAGCTTGAGGCGAGACTCCGCACACAAGATAGCAACATAGCCCCTGTAGCTAGCCAGCACCAGTTAGCCTGTGCGGACCAGACCAGTTCAGCTACTGTTAGCTGTTCCCCCGCAGCTCCCGAGCAGCCGGGTAGTCAGGGTGGTTGGGTGGCGGTTCGAAGGAAGCGTAGCCTGAAACAAAGGCCCGTGGTTCACCACCAACCGCTTCATGTCGCAAACCGCTTTTCCCCACTCAGTGACGCACCCACTGAGAAACCGACCCTGGTTATTGGCGACTCTATTCTTCGCTACGTGAAGCCGACACCAGAGACCATAGTTAAATGTATCCCGGGGGCCAGAGCGGGCGACATAGAGGGAAACTTAAAGCAGCTGGTGAAAGATAAGCGCAAATACAGCAAAATTATCATTCACGTCGGCGTTAACGACGCCCGGCTGCGCCAGTCGGAGATTACTAAAGTTAATATGGAGTCGGTGTGTAACTTCGCCAAAACGATGTCGGACTCCGTAGCGTTCTCTGGTCCCCTCCCAAATCTGGCCAGTGATGACATGTTTAGCCGCATGTCATCGCTCCGTCGCTGGTTGTCGCGGTGGTGTCCAGAAAACAACGTGGCCTTTATAGATAATTGGGAGACCTTTTGGGGAAAACCTGGCCTTATTAGCAGAGACCGCATTCACCCCACCCGGGGTGGTGCAGCTCTTATTTCTAGCAATATAGCAAAGTTCATTGGACAACCAACCTTCTGACAACCCAGGGTCGAGGCCAGGAGGCAGAGTTGCTGTCTTACATGCTTCTCTGCTGCTTCTGTAAGACTGCCGCCCTCCAATAAAAATAAAAATAACAATAAAACTAAAAACGCTCACAGTAACACTAAGTTTAATAATAAGTTTAATAATACAATAGAAGTAGTGTCAGTACCTCGTCCTCCCATAGTTCATCTAGTAAATAAGTCAAGAGGTGTTAATAATAATAACCTTATAAAAATACACAGCCGTAAACACTCAGAAACAAATAACAGTTAGATGTGGTCTGTTGAACATACGATCTCTACAGTCTAAATCTCTTCTAGTTAATGATTTAATAACAGATCATCTGTCTGATATTTTCTTTCTCACTGAGACTTGGTTGCAGGATGAAGAATATGTTAGTTTAAATGAAGCAACTCCATCAAGTCATATTAACTATCATGTTCCTCGAAGTGCAGGCAGAGGAGGTGGGGTGGCAGCAATCTACCGCTCCAGCCTTCAAGTCAATCCCAAACCTAAAGCTACCTGTAGCTCTTTTTAGAGTCTCACTCTCAGCCTCTCTCACCACAATTGGAAGTCAGAAAAGCCAGTTTTATTAGTTGTGGTGTATCGGCCACCTGCAGCTGCTTACACACACTTCCTGGCGGAGTTTTCAGATTTCCTGTCTAGTTTAGTGGTCAGTACAGATAAAGTCATTATAGTGGGTGATTTTAACATCCATATGGATGATGATACTGACAGTCTTAAGACGGCGTTTAACTCACTGATAGATGCAATAGGTTTCTCTCAGTTAGTAAATGAACCGACGCACTGTCATAATCACACTCTGGATCTGGTTCTCACCTATGGTCTAGAAACTGAGAACCTGGTAGTTGTTCCCCAAAACCCCCTCCTCTCAGACCACTCACTTATAACCTTTGACTTCACTTTAGCAGACCGAGCAGCACATGACAGGAAGGTTCACTACAGCAGGTGTCTCTCTGAAGATACCAGAGACAGATTTGTAGCTGAAATTGCAGCGCTGCTCCCTCTAGCGCCTCCTACTGGTGCAGCAGATCATTCTGATCTAAATGTTACTCCTGCAGATATTGACTGCTTTGTCAATGTCACTGCAGCCACACTACGTATAGTTTTAGATTCGGTTGCCCCGCTGAAGAGAAGGTTCACACACCATAGAAGACTGGCTCCGTGGTATAACACACATATCCGAACTCTTAAGCAGGCATCAAGACGGATGGAGAGGAAGTGGTATTCAGCCAGATCAGCTGATTCCCAAAGCGCCTGGAAAGACAGCTTATTAACATATAAGAAGGCCCTCCGTAAAGCCAGAACAGCTTACTACACTTCATTAATAGATGTAAATAAGAACAACCCGCGTTTTCTGTTTAACACCATAGCCAGGTTGACAAAGAGTCACAGCTCGGTTGAGCCTTCTATTCCTGCAGCTCTTAGCAGTGAAGACTATGAGTTTCTTCAACAATAAAATCACTAACAATAGAGAAAAGATCGATCAAGGTCGCTCCATGACAACTGATTAGCTGCCCTTGTTGGCAACCCCATCTAGTCCTGATCCACCTCTGGACAGCTTCCTGCCCATAGATCTCCCTGAGCTGACCTCCAGCATTAATGGATCTAAACCAACCACATGTCTCCTGGACCCCATCCCAACTAAGCTTTTCAAGGATGTCTTTCCTCTAATTGGGGCGTCAGTATTAGATCAGATCAACTTATCTTTGACAACAGGTTATGTACCTCAGGCGTTTAAAACTGCTGTTATCAGACCTTTACTTAAAAAACCTTCACTTGACCCAGGCGTCTTAGCAAATTATAGACCAATATCCAACCTCCCATTCATCTCTAAGATACTTGATAGGCTGGTTGTCAGTCAGCTAACCGATCACCTCAACAGGAATAGTGTATTTGAAGTGTTTCAGTCTGGTTTCAGAGCTCATCATAGCACAGAAACAGCACTGGTTAAAGTCACTAATGACCTCCTCATGGCATCAGACTGTGGACTTATTTCCGTACTGGTTTTACTGGACCTCAGTGCTGCCGTTGATACTGTAGATCACAGCATTTTATTACAAAGGCTACAACATGAGATTAGGATCACAGGGACAGCTCTAGACTGGTTTAAATCTTATCTATCAGATCGATTTCATTTTGTTCATGTTAATGATGTTTCCTCTGAGTGTACAAAGGTTCATCATGGTGTTCCACAGGGTTCAGTGCTTGGGCCAATCCTGTTCACTCTTTACATGCTCCCTCTAGGGAATATAATTCAGAAACACGGCATAAAATTTCATTGCTATGCCAACGATACGCAGTTGTATTTTTCCATGAAAGCTGATGAAACAGAGCCATTAGCCAGACTCCAGGCATGTCTCAAATGCATAAAAGACTGGATGACCTCCAATTTCCTTCTTTTAAACTCAGACAAAACTGAAGTCATTGTTCTTGGAGCTAAACATCTGAGGACTAGATTACCAGATAGCATTCTCTCTTTGGATGGCATTACTTTGTCCTACAGTACGGCTGCAAGGAACCTGGGAGTTATCTTTGACCAGGACATGTCATTTCTCCCTTATATTAAACAGGTTTCTAGGACCGCCTTCTTTCACCTCCGTAATATTGCCAAGATCAGAAGCATCCTGTCACAGAGTGATGTTAAAAAACTGGTCCATGCTTTTGTTACTTCTAGACTGGACTACTGCAACTCATTACTGTCGGGATCTCCAAATTATTCCATTAAAAACCTGCAGCTGATACAGAACGCTGCAGCCAGAGTTCTGACAGGAATCAACACCAGGGAGCACATCTCTCCAGTTTTAGCTTCTCTTCACTGGCTTCCTGTGAAATTTAGAATAGACTTTAAGATTCTCCTTCTAACATATAAAGCTCTAAATGGACTATCTCCACCTGCAGGATCTCATAGCTCCCTATATTCCTAAAAGAACACTCAGATCACAGAGTGCAGGTTTACTTGTAGTTCCTAGAATTCATCATAATAGACTGGGAGGACGAGCTTTTAGCTATCGGGCAGCTTTACTGTGGAACCAGAGAGGCAGACACCATGTCTGCCTTTAAGATCAAACTTAAAACCTTTCTGTTCAGTAAAGCATATAGCTAGCCTCAAACAAAGTGTGTAGAGCTGATAGATCTAGTTTAGTCAGTTTTCACAGCTACAGCTAGAATAGGCTCATCAGACTCTTATTCTTCAATTTTTAGCACAGCTATGCTGCTATAGGCCTACGCTGCTGGGGACAAACACATGATCCACTGAGCAGTTCCCCACTTCCTCAACACCAACTACTCCCTCACGTCCTCTCCTCCTTTTCTTCTTCTTTCTCCTCCTTTTATTTTCACCGGGAATATCTGGGTCCAGTCTTCCTTGCCGTTCTGTGTGTCTCTCCCCCCTTCTCTCTCTCTCTCTCTCTTTGCAGGTCTTTCGTCTCCAGGCCTTCGTGCTGTACGGACCTCGGCCTCTGGCAAACTCAGGGTCCGATGTCAGCACCTGCCTATACTGTTCATCTCTTTATAACAACCTGCTATGCTGTATTATGTGTATATACGTATATTATGTCTGATATGTTTGTATTTCTGATTGTATTTTGTTTGTATTTCTTTGGTTTTATGATTGTATCTGTTCTCCCTCTCTCTCTGTCTTTATTCTTTCTGTTCTGTCTCCCTCTTCTTTTCCTCCTTTACCCAGCCAGCTTTCAGCAGGATGGTTCCTCCTTGTAAGCCTGGTCCTGCTCAAGGTTTCTTCCGGTTAAAAGGGAGTTTTTCCTTGCCACTGTGCTTACCTGGGAGTTCAGGCTTTTGGTTTCTACCTCTGTAAAGCACCTAGAGACAAGTTTTTTGTAAAAGGTGCTATATAAATAAAATGGAATTGAATTGAATTGAATTGAATTGAATTGAATTGAATTGAATTGAATTGAAGCGAAGCTCAGGTCGTAGAAGAGGTTTTCACCAACAAGAAATAGCTACTCCATAAAAAAAGAATATTTTCTCCATTTAAATATACTGTAAGATGATTTCTAAAAATGATGCCGAACCTGATATATACTTTTCATTGTCTTTCAGATCAACGCAGCTCAAAACTATTTGGATCAGTTTTCAGTCGTTCTGTTGTAAACTCATTTACGTAAGTCCATGCTCTAATTCAAGTTAAGAATCGGGAACATTTAACTTTTACGTGTTTTTCTAATTGATGCTTTATGTGTCACTGCAGGAGCGGATCGGTCAATATCAACATGACACTTGTTTTCACCAGTAAAAATGCAGTTCCTTCTCCCAGCAACGCAACGTCACTACTATGTAGTGAACTTAGCAATAGCACATTGAACATCATTCCAGGCAGCATTTCTGCAGGTGAGTAAAAGAAGAGCTATAATTTTGACAGATATGTGTTACCTTCTGTGGTCACTGAGTAATTATACACATAATTCTTTTGGTCGTATATTTCAGATTCAACATCAACTTCAAGCATGGCGACTCTATCCGCAATAGGAACAGTGGTAGTGTTTTCATTAATGCTTATGGCCTTGACATCGATTCTGTCAGACTTATAGGTCTCTTCTGCACTGAGCTGGCCTATGATTTGATGGCACTCATACACAGGCATGCCAAGAGTACAGAGTGTGGTAAAAGGAAGGAAGTGTACTAAAAAAAGGATGTACACTGCTTTTAATTACTCAGTATTTTAAACATTTGATGCTTAAAAATCAACTTTTTTCTGTTTCATTCTATTTAACATCAAATCATTAAAAACTGTCCTTTTCAGAATATTTAATATCAATGTACTTAAAAGATCTCATTATTTTTTAATAGATATCACTTTATAATTGTACAAAATTCTATCTTAATGTGGTGCCAGTTACTAAATTAATAAACATTTTAGAGGATTGTGTCATCACAACTACTCGAATGTCATGATGCCGTTCAGCAATGTTGAACGCACGAGCAGTAGCTGTTTAACTAAGGGTTAGGTTATGCCTATAAAAGTCCTCATAAAGATAGAAGTACAAAGGTGTGTGTGTGTGTGTGGTCTTGTGGCTACATAGTGCGGACACTTACACATTTTAAGAGCAAAATAAAAACATTTTCTCTCAAATCCAAACCCTCCTACAAAAAAAAAAAAAAAAATGGTCGTTAAGGCTAGTGTTTATCCTATAGTTGACATACTATACATCAGCTTCTTGGTATCACAGAGGGTTTTGAAAGGGATAAGTTGTAGTGCTGCATTCATTTCAACTGTATTTATATAGTATCTGTTACAATTATTCTCTTGAGGCACTTTAAATAAACCAAAAGCCTGCATGTCACAGAGGACCTCTCTTGGACCAACAACAATTCATCACTGGGTAAAAAAGCTCATCAATGACCGTCCATCAGTAGTGTTACCAGCCTCATGATATGAGGTCTCAGCACCCAAAAGATTGGTCTACTGTCATTCTTGCATTCCAGACTGTTAGGAACCGGTCAATATGGACCCAAATGCAGACCACACGCACACGAGTGTCAGATTTGAGAGTTTAATTTGAACTCAAAAAAACAGCACAAACGACGAACGAAAGTACTCCAACTAAAGGCACTCCACCAGAAGAAAAAAACGATGAACTTAAAAAGACCCGACGATGTGCAGGGCTTTGCGCATGAGAGGATGTGGCAACCTCAGAAAAACGACAGGGAAAAAACAGGAGTTAACATCAATCCAAAAAAGCAAGGAAAGTTAGAGCATCAATCAATCTACTATGACAGGAGCCGAAACAATCCAGCACCGGTGACTTGGAGACAGCGACTTAAATAACCCGCTGATAATGATGTGCCGCAGGTGCGCTTCACCGGCTAAAATCCTCTATGGCCCACGCCCCCCTGGGGGAGAAGGAACAAATTAAAACAGGAAAACAAAATGGTACTGGCACTTTCTCAATCATGCTCTTTACTCCTAAATATTTTGATTTAGATTTTTACAAATCACTTTATTTACAATTTACAATAAATAAATAAGTTAGTTATTTAAAATATTAGAAAATTGTAAATTTTTGTTGGCAATAAAGCACAAAACATCATTAAAACGCCAGGTATCAATAAAAGCTTTCAGGTCATTTGACATTTTATAAAAACTAAACTCGAGCCTCAGCCTGCACCTGACATTGCAGCGCCAGACTGAGGCTGCGTCCTGATCTCTACGCTCCTCAACTTTGTTTCTCCGTGACACATAGATGGCCAGCTTTGCTGTGCCAGAAACAAAGTTGAGGATCTGCCATTTCTTCTGACTTGTTTTTTTGTACCCTGCTCCATTAATGAACACCTTCTCACTAAAGGTGACATTAAATCAATTAAAAACGTGCTAAAAGAGTGAGGAAACCCATGAGTCTCTCACACTCACTAAAAAAATGAAAAACTGTTTCAGGGTGACCACAGAACGGGCAGGTGTTTGACACAGTGAGGTTAAAAACACACACAACAGAGTTACAAGCAATGGCACCATGTAAAATTCTCCATTCGAGGTCAGCAGTTCTTTTTTGGATTGGGGGTTTGTAGAGGACCCTCCAGCATGGTGCCACTTCGTCTCCACCCAGCCTTCTGCTCCACACAGACGGCGGCCTGTTGCTCAGTCCTCTCCTGCAGATCACTCTCACACAGTTGAAGTACATGGTCTTTTTGTTGCCTGTGCAGAGGTCCAGTTCTCGGGCCTTCTCCAGCAGTGGGCCGGAAGCATCGCCAAGCTGAGGAGTCAGGCGTAGATCCGGAAAGGGGTCCTCTGGGTTGGGTTCAGTCCCTCTGCTGTATGCAGCCAGGAGAATCCTCTCTCCAGCAGTGAGCCTCCTCCTCCACAGCTCGAGAGTCCTCTGCATCATCCTGGTGGACCGGACCCCCAGCAGCGACCCCAGAGCCCTGGCATCCATCAGTGCCAGCCCAGCTGCGCCGACCACCTGCTTCAGCAGGAGAGTCTTGGAGCGGAGCAGCGCCGACTCCAAACCCGGCATGGCCGCGCAGGATATGTTCAGTCTGGCACCGTAAAAGACGGGTTCATTTAAAAGCCAAAATAGAGAATTAGAGCTTTTCCTTGAACTGCTTTTTTAAAAAAGGGCCCATGACTTAAAAACACCCTGATAAAAAGGAGGCAACCCATTTAAATTTACAAATTTAGAATCAATTAAAAACAGAGCAGCATCCAGTCCCAGGTTACTCACACGTCTGAACACATAGCTGGCCAGTTCTCTCCACACCAGATCTGCTGGACCTGTTAAAAACCTTTGAACAAATTGTAACCTGAAGGTGGCAGCTCTGCTGGCCAAGTGGATGAGTCCCTGCCCCCCCTCGTCTCTCAGCAAAGATAAAACCCCCTGTGGAACCCAGTGTTTTTTATCCCAGAAAAGATTCCACTAGTTTTGCCTGGATCTGGTCTAACAGCCCTGGTGGCGGCTCCAGGCACGCTAGTCGATGCCACAACGAGGCCACAAGATTGTTTACCACCAGAACGCAACCTCTGTAGGATATCTGGGGGAGCAACCATCTCCATTTCTTCATTTTTCCCTCTATTTTGGCTGGGATGTCCTCCCAATTTCTTTTTTCTGTGCTTTCATCCGCTAGGAAGACTCCCAGGTATTTAAAACCATCTTTTTTCCAGCACAGGGTAGGACCGTGGGGTAGGACTGGGAGACTGCCACACCACTGACCGATGGTGAGGGCCTCGCTCTTTCTCCAGTTCACCCTCACAGAAGACAGAACATTAAAAGAATCTGTTAAATTCGATAAAATGTCCCCGTCTCTTTGATTCTGAATTATCACAGTGACGTTGTCAGTGTAGGCAACAATGTTCTTATTAAAACCAGGTAAAACCAAACCAGCAATGCTCAAGCGTGTCTTACAGAGGAGGGGTTCGAGGGAAAGCGCATAGAGCATCCCGGACAGAGTGCAGCCCTGACAGACACCTCTACACGCCCTGAAGGGAGCACACAGACTGCCGTTAAACTTCAGTATAGACTCAATGCCTCCGTACAACACCTGGATCTTGGCAATAAAACTCATGCGGAACCCAAACTTCTCCATGGTTTTCCACAGGAAGCGGTGCTCAACACGGTCAAATGCCTTTTCCTGATCCAGTGAAATCAGACCAGTGTTAAGCCCCAAAAGGCTGGAGGTTTTCAAAACATCTTGAATTAGGTGGACGTTGTCCACCATGGACCTGCCAGGTACGCAGTAGGTCTGGTCACGGTGGACGACCTCCTCCATTGCCTCCCTCAGCCTGGTAGCCAATGCCTTGGACAGGATCTTACAGTCGGTGCAGAGGAGGGACACGGGGCACCAGTTCGGCAGGAGGGCTATGACGGCCCTGCGGCAGGACACTGGCAGAGAACCTGAAACCAGACTTTCATTAAAATGTCAGGTGGTAAAATGTGCCAGAAGGCTTTATAAAACTCCGCCGTCGATGCGTCGATGCAATTCTTTCAATAGTGAGGAACGGAAAGCCATTCACAGACGGTGAGTTTGCCAAAACATTCAACATTCAACGCCTGCCTGAAGCTTAAACTCACCACATATCATAACCACAGAGTATAAAACCATCAGCAAAACCATGCAGCACCAGAAGTCGCATTAATATAAGAAGTATTTTATGTATTGGATAGCTTCAGTGTAACAACATTATTAAGAAAAAGAATAAATTCCTCTTGAGACCTCTTAAACTCTAAAATTGCTGGTCTTGTTTAAAAATTCACACATTTAGTTGTATTTAGAGTTAAAAAATATTCTATGGCTCTCATGGACATACATTCTAAAAAATGTGACTTTTTTTCTCAGCTAAAAAGGTTCCCCACACCTGTTCTAGAAGGACGTGAGAGTTGCTGATAAGACGTCATTTCTTTAATCCCTTTCCTTCCAGCCATGTACAGCAATGCCTCATCCACAAAGACCTCTGTATTGAATGTGACCCCACCCACCTCTTCCACGGCCTCTTCGGCTAGCCATCATGGAGGAGATCACCAAGTCGTCAGGTTGGGACTGAGCAGACAGATTTATCAACTGTCCTCTCAGGATCTCAACTCCCGGCTCAAACATTAGTGCCTCTTCTGATCCATGCACCTACAGAATCTGGACTCTGATCACCACCCTCCCCCAACACCAGCAGGGGTGGACTGGCCATCTTAATCTCAATTTCTTCATATTTACATTTAAAACATGCACATTTTAAACAACTGAAGTTGACCAAAGTACTGGACAGTGTTAGGAGCCGGCACGGCCGGCCCATGCTGCCTTGTTGTGACTACATTCTGCCTTTTCCCCCCCAGAGGGCACAGGTGACCCAGCCTCAGCCGTGGGTACAAGCAGCTGTGGGTGATGGAAAAGGCTCTGACCTGGGCTCAAGCGTCCTGTGCGTGCACCCACCTGAACATGCTGGAATTCGGCACGTTCGTGAGGCGGTTGGAGCGTGTTTTTGACCGGCCAAACCGCCTGGGGGACGCGTCGGACCGGCTTTTCTTGATCCAGCAGGGCTCTCGCTCGGTGGCTGAGTACACGATTGAGTTTGGCACGCTGGCAGAGGAGGCCGGGTGGAACGAGCCTGCTCTGCTGAGCGCGTTCCATCGCGGGCTGAGCGACTCGGTGCGCAACGCACTCGTCGGAGGTCCGCAACTGAGAGAGTTAGAGGGACTGATAGACCACGCGATCGAGATTGACAATCACCAGCATGAGCGGCGATGGGAGCGTTCCTTCCACCGCGCCACCCTGTGGTCTCCTTCACGTTGGCGAGTCGCCTCTCCTCGTGATCGACCAGAGTTTCCGCCCGCCACATCGGATGGCCACGAAGCAGCTGGGTCGCACGCACCTGACCACGGAGGAGAGGCGTAGATGCCGCAACGCGGGGCCTGTCTGTACTGTGGACAAGCGGGCCATTACATCGCCAGCTGCCCCCTGTGGCCAAAAGACTAGGCTCGTCAGTGCAAGCAGGTGCACTGGCGAGCGCATCCTCGTCCTGCGGTCCCCGCTCGCGGGTAAGTTTGTTGGGTAGATTGTTTTGGGCTTGCGAGTCATTGCCGTTGTCTCTATGGGTGGACTCGGGCGCGGAAGACTCATTTATCGATGAGAGCTTGGCTAAACAGGCAGGGCTCCCATTGGTGAGGCTCCTGGAGCCCAAAACCATGGTGGATATAGGCGGACGCACGCTGGCAAGGGTAACACATAGTACCGCCACAGTGACACTCTTAGTATTGGGTAACCACCGCGAGCAAATCCGATTCCTCCTAATCCCCTCGCCTTCCGCCCCTGCGGTCCTCGGTTTCCTGTGGCTAGCCCTCCATAACCCCCAACTCGACTGGGCGTCCGGTTCCCTAATGGGTTGGAGTGTTGCTTGCCACGCCCATTGTCTGCTCTCTGCCCCGCCGCCCTTACCGTCGAGCCTCAGCACGCCTCCGGCCACCCCTGATCTCACTGCGGTCCCCGAGGCTTATCATGACCTCGGCGGGGTGTTCTCCAAACATCGTGCCTGCGCCCTTCCCCCCCACCGCCCATATGATTGCGCCATCGACCTGCTCCCCGGCTCCCCACTGCCCTCCAGCCAGCTGTACAGCATCTCTCAACCGGAGCGAGAGGCGATGGAAGAATATCTGAGTGAATCACTGGCGGCAGGACTGATCCGCCCTTCATCCTCCCCGGTCGCAGCAGGGTTCTTCTTTGTGAAAAAGAAGGATGGGTTGCTGCGCCCCTGCATTGACTACCGGGGGCTCAACGCCATAACTTCAAAGAACAAGTACCCACTACTGCTCATAGACTCGGCCTTCGCGCGTCTTCACCAAACTGGACCTGAGGAACGCCTACCATCTCATTCGCATCCGCAAAGGCGACGAGTGGAAGACAGCGTTCAACACACCACTCGGACACTTCGAGTACCTGGTGATGCCGTTCGGGCTCATGAATGCCCCGGCGGTTTTCCAGGCTCTAGTCAATGATGTGCTCCAGGACATGCTGAATAAGTTCCTCTTTGTGTACATTGATGACATTCTCATCTTTTCAGAATCAGGGGAGGAACACGTGCAGCATGTCCACTTGGTGCTGAGACGCCTGCTCGAAAACTGCCTCTTTGTGAAGGCAGAGAAGTGTGAATTCCACGCCCCATCCGTCTCCTTTCTAGGTTTCATGGTCGGGGGAGGGCAGCTCGCACTGGACCCCGCCAAGGTGCAAGCAGTGGTAGACTGGCCAGCCCCGTCGTCACGCAAACAGCTCCAGAGATTTCTAGGCTTCGCGAACTTTTACCACCGGTTCATCCGAGACTACAGCAAGGTGGCCGCCCACCTGACCAGACTTACCTCCTCCGCTATCTCGACAATTTGCCGTGGACCAGCCCGATCCGGAACAAAAAACCATCCTTCCCTCCTCGTACATCCTGGGCGCGGTCATCTGGCCAGTGGAGGAGAAGGTCCACGAGGCACTGCGCTCATTCCCCGACCTCGACGGCGCGCCTCCCAACATCCTGTTCGTCCCCAGACCTGTCCGCCACGAGATGCTACAGTGGGGACACGCATCAAAACTGAGGCGCACGCTGCACCTCCTGCGGCAGCGTTTCTGGTGGCCGTCCTTGACCCAAGACGCGAGAGCCTTCATTGCGGCCTGCCCTGTGTGTACACGGGGGAAGTCGTCGCACCAGCCGCCCGCCGGTCTCCTGAATCCGCTTCCGGTCCTGCGGCGGCCTTGGTCCCACATCGCGGTGGACTTTATTACCGGACTACCCCCATCACGGGGGAACACAGCCATTCTGACCATTGTCGACTGGTTTTCCAAGGCAGTGCATCTGGTGCCTCTGCCAAAGCTCCCCTCAGCAGCAGAGACGGGAGACCTTCTCGTCCACCACGTCTTTCGGCTGCACGGCATCCCCCGGGACATCGTCTCCGACCGGGTACCGCAATTCACCTCCCGAGTCTGGCGAGCCTTCTGTGCAGCCCCCGGCGCCACGGCGAGCCTCTCGTCCGGCTACCACCCCCAATCCAACGGCCAGGCAGAGCGCACCAACCAGAGTGTAGAGAGTGCGCTCAGATGTGTAAAAGCCAGACACCCCACGACCTGGAGCTCCTGGCTGCCTTGGATAGAATATGCCCACCGCGCCCTGGCCTCGGCATCCACGGGGGTATCGTCCTTCATGGCATCCTTGGGTTATTAACCACCGCTCTTCAACCACCAGGAGGAGGAAGCAGCGGTCCCTTCCATCCCGTCCAGCCTACGTCGTGGCAGGCGAGTGTGGAGACAGGTGCGTGCCTCCCTCTTACGCTCCTCCCTCCTAGCCCAGAGGCAAGCAAACCACCGCAGAGCACCCGCACCGGAGTACCAACCGGGCCAGAAGGTTTAGCTGTCGGCTAGGAACCTATCAATTCCAAAAATGTGGGTTTCACTCATTTTGATAATGGCCACCAATAAAAAGGTCTTGGGAGCCAGGAGTGTGTTAAACAAGGGAAAGATAATTCTACCTCCATACGATCAAAATTACCAGCAGTTTTTCAAGACACAGAAACCCAGCAGAAAGTGGATTATTTACGGTCAAGAATGTCAGAAGCTTCAATGCTTTGTTTGTATAGCATTTTGTAAACCAGCACTGGAAGGTCACACTGGAGGCAGCATATACTCTGGACCCTGTTGCAGTGCTGAAGTGCAGTTCATCCACTGGACAGGCCTTTGTTGACTCTCGGATGTTTGTCTAGGCAAGACAATGCACATTGGAAACTGGTGGGGCATCTTTCTTGCAAGGCCAAGACAATGGCTTCTCTGACATCTGCACAATCTATGGTGTTTTGCATTCGCACTGGCAGACAAAATATTCAAATAACTCTCAGAAGTCTGTCTCTTTCTATTATTCTCTTCTGTCTCATCAGGTTGTCTTGAGCTGTTAAGCAGCTTTTTCAGTTTCCCTTTAGAGCCGTTTTGAGTGATGAGTTGGTGACTATACAACCTATTGACCAACAGGTGTCACTGCAGCACCACAAACAGAGTATATTATGCAGATTCTGTATTTGCCCTGCTGGATTGCATTTTTTCCTTTTAAACTACCAACAGATCACCAAAGATATGTAGTGCAATTCTACAATGCATACAATGGGGGATATACTGTAGTGTATACACAAAACCCGGTATTGTAGGATGGCAATGTGATGATCTGGCGACTTGTCCCTTCCTCTTGCCTGAATGCAGCAGTGCTCAACCCCCCAGAAATAAACTCAAGTCTAATAATCATTTTCTATTGCTGTATAATTTTCAGCACTACGACCATTATATTTGATAACAATGTAAGCAAAATTGAATAGGCTATTGGACCTTTCATGATAAAATGGCTATGTACCTCCTGAAACAGAAGCATGGGGTGTTAAACAACAGGCAACAACAGGGAAAAAAGAAAAAATAGAAGCATGGAAGTGGGTCCCTCCCTGTACATAAAGCACACTTTTGTATTATAAAGAGACTGGTACAACCACCAGAAAGCTTGCTGTTGTTTTTTTGTTTTCTCATTTTGTTAGATAGATGTTTTTATTTTGCTATTTTGTTATTTGAACATGTAAGAAATCAATCACATATTAAATAATACGTTGTAATGAGTGGTTTGAAATTTCAATAGTTACTAAGACTGTTTAAGTAAAATCCCCCACGTTTAATTAGAACACATCAGCCACACTTGAACTACATCTGTCACTGGATGAGGCCCAAGGTATTCAAGCTTGGCAGGGCTGGCTGTGCTTCACTGCATTCTGAAACACATGAAAGGCCTGATGAGAATGTTTAAAGACCATTGAGTGCAATTTCCATTAACAGTAAAATAAATCCCTTGAATTCACACTGTACGCTATTCTTACACTTTTAATGTTTACTGTTTGTTTAGTGGAACGCTGTTTGTCACAGAAGTGTGTACAAATGTGTTGTATGTGCGCATCATAGCCTCCTTCCGATCCGTCCCACCCCCTTTTGTCTCTGTCAAAACAAAGACAAACAGGCATTATGATTCAAACATGAGCACGGATGAACAACTGTCTTCTCTGCAGGTGAGATTTATTGTTTTACATCAGATTTTGTTTAACGGCAAGTGTGAACTGTAGCTAAAGAAACACACCTTTGTTTTAAATGTAAAATGGCTTGCTTGCTAACACTGCCATGCCACCGATTGTTAAAATAGGCTGGGCTGAGCAATAACTGTGTCAAGCTTTCAAGTCTGAATGATGCTGAATAGTAGTCGTTTGTACTTCCATCATGCTCTCCTCCCTGCTTTACTTCAGTATTTTATTCTTTTCAATAGACATGGAAAGAAAGAGCTGTGTTTTTCCTACGTTGATATACAAATCAACGTACTTAATCAAGATTTATTCAAAAACATCCATCCATCCATCCATTTTCTGTGCCTGCTTTATCCAACTGTGGGTCGCAGGGGTCTGCTGGAGCCTATCCCAGCTGTCAAGGGGCGAGAGGCAGGGTACACCCTGGATAGGTCGCCAGCCTATCGCAGGACTAACACAGAGACAGACAAGCACTCACACTCACACCTATGGTCAATTTAGATTGCTCAATTCACCTAACAAGCATGTTTTTGGACTGTGGGAGGAAACCGGAGTCCCCGGAGAAAACCCATGCATGCATGGAGAACATGCAAACTCCGCATGGAAAGGAGCCAATATTTGAACCCCAAACCTTCTTGCTGTGAGGCGACAGTGCTAACCACTACACCACCGTGCCGCCCTTATTCAAAAACAGATAAGTGGAATTACCGGTGCTGCTTATTTGGCATTATCACTTGCCTCTGTTGCAACGGATGTGCACTTGACTTCTTCATCGTCCCTGTTGCGTTCAAAAAAGAATCTACTCCAAGTTAGCTGGAATATTTTACTAGTTATGAATGTATGAAATTCTGTTGCAATAATTCATTATCACTTCAAATGCTAGCCACCGTAATTCAATTCAATTCAATTCAATTCAATTTTATTTATATAGCACCTTTTACAATAAAATTGTCTCTAAGTGCTTTACAGAGGTAGAAACCCAGAGCCTGAACCCCCAGGTAAGCACAGTGGCAGGGAAAAACTCCCTTTTAACAGGAAGAAACCTTGAGCAAGACCAGGCTTACAAGGGGGAACCATCCTGCTGAAAGTTGGCTGGGTAAAGGAGGAATAAAAGAGGGAGACAGGACAGAGAGAATAAAGAGAGAGAGGGAGAACAGATACAATGTAAGAATGTATGTTTTTGATGCAAAAAGAATAGTGCTATCGGGGAGTCTTTAACGATGTTAAATAAGCAAACTGTTTACTGTGTTTTTACAGGTTTGATGAGACCATGGACAACGGCAGCTTTGAATTATTTGGAGTTACAAACTCGTCTTCTTTGTCTGAAACTCCGTCTTGCGTTACACTGAGACATCTGGTGTCTCGCATTCTCCTCTATACCTTCTTCTCTGTTGGGATTGTCTGCACTGTTGTGGGCAACTTTCTGGTTGTGTTGTCCATTGCATATTTCAAACAGCTGCAGTCACCCACCAACACCTTTGTCATGTCCCTGGCGGTGGCAGATTGCCTTGTGGGCCTGCTAGTGATGCCTTACAGTATGATTCGGACAATGGAGGGGTGCTGGTACTTGGGTCTACTCTTTTGTCGACTGCACTCTAGCCTTGATGTGATGCTCTGCACAGCCTCCATATTTCACCTCAGCTGCATTGCCTTTGATCGCTATTACGCTGTTTGTAACCCACTGCGTTATTCTATGAAGATGTCCCAGGGTCGGGTAGCTCTCCTCATTTTTGTATGTTGGTTTGTTCCCATGCTAATTTCCTTCGGCCCCATAATGTTGGATCTCCATGTTGCTGGTGTGGACATCCAAGTCTCTAAAGATGTTTGCGTGTTTCTAGTCAATAGGGTTTATGCTGTCACAGCCTCTGTGGTTGCATTTTACTTGCCAAGCGCTATCATGCTAATAGCATACTGGAAGATCTTCAAGGCCGCCAAACGCCAGGCCATGCAGATCAGCATCATGGAAAGCCAGATGGCCACCGGAGTGGGCAAAGACTCAAGCAAGAAACGACGGCACAGAAACAATATGAGAAGGGAAAAGAAAGCAGCCAAAACATTGGGTATTATCATGGGAGTTTTCCTTATTTTCTGGATGCCTTTCTTTACAACCAACATTGTGGACCCGTTCATTGAATACAGCACAGACGGGGTGGTCTGGGATATATTTTTGTGGCTGGGTTACATTAACTCCTCTCTGAATCCATTCTTGTATGGTTTTTTCAACCATTCCTTCCGTAAGGCATTCCTTATGCTCATGGGCTGCAGGGTCTGTCTGCCAGGTTCCTCCTCTGGGATGGAGTTATCACACACTCGAAGAGAAGTGAATTGAATCTGTAAATCAACCATGATAGAGATACTGTATGTTTATATCTGTACATATCCTTAATTGGAAAGGCTATCTTAAGTTAATAAATGTACGGCTATGCAGAGCTTATCCATATATTGGTGACTCCTGTTTCAACTCTAACATTTATGGTTGTTCTGCTGTCATAATCCCAATATTCAGAGTACCCTTTCTGTCCTCTTTTACATATGCATATGGATGCGCATTGGTCTTAAGTTAATAAATGTACGGCTATGTAGAGCTTATCCATATATTGGTGACTCCTGTTTCAACTCTAACTTTTATGGTTTTTCTGCTGTCATAATCCCAATATTTAGAGTACCCTTTCTTTCCTCTTTTACATATGCGATTCCTCTTCTTGTCCTTCTTCCAACAGAAGCACAATTACCCCAATTTCCAGACTATTGAGCGCACCTTAATATAGGCCACATCCACTAAGTTTAAAAAAAACTATTTTGTACATATACAGGCCGCACTTGTCAATAAGCCACAGGTGTCTGTGTTGTAACATAAGATATTTACACAAAAAGAGGGTACACAGAAATATTTTTTAACTGTTAATTAAATGAATTATTTTTTCCAAACAGTGTTTGTAACACGGCAGTAACACAAAAACAGCTGGTTATTTTTTTTTTTTTTTAAATACAGTAGCCTAATAGAAAAGTTATTGATTGTTATCTTCCTCTGATTCCTGCGTACTAAACCACTGAAGTCTTCTTCTTCTTCAGTGTCAGTATTGAACAGCCTCAGAATTAATTTGTTACATACTTTTCCAGTCTCTTTCACTCTCAACCTCACTTTCGTCTCGAGGCAAATTCGCCCTTGACCTCGTTCTGTCCTCTTCATCATGCAGCAGTCCAGCCTTTGGAAAGCCTTTTTTTTTTACACTACTCCATGCTGTCAGGATCCACAGGCAGACTTGAGCTAAAGTGGCTCTTCGCATGCGGCCAGTTTTGGGAAGCAGTTTCTTACCGCTGGTCATTTAAGCCTCCCACTCAACTCGGAGTGCCACTTTAAATGCACGATTCACACCAATGTCAAGTGGCTGTAAATACTTCGTTGTGCCTCCAGGAATCACAGCTAGAATTGAGTTTGTCATCTTGATGGCTGCTTTGACAGAATTTGTTATATGGGCCCTCATGCTGTCTAAAACAAGCAATGCTTTTTTTTCTGTGGAAAAAAAATCTTCCAGACCGCTTGCCATAGCAATCCATCAACCTTCCTCATTAACCATCCTGGTGAGAGGCAGGTAAAACATCCATATTTATTATTTCGTCTGGTCCAATGGAATTCTCGGCCAGCTTTGCTTGTGTGAATTTGCGGAAGTTTGTGACTTTTTCCTTGTAGTCGGGAGGGAGTTTCTAACATAGAGTCGTCCATGCCCTGATGGACAGGCCTTTTCATCTCCTAAAATCTAAGACACCTTGATTGTCCGCCTCTAAAATTTTCAGTCTTCTTTTCAGTGGCGATTGCTTTAGCTTTCACTCAAGCTTTCAAGTATGGGCTATCTGCTTTTATTACCACTGAAAGCTTTTGTCGTCTTTTTGCATTGAGTTGGTTCTTCATGCTGCCGCCTCTAACATCATCGATTAATTGATGCCAAGCTTACATGGAGCACTCCTGTTTCCTTTTTTCGACACCATTTTATAATTGCCTTTAACTTAAAAGCCGCATTTAATTGAATTGAATTGAGGGTTTATTTTTCAGACAATTTCAAACATTTCTGTCACAAGCAAAGGAAGCAAAAAAAAAACAACAAATAAACACAAAAGTCTGAAAAAGGAATAGGCAGAAGCCTTTTCATGTTTATTTATAATTTGCAGCAGCATCATTTAAACCGCAGGGTTCAAAGCATGTGAAAAAAGTAGCAGTTAATAGTCTGGAAATTACGGTACCACTGACACCCTGTACAATAATAGCACTGAAGGTGGTTATTGTTCACCCAGTTCTTGTCTCATCCAGTTAAGGAGTCGAAGAATTGTATATTTATCATAGAAGAGTGTGAGGTTCTGTGTTCAAAAACTACTCTCTGGCAGTGCTTAATTAATGGCTGCATCACATTGTAAAAGAGAGTTGTGCTATCATCTATGCATGGGGCCCTCTGTGTCTCCTTGATTTCCTTTAGGAGCCCCAGGGTGTGTGCAAACATGCCATCTCTAAATGCAGAGTTGTCAGCCTGCAGTCTGTGGGGGTTGAGTGGTGTAGTAACTACCACTGAAAGTGTTAACAGCAAATGGGCGGACAAAGTGATGAGGGCTGACTAAATGAGGAGATTGCATATTGTAAATGTAAAAAGTATTAACGTTCTCAATTCAGCTATCAAACTGTGAAACTATGTTTCTAACTTAAATAAATGTAACATTTAGTTATACTGTACTAAAGACTGTTTCCATCTGTCTTGCTGAATTTAATTCAAGGAGTTTTATCAGTCTGGCTTATTGTGTCAAAAACTATGAAAGATAAAGAAAAAAAACAATTCCTGCACCATGCTTTTGACATAATCAAACTGACATTTATTGTATTATAATATTATTTAGAACATTTTCCCAGTTGGAGATGCACAAATAACCTGATGGTAATACACCCATTTGCGACCACATTGGACTTTAATCATTTAAAAACACAAACGACGATACAGGACGATAAAGACACAACATTCATACAGCACAAATATCCACATCAGTCACCTCATGACATTGGCAGGGTTTCCATGCGGCTCAAACATGGCCTTTTTATTCATTAAAATCCCGGAGGGGCCTCCCTGTTTCCCTGATCACCTTTTACCTTTTTGGTTTCAAAGATTACATATTGGTCTCGTCAATGGGAAGCATCCCTTCAAACAGGATATACATATTTTCAGCAGAATCCATCCACCTCTATTAACCTCGAACAGCATCTAAAGTTAAGGACGCTGAATTTTAGTGACCAGTGGAGAAATAAAAATGTCATCAGTCATGTGTATGCGTGTTTTAGAGATATACCATTATAAAAAGGGAATTTGTTGATTTGGTACTTTTCAATAGATCTTTGAGCTCCTGAGGGTTATTGAGGAGGTCACAGCCATAGGAGAAAAGAGAGGGGAGATAAGACTCTTGGATTTGGTCTTTGACGTAATGCTCCGAGAGGCAAGGAGGTCAATTTAGCTCACTTGGTAAATGGAAGGAAACTATTGGGTGGTCAATTTTATTCCTTTGGAAAGCATAAAAAACAAAAGAGGGCAGCCTTTACAACACCACAAGTTATGACTAGATAAGTATTTTTCAGACTCCTTTCAACTCCTTCAAGAAGAAAGTACAATGAGGCTGAAGAGACCATGATGGCCAGTGGCAGCCTCTTTTAAGGTCCCAGTACCACGGACTCCAAGAGATCACAATGGCTAGTGGTAGCCTGACGACCCCTTTCTTTGTTTTTTTTTTTTTTTTTTCACTGTTGTATTTTCATTTATTTGTTTTGTCTATTCTCTATTTTATGCTTTTCCCTTGCTTCTGATTGGGAGTTTTTGGGGACTTCGAAAAACACTGAGCAGCCGGTCTCAAGAAACAGGAAAACGTGGTAACCTTTGATGAAAGGAAGCAGGGTTACTTTTCAGAACACTATGATTGGCAGTCTTCTCAAAAACGTTTACCATTCATTTGAGGAAAACGATCAGACACCAGTTAACAGATGGCAGCATTACAAATACCCCTATTAATGGGGATCCGCTCCAGGTGACCGCCACCAGTGTGTAAGCAAAAAGTAAATCAACTACCCCCCCTGGAGAGAGTAGACGGCAACAAAAGAAAATCCCAGGCATACTGAAAAAACACAGGACACACTGTTTACAAAAAAGAAACTCCAAGTCATGTTATTATTGCAAGTATGATAGTGTAATATTATGTTTACTTAGATTCCAAAAATAAAATAGAATTGACAGAAGACTGACCGTAGTTAAATGTAATTACTGTATTAATATATTAGCTAAACAAGATAATGAACACATCTCTAGACAAATTACAATTGTCTAGGGCCATTACATTGCCCATAATGCCCCAACACATCCCCTTAAAATCCCTGGTGGATGAAAATGCGATTAGCAGGATTAATGTCATTTTGCTAAGCTGCTACTGTGCCTTTGAGCAAACAATTTTCTTGAAACACTGTGTGCAGTGTTTCAATGATATTTGCATCGGAGGCAGATTAATACATCAAGAATCTGCAGCAATTTCTGGTTTCTGGCATGGATTGGATGTATGGCAGCATCCTTGTTGGCCATCTTGACTGAAAGGTAAAAAAAACAGGACAGGTGCTTTTTAACTCTACCTTTACAGAACCAATCCATACCTCCAAAGATTATATTGTAAAGCAATAGTTTAATACAGAATGAAACACAAGTAAATGAAATTATTAGGGGTGCTGCACAGTTATTCTATTATGACATTGATGTTTCCACCTCAGTCTTTGTTGTCTGGATTTCATCTTCTTTTGCAATGGGTTCAACAAATCAACAAATGAACTGAACAAACAGAGCTACTATTACTACTACTACTACTATTATTATTATTATTATTATTATTATGATTACTGTGTGTGAAAATACCCATTTCAATCCAAGTCAATAAATACTCTGTTGCATTCATGACCTTAAAAAACTTTGCTTCATCGGAGCTTCAAAATCTCGATTTCAGTAATTGTTATTATAAAAGCTTATTTGTAGCTAAAATGATAATTAAAAAAAGTAGTCCAACCAAAAAAAGTCATGTTAACTCTGGGGATTTATTTGGGTCCAGTGAAAATGTGGCAGCAAACACACAGTTCCTCTTGAAATAAACTGAGATGAAATTCTAGCTCTGATTTAAAGTACTCCAAAACTGTAACAGTGTTTTCCTTCCCAGAGTGTAAAATAAAATAGATACCAACATCTAGCCTTTCATACATGCTTTTTGATATCCTTTGTAACTTAAAAAAAAAGTTCCCCTCCCTAAATGTCAGTCTCTTTCAGGCTATAACAGTCTGCAAGATCATAAAACTTATAGCCTCTCAGCTCACACTGATAAATCCCCATGGAGACCGTGCCAACAATATTGATATGACCCAGTGTGGTACTCTTCCCTGTTCCTCCCTTTATTTTATTTGACAGATTGATTACTTTCTCTTTTAGCTGGAAGGGGGACTTTCAGAGAGGTAGCAACAGATTCCATCTTTTCACATCCAGCCAACGGCGCCTTCCCTTGCAATGCAATGGGTCATCCAGGGATTCATGCATGGGGTAATTAGCCCTGCAGTGACCCTTGCTATCCCTTGTCCTTCCCTTGACAGCCGTGTGCCACCTCTGGTCATAGAAGCGGTGCAGGAGCCTCTGTTTCTGATGACACTGGCACCTGAGGATCCGAATGAACGCTCGCTGGAACTCTTTGCTGGAGCAGGGGTAGATCATGGGGTTGATGCAGCTGTTAAAGTAGCCCAGCCAAAAGATCACCTTGAATACAGTTTCAGATGGCTTTAATGCTGGGAAGAGAGAACCTAGGAGGAAACAGTTCCATCATCATTATAACAATTTCTGCAAATTATCAATTGCTTACTATTTATTATTTACAACAAGGCGATCAACTGTTTGCTAAAAATAGCATAACCCACATAGACAAAGCATGTGCCAGGATGTAAAATGCGGTTTTGCTAAGTATGACATATTTTTCATTCATCTGCTATGTCTATTCACTGTTATTTTTGTGGGGATACATTATCGGCTGCTATGTCAATTTTGTCACAGAGGGGGGTTTCATGAAAGGAAAGTATCTTGACACATCAAACCTGTTTGAATGGACACTAATATTATAGTGTTAGATATAGGCCTATGTTTCCTCAATGAAGCCAATTATTTGTTATTCATTTCATGCACATTTGTTTACAATAGTTAGACCATGGCTGACACCACGAAACGCATTGATTTGTATCTAAACTGCACAAATTGGTAGGTATCTCTAAAGTTTTAGTTAGCTGAAATCTGAGACTGAAACCAAGCACAAATCCAGTTGAGTGACTTAATTTAGCATATATCAGGACATTATGCTTTCTTAATCGATAAAAAAATATAGCTGCTTTGTCTCAGAAGCTGAGTTACTTTGAATAAAATCTGGCATTTATTACTGCTGTCTGACTTTTTTAATTTAAGTCTACCTGACACTCAACTGGAGTGCTCAACGAAACTGAAGGATGTTTCACTTCTCCGAGAGACTTCTACATCTACATCCGCAGACACTTCACGGATGCAGACAAAACATCTCATAGGCCAATGTCATTGATTCACTGTCCGGGTCCAGTACTTTTAGTTTAGTGACATCATTAATATTTGTTTTCTTCTTTTTTATATGGACCACTTTTTTTGGAGATACACATCAAAATGATTGTGCGCTCTTACTCCTTGTACCTATATAATATACTTTCTGTTGGCTACATCTTTTCTTCTCCTTAAATTTGTTCAAAGAACTGCCTGTAAGTAATTTCTGACAACAGTTAATATAAAAGGAGGTGATTCACCATTGATCCTTTTCACTGAAATGACGTCACTAGAACGGCAAACAGCAAAATGATGAAGCTCTCTGATGCACTCTCAAACACCATGACAACATAGCTGTTTTTCCTATTAGCATTTTGCTTTGCTTTGCAGAACACAGCATCTAAACTATGAGAAGGGGAGCATGACTTCAATTTTTAATTATTTATTTATTTATTTTGAGGCTCACTTTGACTCCATATTACATTAAGTGAGGCAACAATCTCCGAGGTAAGGTCAGGCAAGGAGGACATTGCTAGTATCTCTCAGACTACATATGCACTCTCTAGCAGATAGCCACTCAAGATCAATCAATTAATTGCAGTGCTTAAAGATCTTATCTGCGTGGGCTAACTCATCAAGACCTATCGATACGCCGGTAAATACAACCCTTTACAGAGTGATTGAACTTTTTAGATTAGACTAAATTACATGCTGCTATAATTAGTGTGGACACTGTGGCACCACAACATATGAAGAAAGGTGTGTGTTTTCAAAGGCTAGTGTCAGCAACCTCATGTTCAATTCAATTCAATTTTATTTATATAGCACCTTTTACAAAAAAGTTATCTCTAGGTGCTTTACAGAGGTAGAAATCCAGAGCCTGAACTCCCAGGTGAGCCCAGTGGCAAGGAAAAACTCCCTTTTAACAGGAAGAAACCTTGAGCAGGACCAGGCTTACAAGGAGGAACCATCCTGCTGAAAGTCGGCTGGGTAAAGGAGGAAAAGAAGAGGGAGATAGGACAAAGAGAATAAAGAGAGAGAGAGGGAGAACAGATACAATCATAAGAACAGATACAATCATAGAACCACAGAAATACAAACAAAATAAAATTTGTGTTCCTATATAAAGATAAGATAAAAAGAGATAAAAGAAATTAGATGATGCTATATGATGTTGTAGATGTATGATAGTGTATAGATGTGTATAGATTGTGTGTGTGAGATTGTGATGTCTATAGATTGTGTGTTGAACAGTCTGATAATCGCAGGGATGAATGATCTGAAGTAATGTTCCTTTGTTATACTGTGGGTATATTAACCTGCCGCTGAAGAAGCTTCTCCTCAGCGTCTCATAAAGGGCGCCCCTTTTAGAGGTGTTGTCCATGACGGATGTTAGTCTCAAACAGAGCCAGTTCTCCTGATCAGCCTGACAAACCTCCTGCTGTCCCTTACCGTGAGGCCCCCACCCTAACAGACCACAGTATACATGCTGATTTTAGAGAATTTAGAGAAGAACATGGGAGCCCCCATGCTGCAGACCACCACATCAGACACACAGTTCAGGAGTCATTTGTTCTGCTGTCTATAGCCCATGGTCTATGTTGCCAGGTGAAAGACGATTCCTGCTCCTTCCATCTTGTCTCTAAGCATGCTAGACTAGTGTTGAAATCACTGGAAAGGTCAGAGAGTCACTTAAGAACTGAGGCTGAGGTTGAACATGTGCAGGACCATTCCAGAGAGTTGGTTTGCACAGTCCTTGAGTAATCTGAGGGCTGATTCTCTCCAGTCTGGTGGCATTTCCCATCTTTATGGAACCAGTCTCCTACCTGTTTGTCAGAGGGGAATGGAGGATGACTGGGGGTGAGGAAGTGGAGGGAGGTGTGGACTGACAAAAATCCGGGGAAGATGAGAGAGGAACCAAACAAAAGAGGGGATTTCAATCTGTTGAAAAACAGGTTCATCTGGGTTCATCTTCTTGTCTCTCCTGACCTGGTGGCTCTTATCTCTACTGCCATGCTCTAAGAATGTTTTTAGCCCTCTGAAGACTTCCGAGTGCCCACAGCAGCTCTTTGTCACCTGATCAAAAAAGGGAGGCATTTGCTGCTTTAACATTTGCATGCATAAGTGTGTGTGTGTGTGTTTGCGTGTGTGTGTGTGTGTGTGTGTGTGTGTGTGTGTGTGTGTGCGCCCATAGTGATTTATTTATGTGACATTAATGTAATTTCAGAACTCATTTTGCAGTGCTGACATCATTTTCATTTCCATTTGAGGACTTATTGTTACAAATGCACATACCCTTTTCACTCTAAGTGACTAAGACTTTAGCAACATCCAATTAATTTCTCACAAATTGTCTCTGTAGGCATCTGGGTAATAATTTATTTTAATAGATCTAGAGGTGCATCAAGATGAGAGTGCTTCGTCTGTCAAGATAGCAGCCATTTGTCCATGATGACCTTTATCCATCAATTATGCAAAAATATGGAAAATTTACAGAGCCGCTGGCGTTATGTTGATCTCTTTCAGTTTGATGTGCTGGTTACATCCTTCGGTAATTTACTGAAGCTTCTGTTCTGCTCATCTACATGGAGAAGCCCTTTCAGCCACTGAGCCATGATATTCAGAAAATGTTGTAAAGGTGCCAATCATTCTCAAGCAAAACAAGTGCCTTGGAGGCCAAATTCACCAGCAAGTACATTGAAATGATATATATATATATATATATATATATATATATATTATATGTTATATGTACATATATATACATATAACATATATATATGTTATATGTGTATAACATGTACAATCAGGAATTAAAGGAAAGGAATTAAAGTGGACTCAAAGCAAAGCAAAGTAGATGCATAATTACACAAAAAAATACATTTTGTTATTGTTATATTATTTACACTAGTTAACACTAAGCAGTAAATTTCACTTTCCACTTACTTTATCACCTAAAATGATCCAAGCTGACAAGACAAACAAACTTGATTATTAGGATTTACAGACTCAACCATCCACTGCTACAAAGCAGAAGTAAAGTCAGAGGACATACCGAACGGAAGAAAGAAGAAGAAAGGCAGCCAGCACAGGATGAACATCCCCACAACGATGGCGAGAGTTTTAGCAGCCCTTTTCTCCCTGGAAAACTTCATCAGCCGCACCGAGAGCGAACTTGGGAACGGCAGGTTTTTGCTGTCCTGACGCACGCCTTCCAGCACGCTGCGACAGTGTATCCGGAGCACCACCTCCATCGACTTGTTCCTCTCCCGTTTCATGCCCGCTTCTAAACTGCTGGTAGTCCTGCGGGCCACAACATACACCCGAAAATACATAATGAGAATGACCATGAGCGGGAGGTAGAAGGAAAAGAAAGAGGAGAAAAGAGCGTAGCCGGGCTCCTCGGTGATTCTACAGATACTGTCGTCAACCGGCTGGGTTTCCTTCCATCCCAGCAGCGGTCCGACAGAGATGACCGTGGACAAAACCCAAACTAGTACTAAAATAACCACCGCTTTCTTCTCAGTCATAATACACGGGTATTTCAGGCAGTGCTTGACGCCGATGTAGCGATCGACAGAGATGATACAAAGGCTGAGGATGGACGCGGTGCAGCAGAGGACATCAACCGCTGCCCAGATGTTGCAAAAAACCCGTCCAAACACCCAGCATCCCAGAACCTCCAGAGAGGCAGAGAAAGGCAGCACTATGATGCTCAGCAAAAGGTCAGCCATGGCTAAGTTGACAATAAAGAAGTTGGTGACTGTCTGTAGATGTTTGTTGCACACCACAGAGAGGATGACCAAAACGTTCCCAACAGTTGCCACCAGGATGAAAACAGAGAGAGCGATCCCGAGCCCGACAGTGTGGGAGTCCATGGCGATGTTCGCGCAGGTCGGGACGGTGTCGTTGGAAAACATTTCCAAAACGGATCCATTACGAGCCGTGCTGAAATGCGCACCGCGGCTGCTTTCGTTCCTCGCGTTGGAGTCTGTCATAGTGAAAAAGCCATTAAGAGAACTTAAGGATAAGTTTTCTGCTGAAGGAAGAGTGACAGGACGGTAGCCTTATGGGGAAATAAAAATGTAAAGTACGGCGATACAAACGCAGGCGCGATTAAAAAAAGATGTGTAGGGGGAGCATCACTCTGAATAAAATTGAAGTGATTCCAGAGAATTAAAAGTATGACTAGTTATATTAAAAAAAGAAAAAATGAAAAAGGGGAAAACAAAATCTTTCTGTTGCGTTTGTCCATGGGATGGTTTTCCAGAGAAGGCATCCTCTGGAAGCGATCACAGGATCGAAATTGCTCAGCAGGTCTGAATCAGCCCCTTCTCACACACTCACTGTTGTCTTCAACATCTCCACAAGAGCGCGTAACTGTAGCTCTGCACATCCGCAGGGAAGGTCTGCCACTTGCCACATCCCACATTTTCTTGTGTTGCAGGTGCACAGTATGTTGCAAATTTGTATGATTGAATTAATAAAAAATAATAAAATAATAATAAAAAAAACTCCTTTTATCTCAAGACATTCCTTTTTATCTTTCAATGGTAAGGCAAAAAGCGTTGAGACGGTCTGAGCCAGCTACGCAGCACGGACGAATCTGCACTCATTACTTCGGTGCCTGCAGGGGGGATCTGTGAAGGTTCCCACTGACCCTGTTATCTTCACAACATGGGTGCATAGCTTTGGTAGGAGGACAGGCCTGTGCAAACCACTGGGGAGCCTGGAGGAAAGCAAAGGTCAATAGGCAGAGTCACACTGTGAACAAACAAACTTCATGGGAAGACGTTTGCCTCTTGTGCACTGTTCTTGATGTAACATACAGTTAACTGTATGAAAAACTAAATTAAAGATATTGAGAAATATTACACTTTAAGTGTTTGCTACTTGGAAATCTTATATGGTGCCTGTGCGGAGGAAAAGCTGGCAATAAACATCAAGTCTGATTTTCAGAGGAAAAACATCAGACCCCTTTCGTGAAATGTAAATATAAGTTTAAAATCAAATCTTATTTTAAGATGATCAGTATCACAGTGGACCAGTTTCTGTCTGAGTGTGTTGGATGGTTTGAACTCTACTGGAATGTCATGTTTTTGGAGGATTCACCTGAATTTTTCTGAAACTTCAGACAGGTAGGGGATAGAAATGCTGTGACGTTTATTTCTTTCCTCTTCTTTGCTGGGGTCTCGTTTTTTGGAGGTCTTTGTGAAGGCCCAGTCTGGGTAACCACATGTTTTGAGTGCTGTTTTCAGATGTTCCCGTTCTTTCTTCTTCCCTTGAGTTATGGTGGGTACTTCTTTGGCCCTATGTTGTAGGGTTTTGATAACACCCAATTTGTATTCCAGTGGGTGGTGTGAGTCAAAAAGGAGGTACTGATCTCTGTGGGTAGGTTTTCTGTAGAACTCAGTGCTAAGGTTTCTGTCCTCCTCAGTCTTGACTGCACAGTCCAAGAAGGCCAGACTGTCTTCTTTTACGTCCTCTCTGGTGAATTTGACGTAATCATCTGCATTGTTCAGGTGGGTTGAGAATGCTTCCAATTCTTTTGTTTGAATCTTGACCCAGGTGTCATCAGCTTATCTGAACCAGTGGCTTCCTGTGAATGACGACAGGGCTCTGTTTTCAACCTCCTCCATGTAGAGATTGGCAACTATGGAAGACACTGGTGAACCCATGGCACAACCATGTTTCTGCCTGTAGAAGCCCTCTCTGTATTGAAAGTAGGTGGTGTTCAAACAGAGGTCCAGCATGGTGCAGATTTGGGTCAGTGTTAAGGCTGTTCTCTCTGGAAGGTTGTCGTTCAATAGAAGGATGGTCGCTGTTGCCTCTGATAAGATAAGATAAGAAAAGAAAAGAAAAGAAAAGATAAGATAAGATAAGATAAGATAAGATAAGATAAGATAAGATAAGATAAAAAAAACAGTCTCCTTGAAGGGTTGAGAGGTGTTGTCAATGATGGATGTCAGCCTGGGTAACATCCTCCTCTCACTCACCACCTCAGTGGAGCCCAGTAGAATGTCTAGGACAGAGGCAGTTCTCCTGTCTATCGAGCCTCCTCCTCCGATCGCAGATGGCTGAAGTTACCATGGAGTTGTAAAATGTCCTAAGCAGTGTCAAGAAAAGTTGACTGTGGCTGTGCCTCCCCGGAAATTTAACAAGAACAATGGCAGAAGAGAGAGAGAGGAAGACGGGGATGGCCTTGGGTGATTTATGCTGCAAACATGAATGTCAATTCAATTCAATTCAATTCAATTTTATTTATATAGCACCTTTTACAATAAAATTGTCTCTAAGTGCTTTACAGAGGTAGAAACCCAGAGCCTGAACCCCCAGGTAAGCACAGTGGCAGGGAAAAACTCCCTTTTAACAGGAAGAAACCTTGAGCAGGACCAGGCTTACAAGGGGGAACCATCCTGCTGAAAGTTGGCTGGGTAAAGGAGGAATAAAAGAGGGAGACAGGACAGAGAGAATAAAGAGAGAGAGAGGAACAGATACAATCATAAAAACCAAAGAAATACAGACAAAAATAATAATCATAGAAATACAAAACATATCAGACATATATACACATAATACAGCATAGCAGGGTTGTTATAAAGAGATGAACAGTATAGGGCAGGTGCCAACAGGGCGGACCCTGAGTTTGGCTATAGGCCAAAGTCCGTACAGCACGAAGGCCTGGAGACGGAAACCTGCAAAGAGAGAGAGAAAGAGAGAGAGAGGGAGAGAGAGAGAAGGGGGAGACATACAGAACGGACAAGGAAGCACTGACCCAGATAATCCTGGTAAAAATAAAAGGAGGAGAAAAGAAGAAGAAAAGGAGGAGAGGACGTGAGGGGAGGAAAGGTGTTGAGGAAGGGGAACTGCCTAGTGGATCATGTGGTTTGTCCTCAGCAGCGAGTCTATAGCAGCATAGCTGTGCTAAAAAATTGAAGAATAAGAAAGGATGAGCCTGGTCTTCTAGCTATAACTGTGAAAAAACTGCTCCAACCAGATCTGTCAGCCCTACACACTTGGCTTGGAGGCTAGCTATATGCTTTAGTGAACAGAAAGGTTTTAAGTTTGATCTTAAAGGCAGACTTGGTGTCTGCCTCTTGGACCCAGGTTGGTAACTGGTTCCACAGTAAAGCTGCCCGAAAGCTAAAAGCTCGTCCTCCCAGTCTGCTTCTGATGAATTCTAGGAACTAGAAGTAAACCTGCACTCTGTGATCTGAGTGTTCTTTTAGGTATATACGGAACTATGAGATCCTGCAGGCATGATGGAGATAGTCCATTAGAGCTTTTATATGTTAGAAGGAGAATCTTAAAGTCTATCTTCTAAATTTCACTGGAAGTCAGTGAAGAGAAGCTAAAACCGGAGAGATATGCTCTCTTTTGCTGATTCCTGTCAGAACGCTGGGCTGCAGCGTTTGTATCAGCTGCAGGTTTTAATGGAATAATTTGGACATCCTGACAGTAATGAGTTGCAGTAGTCCAGTCTAGAGGTAACAAAAGCATGGACCAGTTTTTCAGCATCACTTTTGTGACAGGATGTCTTCTGGATTCGGCAATATTACGGAGGTGAAAGAAAGCGGTCCTAGAAACCTGTGTAATATGAGGGAGAAATGACATGTCCTGGCAGGTAAACCACTGAGTCCTGTCCAAGGAGTTGGCCTACCTGTAAAGGAGCCAAGGGCGCGCTTTGTGTATAGTTGTTCCACTGTGTTGCGGTCTGCATTCTTCACTGCACTGGACAGCATCCACAACATTCTTCGCTTCTGTTTGTTTGTTTCCAGGTGGACGAGCCTCTGTCTCAGTGTGTTGCTAAGCACTAAAATAAAAAGGAATGTGACGCTTATAAAGATGCTCAGAATAATGTCCTCAAGGATCTCAACGTAATTACTATGACTTCTATTTTATTCCGCTCACAGAGATGATCACGGTTCCTCCTTATTATTGATATTTCTCCTACTTTTAATAGGCATCTGAGAATGCAGCCTGATGAGCTGCCATTTGTCTGACTGGCATCTGTGTTACAGTGAGGCTTTAGCATTTTGTCAAGAAAGACTAATTTAGATAATCAGTAAACATGCAGCTATTTCTCTGTTGCTGCTGCTGCTGCTTTAGGAAAGCAATATGTCTTTATTACATACTGCTACAACCTAATCTGAGTAAAATTGTAATAAATTTCTAGAGCCCCACTTAATTACAGGCCAAAGGAAAATAAAATAATGCTCTAAAATACAGGAAAAATTTGATTACATAAACTGAGGGATGGACCAGCTCCACTGGCTTCATTGGTACTGATGGATAATTGGCAATGCAGCATCCTGGTGTGTGTGTGTGTGTGTGTCTGTGTGTGTGTGTGTGTGTGTGTGTGTGTGTGTGTGTGTGTGTGTTCGCTCTGTACTCCTTGCCCAGAATCTGCATTCTGCTAGCAAAGTGAGGACATTTTTGCTGGTCCTCACAACTCTTAAAGGACTGTTTGAGGGTTAAGACTTGGTTTTAAGGTTGAGGTTAGAATTGGGTTTATTCTTAGGTTAAGGGTTAGTTGGGATAGTTAGATAGATAGGGGGCTGGATTAAAGTCCTCACAGAGATAGAACTACAAGGGTGTGTGTGTGTGTGTGTGTGTGTGTGTGTGTGTGTGTGTGTGTGAGAGAGAGAGAGGTAAGTGGTAAAAGCAAATCCATTATGGATCTAAAAATAGTGGGAGACTATTCTATTGAAATTCCACATGGCACCCTCTCAGACTTAAAGGGCCATGAGGCAAAATATATCTACTGAGGTGTGGCTTCATTTTTGGAACAGAAACGATAAATGAAAACAGCCCGGCTTTTATAATTAAGTCAACTAGAAAGTCTGATAAAATGCACCGAAAGCAATATCCTCAACATGCACGTAGAAAAAGAAGTGACCAACAAAAGATAAAGATTAAGAATAAGAATAGATAAACATAGATAAACTTTTTGTCTAGGTTAGGAATAACAACAATGACCACAAAGTAACAGGTGTATGTGAAAAGAACTTAATGACTTCATGTACCAACTGCCAAAGACTTCCTGTCAATCCACATGTTTTGTTCCATACATTTTCACACCAGCCTGTGATATAAAAAATATTCTGGAAATCATTCACAATTTTCCCCTAGTTACAAGTGCTGCTTTAAATCTGTTATCATTAGACAGAAATATATCCGGTATCAGAAAGCTTTGAATGGTTCTGTGGTCCCCACAAGGTGTGATGGTGGCTGGGACAGTTAAGATAAAATGTCACAAATGAATAAATTGCAGATAATGGTTCACTGAAATTGAAATTGTTCTTTTGTTCGACGGTCAGTTCTGCTTTTTACTGTAAGGATTTTAAGCAATATAAGGACAAATTGCTGTGTCAATATTTCTATGTGCCATTGGGGACTGTAAATGGTGTAAATTTGATGGAAGTTCTCAAGATGCTATTTCATTATAAATTCAAGACAGTGGCACAGCCCTCAGCGGTGAGAGGTTGTTGAGCCTTACTATGTGACTTCCAGGAGTTGAGGACTTCGGCTTGCCATGCCTGCCAAATTTCTTTTACAGGTTTCTTTTCAGTCCAACAAATGGGGTTGAGCCTCAAGAGAGTTCACAATTGTGCCGTAAAAGTCTTGGTTGTTGATTGTCAGAGAGAGATTATATGTCACTGTCTCCAGTACATCCCAGAAACAATCATTATAATAATAAATATTCAGAGTTATCTATCAGATCGATTTCATTTTGTTCATGTTAACGTTGTTTCCTCTGGGTGTACAAAAGTTCGTCATGGTGTTCCACAGGGTTCAGTGTTTAAATAATTTGTTCACTTTTTTACATGCTCCCACTAGAAATATTATTCAGAGACACGGCATAAATTTTCATTGCTATGCTAATAATACGCAGCTGTATTTATCCATGAAACCTGAAGAAACAGAGCCGGACTCCAGGCATGTCTCAAAGACATAAAAGACTGGATGACTTCCAATTTCCTACTTTTAAACTGAACTCAAACAAAACTAAAGTTATTGTTCTTGGATCCAAATTTGAGGACTAGATTCTTCTCCTTTACTCCAGTCGACTTTCAGCAGGATGGATCCTCCTGTAAACCTGGGTCCTGCTCAAGGTTTCTTCCCTGTTAAAAGGAGTTTTCCTTGCCACTGTGCTTACCTGGGGTTTATAAATTTGGGTTTCTGTTTCTGTAAAGCACCTAGAGACAATTGTGATTGTAAAAGGTGCTATATAAATAAAATTTAATTGAATCTTCTTGCTGCAATGCTTATTATTTGATTTGTCTATAAATATACACTATTTTCTCTGCTCACATCTGGGAGAGAGCTAAATAAATGCACGTGCAGTTGAACCCATGTGTACTTTTGCATGTCAAGCATAAAATGAGCCTTCTTGAGTTTTATTTAGTCACCGCCAGAGAATCTTAATTTTTTTTCTGTTTTGCTTTCATTTGTGAACACACACATAAGCCCATGATAACAGAAAAACCCTGACCTCTACTTGCAGCATGTATGACTTCCCAGGCCAGAGGTGGAACTGCAATGTCTTGGACGGACCACCAGGCCAAAAAACAGTTTCTGCAGACAGTGTACATTATTTTGAAAAGAACACATTATTACTTAGGTTGAGTCAAATATGACTTACAAGTAACGTAATCTGCACGAAGTTGCACCTTTCCAGTATGGTTTCAAGTCGTTTTTTTTTTTTTTTTTTTTTTTAATTTTTGATACATTTAAAAATGGCACAATGTTTTAATGTAATAAAAACTAAATGTCTTAAAATAAGCTTGCATGTAGTGAATACTGCAACGGTTGACCACACTGACTGACCACATTATCTTCTTAAAAGCTTTGTTATAGGTTTGCTCATTACAATCAGTAACAAAATCCAATCTGAATATGGTTTAGGAACATAAACTCAGATAATTTAGCAGAAATATCTGTGACAGCGTTGTTTTCCAGAAATCTTTCAGTGTCTCTCTATTCCATTTTTCAGGCATGAGTATTTGTAGATTATCGAATACATTATTGCAAGCGTTCACTTTTTGAGATCTTGCGAATGTACTTACTGGCATTAAAGCTCACTGAAGCTGTATCGAAATCCTCTAACGCAGGAGTACCAACCCGTTCATTTTAATCCTGGAAGTGACGGGATGCATGTCCTTGTACTGTACATTCTACAACCTGCGCTGGTTGACAAGCAGAGAGAACTTAAAAAACATTTATGCATCTACTTTTTCCAGATAATCAGGATATAATAAAGTATGAATAAAAAATTCCTTTCTTCAGTGAATTTATCAGCAAGTACAAGTTTCCAGGATGTTATTTTAGTTAAATTCAAAAGCACAAAAAGTTTACTGCACAGTGATTAATATGGCTAAGACTTAAATGGTTAAGAAAATGTAATGAGAGGAAAAAAAGAATGATGAAGAAGAATTTCAAAAGGAAATAAAAAGGAAAAACTCAAAAAATGGACTGGGATCTGTGCAGGGAGGCGAGGATGGGGGGTGATAATATGTTTTTAGGTGCTCTAAAAGGCAAAACAGCAGATTTTTGACTTTGTAAGAGTTAACGGGGAAGCCTGATACGATATAAAAATGCAAAACATGTAGAAATAATAATAATAATAAAAAGAATGAATCAAAGTAAAAATCACTCAAAGATAAAACTGATTTAATTTTGGATAAAAGCCTCAGGTGATAGAAACTGGTTATGTTAGAAGGAGAATCTTAAAGTCTATTCTAAATTTCACCGAAGCCAGTACAAAACTGGAGAGATATGCTCCCTGGTGCTGGTTCCTGTCAGAACTCTGGCTGCAGCGCGTCTTGCATCAGCTGCAGGTTTTAATGGAATAATTTGGACATCCTGACAGTAATGAGTTGCAGTAGTCCAGTCTAGAGGTAACAAAAAGCATGGACCACTAAAGCATCACTTTGTGACAGGATGCTCCTGACCAAGTAATATTATGGAGGTGAAAGCAAGGTCCTAGAAACCTGTTTAATATGAGGAAGAAAAATGACATGTCCTGGTCAAAGATAGTTCCCAGGTTCCTTGCAGCCGATTGGAGGACAAAGTAATGCCATCCAAAGAGAGAATGCTATCTGGCAATCTAGTCCTCAGATGTTTAGCCCAAGAACAATGACTTCAGTTTTTGGTCTGAGCTTAAAAAGAAGGAAATTGGAGGTCATCCAGTCTTTATGTCTTTGAGACATGCCTGGAGTCTGGGCTAATGGGTTCTGTTTCATCAGATTTATGGATAGATACACCGCGTATCGCCGGTATGCTAGCAATGAAAAATTTATGCCGTGTTTCGAATTATATTCCCTAGAGGGAGCATGTAAAGAGTGAACAGGATTGGCCTAAGCACTGAACCCTGTGGAACACCATGATGAACCTTGTACACCAGAGAAACATCATTAACATGAACAAAAATGAAATCGATCTGATAGATAAGATTTAGTAAAACCAGTCTAGAGCTGGGTCCTGTGATCCTAATCTCATGTTAGAGTTTTGTAATAAAATGCTGTGAGCAAACACAGTTGTTTGATAATAAATGGCTTCACCCTAGCACTAACTAAGGAGTGAAAGAAGAGTTTTTGTGTTATCATTCATATTCTGCAGGATGGCGCTGTAAGGATCTCTGGAGCCGAGCCTGTCTCCTCTTTCCCTGGCACCTTGGACCCCTCCTCAGGCCCCACGGAGCGGACTCGACCTCCGCAGCAGCAGGCTTAGCTGGGACTGGAGCTGATATGACTGGGGCGGAAGCAGATATGGCTGGCGCAGGGGCCAATTTAACTGAAGCAGGGTCCTCCCGGCCTTCAAGCTCCCCAGGTAGGGCCTTACAGAACAGCCCAGCAGGGGACAGCGCCCATGGTCCAACACTTGCAAAGACCCCTCTCTCCAGTTTGCCTACCAGTCCCATCTTGGTGTAGATGATGCCATCCTGACCCTACTCCACAGAGTCTGCTCCCCACCTGACAAGCCGTCAGCCACTGTGAGGATCATGTTTTTTGGATTTCTCCAGTGCTCATACCATCAGGCCGGCTCTGCTGGCTGAGAAGCTGGCAGATGCAGGTGGATGCCTCCTTGGTGTCCTGGTCAGGATTACCTTACTCTGGAAGACCACAGTATGTGTCTGCAGAGCTGTGTCGGACAGAGTGGTCAGCAACACTGGTTCCCCACAGGGGATGTCCTTCCTCTTTCACCCTACACCGGGTGACGCAGGAGGAGTACAGGACTGTAGTGGACAACTTTGTCACTTGAGTGAGATGAACCACCTCCAGCTCAACGTGACAAAGACAAAGGAACTGGTAGGACCTGAGGAGGACCAAAGTTACCAGACCCCATCCCTCATATGGGGTCAGTGTGGACGTGGTGGGAGGAGCAAGTACCTGGGGGTGTACTTGGACAATAAACTGGACTGGAGCAGGAACGTGACGCCAAGCATAAAAGGGCCAGAGCCGCCTCTATTTCCTGGAGGAGGCTGAGGTCCTTGACATCGCAGGACAATGATGTTCTAATGAGCTCCTGGCGGTGGCTAGTGCCATCATGTACGCGTGTAGTCTGGCTGGGGCAGCAGTCTGCACGAGGGACACTCCACTAGACCTGAGAAGATCATTAGGAAGGCTGGACATAGTTGTGGGGAGGAGCTGACTCTCTCTGACGGGTGGTGATGGACAGGAGAATACTGACAAAATCTGGGACTATTCTGACTCTCCTCCCACCCCTCCACAAGGTGCTGGACAACCTGAGGAGCTCTTCAGCCACAGACTGCGCTGCCGCTGGCTGTTCCACTGAGAGACACAGGAAATCTTTCCTGCCTGTCGCCATCAAACTGTTGAACGCTGCACTTAGCTCCTTTACAATTTACATATGTAGATAATTGTAAATATGTCACTGATGTATAATTATAGGAGATCTTTATCTAACTTATTTGATTTACATGCTCTGCTGATTGCTTCTGTAACAGCGAAATTTCCCTGGATGAATAAAGTAACTCTGGATTCTGATTCTGGATTCTGATCTCAGCCACGGCCCAGGAACGCTTCAGTCATGGGCTCAGGGGCAGCCTCCGCTTCCACGGAGGTAGCTTCCAGCTGGGGGTGGGGAGCAGCCTTTAGTCAACAGGGGTGGCTTCAGCTTCTACAGCTTCTGCCACAGGTTCAGCTTCTCTAGGGGAAGTCTCAGCCACGGGCTCGGAAGCAGCTTCAGCAGGACCTGCCTCCGCCTGGGGCTCCTCGGGCCAGGCTTTAGCTTCTCCAGGGGTGCGTTCAGCCAAGAAACGGAGCAAGCTTCAGTCTCTAATGGGATGGCCTCCACCACAGGACCGGAGGCAGCCTCCGCTTCTTCAGGGACGACCTCCCCGGGGGTCTGTGGCTGCTTCAGTCTCTTTCAGGGTTAGCCTCAACCTGGGGCTCTGACATTGCCTAGCGACGGCGTCGGAGGCAGCTTCTGTCTTCTCAGGGGCAACTTCTGCCCAGGGCTCAGGAGCAGCTTTAGCTTTAACAAGGGCAGCCTTAGCCAAGGGTTCAAGAGCAGCTTTAGCTTTAACAGTGTAGCAGACATCTCAGACTCTCCCCTGGACCTTCTTGTACCAAGCACAGATCGTTATCTTTATGATTGTTTCAGACACCAGGACACAAGCAGGAGGGGCTAGGAACCTTCTAACAACAGAATTCCAGGAACAACTAAGGGGAGGAAGGACACCTCTCTCCGACCAAATGGAGAACAGATGTTCCACCTCACATAGGCCATTCACACCTCTGCAGACGGATCAGCTGGATTCGGATCAACGGTCTTGCTGGACTGAACAAACATTGTGGGCTATCTTATTTTCTTATATTCCTTATTACTAGTTCTTCATACGGATATAAATATATATATAGAACAAAATTATAAACATGCATGAAGATGCATACACAAAGCTCTTGCACCAATGTTCTGCATTCATATCTTTGACTTTTACGACTGACAAATACCAGACCTGATACTCTCCCACCACACAGTAGGGAGTGAACTGAACACAATTTTGAAAGTAATAGAAAATTCTAACCTGGCTAATATTGTTCTTCGAATTAGCAAAATCTAATTCAATTCAATTCAGTTTTATTTATATAGCATCTTTTATAATAAAATTGTCTCTATGTGCTTTACAGAGGCAGAAACCCAGAGCCTGAACTCCCAGGTAAGCACAGTGGCAAGGAAAAACTCCCTTTTAACAGGAAGAAACCTTGAGCAGGACCAGGCTTACAAGGGGGAACCATCCTGCTAAAGGTTGGCTGGGTAAAGGAGGAATAAAAGAGGGAGACAGGACAGAGAGAATAAAGAGAGAGAGAGAGGGAGAACAGATACAATCATAAAAACCAAAAGAAATACAGAGACAAAATACAATCATAGAAATACAAACATATATCGACATATATACACATAGCAGGTTGTTATAAAGAGATGAACAGTATAGGCAGGTGCCGACAGCGGACCCTGAGTTTGCCATAGGCCAAGGTCAGTGCAGCACGAAGGCCTGCAAAGAGAGAGGGAAAGAGAGAGAGAGAGAGAGGAGAAGGGGGGGAGACACACAGAACGGCAAGGGAAGACTGCTGGACCCAGATAATCCTGTGAAAATAAAAGGAGGAGAAAGAAGAAGAAAAGGAGGAGAGGACGTGAGGGAGTGGTTGGTGTTGGAGGAAGTGGGGAACTGCCAGTGATCATGTGTTTGCCCCAGCAGCGTAGGCCTATAGCAGCATAGCTGTGCTAAAAATTGAAGAATAAGAGTCTGATGAGCCTATTCTAGCTGTAACTGTGAAAACTGTCTAAACTAGATCTGTCAGCCCTACACACTTTGTTTGAGGCTAGCTATATGCTTTAGTGAACAGAAAGGTTTTAAGTTTGATCTTAAAGGCAGACGAAGTCTGCCTCTGGACCCAGGTTGGTAACTGGTTCCACAGTAAAGTTGCCCCGATAGCTAAAAAGCTCGCCCTCCCAGTCTGCTTTTGATGAATTCTAGGAACTAGAAGTAAACCTGCACTCTGTGATCTGAGTGTTCTTTTAGGTATATACGGAACTATGAGATCCTGCAGGTATGAGGGAGATATCCACGAGCTTTATATGCGTTAGGAAGAGAATCTTAAAGTCTGTTCTAAATTTCACTGGAAGCCAGTGAAGAGAAGCTAAACTGGAGAGATATTCCCTGGTGCTGATTCCTGTCATAACCTGGCTGCAGCGTTCTGTATCAGCTGCAGGTTTTAATGAAATAATTTGGACATCCTGACAGTAATGTGAGTTGCAGTAGTCCAGTCTAGAGGTAACAAAAGCATGGACCGAAGTTTTTCAGCATCACTCTGTGACAGGATGCTCCCTGATCTTGGCAATATTACGGTGGCAGAAAGAAGGCGGTCCTAGAACCTGTTTAATATGAGGAAGAAATGACATGTCCCACAAAGATAACTCCCAGGTTCCTGCAGCCATACCGCTGAGGACAAAGTAATGCCATCCAAAGAGAGAATGCTATCTGGTAATCTAGTCCTCAGATGTTTAGCCCCAAGAACAATGACTTCAGTTTTGTCTGAGTTTAAAAGAAGGAAATTTGGAGGTCATCCAGTCTTTTGCAAGTCTTTGGAGACATGCCTGGAGAGTCTGGCTAATGGCTCTGTTTCATCAGATTTCATGGATAGATACAACTGCGTATCTATCTATCAGATCTTGATCGATCTGATAGATAAGATTTAAACCAGTCTAGAGCTGTCCCTGTGATCCTAATCTCATGTTGTATCCTTTGTAATAAAATGCTGTGATCTACAGTATCAAAGGCAGCACCGAGGTCCAGTAAAACCAGTACGGAAATAAGTCCACAGTCTGATGCCATGAAGAAGTCATTAGTGACTTTAACCAGTGCTGTTTCTGTGCTGTGATGAGCTCTGAAACCAGACTGAAACACTTCAAATAGACTATTCCTGTTTAGGTGATCGGTTAGCTGACTGACAACCAGCCTCTCAAGTATCTTAGAGATGAATGGGAGGTTGGATATCGGTCTATAATTTGCTAAGACGCCTGGGTCAAGTGAAGGTTTTTTAAGTAAAGGTCTGATAATAGCAGTTTTAAACGCCTGAGGTACATAACCTGTAGTCAAAGATAGATTGATCTGATCTAATACTGACGCCCCAATCAGAGGAAAGACATCCTTGAAAAGCTTAGTTGGGATGGGGTCCAGGAGACATGTGGTTGGTTTAGATCCATTAATGCTGGAGGTCAGCTCAGGGAGATCTATGGGAAACACAGATATATTTTCTTTTTTTCTTATAGCGGTTTATTTCGCCATTTTGGGAATTTCTCAATTTTTTTTTCATGGAAACACAGTGCCATCTAGAGTTTGAGAGTGGTAATCGGTTCAAGCCTTTATTTCGTCACCCTGGCACGTATTGTTAATTTTAATATTATCACACAAGATACCATGTGTATTGTATATGTATCTTAAGAGATAGACATATTTATATGTTTGATGTGTTATGTTTGATGACTGTTTCATAAATGAAAGTTGGAATTTAGTCCATAGTAGATGCAACACGTGCTTTGTAACTTATCACTAAGTAAAAACTAACATAGCATTGTCTAGGATAAATGTATATAATTATTCACTAGACATGACGATGAGAGAAAGATGGGTTTTATATTTTTGAAAAGAAAATTCCAACAAAGTCTGAGGATCTCATTCCACAGAGGAGAAAATTTGAATATTCATAAGGGCGCAGCCCAAACCCAAAGACGGGGGGACGGAAAGACTTTAAAGGAAAAGGAGTCCTTTGTTCGACGCTTTTTGCTGCTTTTTGCCTGTTTTTTTCCTGTCACGTTTTTTGTCTTTTCCATGTCCTTATCTTCGTTACCCCCATGTTTCGTTTTTGTTAAATTTCAAGTCAATTTTTGAAGCTAATTACTTCTCCTCATTTAAGTTCCACAGTAGTGATTCAGAACTCCATTGGAAATTAAGTTGCTTAAGTCGCTATCATACTGCATCCTCAAAGAACATATTCAAAACAATTTTTGAAAGTTTTTTTTTTTTTTTTAATTTTTACTCTATGAAGACTACATTCGTGTGGCCAAATAGATTGTCTAATTGAGTAAAATTTCTGAGACCATCTCAGACCTGAAGACACATCTCCGCCTCGTATCCACGGGCCAGCTGGCGTCGCAGGTGGAACTGGACCAGCCATCTTGAGTTCTGGGTGTTGAAATGCATGGAGCCCCTGGAAGACTGAGAGTTCGCGGCCTGCACCCGCTTCTGGACCCATCGGAGCGAAGCTGCCCATACCTAAGAAAGATCAACTGTCTGATGGTCGTTTGCTGGGTCTCAAATAACCAAATTAATCTCGACTCTAAATTCACTAAAATTTTAATCTAAATTTAGGTTTATTAGGGTAGAATAATCCAGAGTGTCTCACCGTCATCCAATTCCTACTTTCTGTCATAACCACCGTTGAGTTTATACATGTTTAATCTTGTCCATTCATATAATAATTTGTTGTTGTGAAATAAATTGTCATTTTCCATCAGTGGTTTCCCGCCACGCCTAATTGGAATATAGGCGTGGCAATCAATGTCTCAGAACTGGTGCCCTCAGTAAGAGATTAACTTTGTTACAATATAAACTTTTGAGGTTATATTTTCTTCCAGTAAGTGGAAGTGGTGCCCCCTAACGAGTGTAAGTGGAATTAAGAAAGTGATCCATTAGTTCTACTGTCTTCACGCTACACAGGGGCAACCTTAGCCAAGGGTTCAGGAGCAGCTTTAGCTTCAACAGGGGCGGCAGGCCTTGCTGCCGGAATCAGGGGCTTGGCTGCAGGGTTCAGAGGCTCGGCTGAAGGGGTCAGAGGCTTGGCTGCCAGGATCACGGCCGTTGCGGCAGGGGTCCCAGTCCTGGCTACTAGTGACACGACCTTAGTTGCTGGGGTCACGGCTGTGGTCAGAACCTCCTACCTCAGGGTCACGAGAAGTCCTCCACCTTCATCTCAGGGGAAGGCTGGGCCACCACAGTCAGGGAATCCTCGGCCTGGAGCAGCACACCAAGGCCCATCAGACCACTGACACCGGGCAACGAGTCCAGAAGGACCTCACCTTCTCTGGGGAACACCACCGGGACAGAGAAGACCTGCGACGACTCACCAGGAGGCAGGCCTTTCAGACGACGGGGACAGGAGGTGAAGCCCGGGGGAGGTGGAGTAGGAAGCTGCAGACCTGGAGCCACTGACGGTGGGTCGGCCGTGACCCGGTGCTTGACTGCTGGCAAAACCGGACCTCTCTGCACCATTGTCAGCGGGACGTCAAGGGCCGGAGCCCTTCCACACCCTGGCTCACCTGGGTACTGTGAGGGAAACTTCCCCTCCTCTGGAGGTGCTGGGGAACTCACCACACCAGACCTTAGAACTGCAGACCTCACTGCAGTTCCAAGGTCTGCAGCGACAGATTTGACTGGTGCGGAAATCAGAGCTGACCTGACTGATGCTGGAACCAGAACTGATCTGGCTGGTGCGGGAGCCGTCAGCGGCCTGGCTGGACCTGGAGAGGCACCCCAAGAACCAGGACACGGCCACTCCTGCCCAGACATCGCACCCAAGAAACCAGGAGGCACAGTCAGTCTGGGACTAGTAGGAAGTAGGGTGATCACAGCAGGATTCCTCTGTCTTCGCTTTCTAGAATGAGCCTGAGGGCGATCCCCAGCCTGGCTCAGGTGGGCAGCGGCATTAAGAAAACGGTCAAGACTGGCCATGGAGTTAGGGATTGGGAAGCCCTGACGAAACAACGCAAGCATTGTGTCTGCTGGGTCCATGGTGGTTGGATTGTTATGTTAAAGAACGTGTTTCTTTAGGACCCAAACACAGACACAGGTAGGAGCTCGGAGAACAAAAACATTTTATTGGGTGTACAAAGGGGAAAAACAGAAAGCGCTCCGACTGGAGGAAAAACAAGGTCCATCTAAAAACTCAGTAGTGCAAAGCTTACATATGCCGGAATCTCAGAGATTTTGAATACTTAGTAAAATAATACTAAACACAGTTATTATTAGTTCAGTAATAATATTAAATGCCTGAAACTGTATCAGGATCATACTATATTTGAAGCAAAGGATGCAATAGTTGTTCCCACATGACAGAAAGGAAAAGAGGGGAATCTCTTCATCCAAATTGTTCTTCTGTATATAAATACAAAATGGAAAACACCAAAGCTGAGAGTGAATTCTGCGTCATACATCGTCTATACCCACTATGCTATCTCACTGAATGAAGAAAAGAGTGTGCTATAACTATCAACACGTAACAATTGCACTGTATGATACAGTGATCAAAAGTTTACCAGCATTGTGGAGGCAGAATAAAAATGATCTCTGGATTTTTAGAGGTATAAAAATGAGAGTAATGATTATATAAATGAAAGTGAGCAGGAAGTAATAAGGGAAAGTGTCACTGAGTAAAAAACAATGGAGGAAAAATGAGGATAAGGTAAAAATAGACAGAGGTGGTATGAGTTCAAGAAAAATCATCAAGAAAAGGGATGAGATGAGCCTGAAGCAGTTCAAGAGGAGAGCATGGTAAATCCTAATACTCTAAAACATCTTTGAAGAAAGTGTTAATAGTCACATCTCAAGAACATATAGAAACAGAAGTGCAGATTGTGCTAATGCTAAATATGCTGCTTCAAATAGCAAGGTGCAGAAACTGGGGAGGATGAAGAAAAAAGGTTGGGACAGATTATTTTACTTATTTTGTGTGTGTAAACACCCAAATAAGCCTAATGAGCCACATCCTCAATGTAACCTCTGCAAGGACTGGTTTCAGCCTGTTTATATATGCTTAACAAAGTATGTAAGACAATTCCCTAGCCCCATGGTAGTGTCCTCAGTGTAGCACCAATACGTGGGTAATGGACTTTTCTCAGCCCCATTTAACATGATAACATAATGCTTGATATTATCTAATAAAGATTGAAATCACAGCAGAAAATTGGGGCAATTTTAGGTGCCAAATCACCTTTTGTTCTACAGTGGATACTTGTTGCCAAGATGTCTTATTTAAATAGTCTATGAAACATTGCATTCTTGCCCACAAATGGATTTGCCTGCAGTTTCTGCAGTTTACCTTTTTTGTTCTAAAGACACAGCTGGTTTGTAGCTGAATTTGGTATGATGTAATACACCATCTCACATCGCTGTGCTTTGAGATATTACGCCAATTACACCAATTACGCCTCCATCCTAACATTTTGTTCCTGGGGAAAAAGCTACCAAACAACACTGCTTATGAGGCCAAAAAGCAGAAATATAACCGATGCTATAACAGATTTTAAAGCTGTGCAGACTTAGGTTGCATAAATAAGACAGCAGCATTGGGCATAAATGCACAAACTTCATTTTCACACAGTTCTCTTTAAATAATGTTGAAAAGTTCAACATTTGTGCGCATATTAATATTTGCGTCCATTTCACCCCTCATTAGACTCAACCACACTGAGAACAGCCATTTAGTGGACTCTTTCAGTGCTAAGAAACAGCCTCAACTATACAGTGGATATTTATGTAGTATAGTAATGAATTTGTTTTCAGCAGTGTTTGGACATTCCTGAAGAAAAAAAAATAGTGTAAAAATGAAACATTAGTAGATTGGAAAATCAAAATGAAGACAACCATATGTGCAGAATCTTGACTCTGGAGTTTTATAATGGTTTTGTTTAGTGTAGAATTCACCTTCAGCAGCATGAAGTTCATAGTTTAATGCAACTGATCCATCCATCCATTTTCTGTACCTGCTTTATCCAGACATGGGTCACAGGGGTCTGCTGGAGCCTTCCCACCTGTCAAGGGGCCAGAGGAAACCTGAGTGCCCGGAAAAAAAAACAAGCATGCACAGGGAGAAAATGCAAACTACCCACAGAACAGTGACGTGCGTTGAGGTTCGTGGCTGGTGAGGCACTGAGGTCATTACAATCAGATTTGCAAACATATCAACCCTACAGACTATCTTATCCAATATTTTATTGGCAGCAGTTAACGGGCCATGTTTAATATCAGCATTCTTTACACATACAAACTGTAGTACAAAAAACACATTTAATTGAAAAAAAAACATTATAGTGTTCTTACATTTACTTACAAAGTCCTTCCGCTGCTCCTTCTGAACAAAAGTATCGATAACTCGTTGGTAGAATTTTTCATTGTCTTCTTTTAGTTTTAAAAGTTTTTAGATATGTAAACCTCCATTTCTAAAGTAAGGCCAGGCGAATGGGAAAAATTAATGACTTCACCTCTTGCTAACTTTTAATTGACCGCAGTATAGCAGCGTGCTGTCACTTACTCTGCAGCCACTGAATCATAACAAGAATCCATGGGATCACGAGCGCCCCCTAGTATGAGGTACGAGCACTGCATGCCTCACCTAGTTCCTTTCCACACATAGTTGTTGACAAAAAACATTACATTATATATTATATTCATCAGCTAAACTATGAAAATTTACTTCATATTGCAAGAGACAGAGATACGGTCTCACTACAGCATGTAAGGCACAGTCAGCCGAGTGATAGCGCAATCCACGGTGAGGCACAGCCGGCTGGTCTCGCCAGAGTAGTTGAACGGTAAATGTGGAAATTCTGCAATTTTAATAACAAATGATCTAAAACTGGTGAAGATAATTGGTAAATAGGTACAAATCACTATATAAATACAAACATTTTTTTTTATTTTTCATGATGACAGGTGAGGCCATGCCTCCCCTGCCAGTACCTCACTGTTACAGAAAGGCCAGAGCCAAGAGTCGAATCCCGAACCTTCTTGCTGTGAGGCCACAGTGCTAACCACCGCACCACCATGCCACCTTTAATACAACTGAGATGTAAGGCAAACATTTTTATTATCCTACCGCTATGGCACATAGAAGTAGTAGTATCAAGGTATTCCTCCAGGATTGTTGCTAAGCAAATCCAAATTGTTAAGATAAACACTGAAAGCTATAAATTAGAAACATACATGAAAATGTAAGCGTACAACAACTCACTGTAGTAAACTATGGCACTGGTATGCACCTATGCTAATGCTGCATTCTTAATCTCATAATTTCGGCTCGCTAACACTGAAAATTTGTGTGTGTGTGTGTGTGTGTGTGTGTGTTCTGTCTCTTCCCCTTAGTTAGATGCTGTTTTGTGCTGTTTATATATATATATAAAAAACTGTTATTATTGCTCACCCAGTCATTTGTAAAAACACAAGTCTGAATTATAATTATCACATGAATTCCCATTTTGTGACATGTGATATGCATCTTTATTTTTCCATTCTCTCAGTTTTTATTCCAGCATGTGCCTGACCACTCTGCTCCTAACCTCATGCCCACCAGCACAAACCTGGAAACAAAGAAAGCATTCACCAAGGCTAGAATTAAGGAAAATTGAAAACCTAAAACTGCCTCGCCTCTCATCCAAAAGACATTATAGGGTTCTAATGATCTAAATCTTGTTCCTTCAATCCTTCAAATACACAGGACACTTTGAATTCATGTTAAAAAAAAGGCTGAGGAAGCAAAGCATGAAGAGGAAATGAAATCTGACGAAACAAACAAGAAGGCACGCATTGACATGAAAAAAATTAAATTGTGTTGTATCAAAAATAAGATGCTGATGAATTATGGGTTACGAATTGAGGCCAGAATACAAACACAGACCATAGTTCTTTTTATATCCAAAATATAAACTAAAATACATTGCAATATCAGCCTGTGATTTCTGTGGAAAGGCTGTATTTTTAATACATTAAGCTACATCTGTATTGTTGAGTTAACTTTTCTGACACTTATCTGTTGTTATTTTCTCATTATTCAAGGTAAATATTTTTGTTTGCTTGCTTGGGCTGATGTTTAATTTTTACCTCATTTTCCCTGCCTGTCTCTTTACATGGATATCAGTCATTGAGGTCAAAACGGAAAAACCATTAAGTTAAAATATCTGCCGATGCAGTCAGGCAGTCCACGGTAAGCTTAGAAAGGAGAGGCTGCCTTGATCTAAGTGTGCGTATGTGCATGCGTGTCTGCGTGCAAAGGTGTCAGAGCAGGTTGTTGATGCAACAGTAAATCCGCAGTTGTTACCTGCCCATCAGGTATACTGAATTATAAAGGTGTCTCTTGCTGAAACTCAATATATCACGGAATTTGATGAGATTATAATAATAAATATGACATCAAATTGAAGAAAATTCATAGATAAATGAGAAACGCATTTAGATATGTTGTATTTATTTTTAATTCAATATTCATATTCAGAGTTTGTACCTGTACCTGTTCTACTCAAAATAGAAATGTGTAATAATGTAAATCTTCCCACCTGTCGCACACAGCGGTTCCAGCACGCTCTGTCATCCAGGCATCATGGTTCTCGTTTTCTGTGTTCCTTCTTTTGTGAATGAGATTGTGGCAGAGGAGGTGGGGAAGATGTGGCCATTTTAGTGATTTTTGACGTATTCTCCTAAGAGATTTACCTCAGCTTCCCACGGCCTAACCTCTGGGAGCCTAACCCATTACCCCTAAAAGGATTATGTTTTTTTGGTGACAAACACTTTGAACACTTTTTTTTTTCGTCTACCGTTTAAGCTTTCATCTTGGATCTGTTAGGGTCTGGCTTGCCGGCCCTTTATGGTGTGTGTGGGTTGCCCTGTCCTCTCTCTGCAGAGGGCACGGGTTCCTGGGATCCAGCAGTGACTGCACACCTGTCACTGATCAGCTCATCAGCGGCTGATATAGGGAGGCTGCCAGCTGGTCCCCGGTTGCTGGATCATTGTTTGTTTGTTTGCTCTTCCTTCTCCTGCAGAGTGCCACAAGAAGCACTCAGACTAAAGTTTTCCTGCATCTTTTGGATTTTGACTCATGAGAGTTTTTGCCCCATTTCCCAGGTCAGTACCTGCTCCCACATTAGCCCAGCCTGCTCATTAGTGATGGTGAGATGAAGCCCTATGGGGCATTGAACCACTTCAGCCAATTGGTTCAGGAAAGGGTTCTGCTCATGAAGCTTCATGTGCACATGATACCACCCAGAGGCCAAATGTAAAATCATATGCGACTGCATCTGAACCACAGATTGTGTGATCAACTGAATTTGTGTTCCTCTTGTTCATTGGAAGTAATGAAGAATCACACAAAATGTTTGACTATGTTATTCTCCATTACCTAGGATAAAATTTACAGAATGATCCACTTTTTTGTTTGATTTCTATCTGTGCAGGCCTAAAGAAACACCATCATCATTTGAATCTTGCAAAATAGATTTGGTAATTTCAGTTTTACAGAATGTCCATTGTAGAAGAGATCAGGACAATATTGGTGTGCAAATCAAACTAAATAAAAAAGGACAAAAAAAAGTTGCTGATCATATGAGAATGAGATTCACTTCAGAACACATTCAGTTTGAAATAACAATAACATTTCACATAACAGTTTTGTTAAGTTATGAGATAGCACATTGTAACGTAAGGTTAAACATAGATTAAGTTTTAACTGGAAACTATCTAAACTCTCCAAAACACTATCTGAACTCTCCAAAACTACAACTGACCGCACCTCTCCTACAACAACCCACATTTTGACAGGAGCCTGGGGGGGTTAAATAGCTGTCATGATTCGCGCCAAAATCTGAACCACTTCATGAAGCAAACAGTCAGCGCGTCTCTGTCAGGCTTCACACGTCATCATTTTTGACTCTGCCCCCACATGAATCACGCCTCGGCTCACGCTTTGCGGAGGCCCCGCCCCCATTACTCGACCCACGCTTCGAAGCCTCGGCCCATCTCATAACATCACTACTGCTCGTGTTCCTGCATTAGCGGAGTTCGTCTCTGCTCCTGCGCTAGCCAAGTTAGCTCCTGCTTCCCCACCAACCAGGTCAGTACTTGCGCCTGCATTAGCCCAGGCCGCCCCTGCTCCTGCACTAGTCGAGTTAGCACCTGCCCTTGCACTAGCCAAGCTAGCTCCCGCGCCCACACCGGTCCCGAGGCCAGCGCTGAAGTCCACACTGGTTCAGAGGACGATGCCCATGCCGGCTCCGAGGGCAGCGCCAAAGCCGCCGGCTCCAAGAGCAGCGCCGAAGTTCACACCGGCTCCGAGGGCAGCGCCAAAGCTGCCGGCTCCGAGGGCAGCGCCAATGCCCACGCCGGTTTCAGGGACATCGCCAATGCCCACACCGGTTCCGACCCCAGCACAGATGACCACGCCCATGCCAGTCCCGACCCCTGCAGCCAAGCTTCTGACCCACGCAGCCAAGCTTCAGACCCCAGCCGCAATGGCCGTGGCCCCTGCAGCCAAGCCTCTGACCCCTGCAGCCAAGCCTCAGACCCCAGCCGCAATGGCCATGACTCCTGCAGCTAAGCCCCTGACTCCTGCAGCTAAGCCCCTGATCCCGACAGCAAGGCCTCTGACCCCCACAGCAAAGCTGCTCCTGAACCCTTGGCCAAGGCTGCCCCAGTTGAAGCTAACGCTGCTCCTGAGCCCTGGGCTGAGGTCGCAGATAGGGCGCCAGGAGGCACCCATTGAGGGAGGGGTACTGTTAGGGTCTGGCTTGCCGGCCCTTTATGGTGTGTGGGTTGCCTGTCTTCTCCCTGCAGAGGGCGTGAGTTCCTGGGATCCAGCAGTGACTGCACACCTGTCGCTGATCAGCTCATCAGCGGCTGATATAGGGAGGCTGCCAGCTGGTCCCTGGTTGCTGGATCATTGTTTGTTTGTTTGTTCTTTCTTCTCCTGGAGAGTGCCACAAGAAGCACTCAGACTAAACTACTACTATTGTTTTCCTGCATCTTTTGGATTTTGACTCATGAGTTTTTGCCCCGGTTCCCAGGTTGCCACGTTCCTGAGTCTGAGTTCGGGTCTCTGCAGTGGAGTCTCCCCGTGAAGAGTTGGACTTTGAAGTTTGTGTATGAACATTGTTTTTTCCTCCCATCGGAGCTTCTTCTGTTCCCCCGTGTACACCCAATAAAGGGTTGCTTTTCTTTTGAGAGCCTGCCTCGTACCTGCGTTTGGGTCCTCACCACACATCGCTCGTAATAGTATCTGTTCAGACAAGAACAGGAATGCTGTCGTTAGAGGTGGGGGTTCAGGAAATGAGTGAAAACCTTTGGCCTGTTAATATCTTTGAGCCAGGATTTAATTAATGGCATCTGCTGGAGTGGATGTCTGCAGTCGTGTTTAGGTGGTACATGAGGGTGCCCTTTTCTGGGGTTTTACAGTTGAAAGAAGAAAGAAAGAAACCACACTTTAATAATCCACTCAAGTGGAAATTTAGCCTCTGCACTTTAACCCATTACATGCATGTACACACACACACACTAGCAGTGGGCAGCCACTTAAGGCTCCCGGGGAGCAACATCAACAACTACTACGGGGTTAAGGGCCTTGCTCAAGGGCCCAAAGTGGTGGTCACAATCTAAGTCGAGGTTTTTTCTTCCTCTTCCTCATATCTCCCATGCCTTCACATATGGTCTGGTCTGGTCTGGTCTGGTCTGGACTGGACTGGACTGGACTGGAACCAGTGTCTTCAGACACCTCCAGGTTATGGGACTCGCCTCTTTATCCACTTGACCACCACCCCCAGTTGTGCTGAATATGTACATTTTTAGCAAATCTTGTGCCATTTATTACAAAATTCAGCCATTATAACATATGGTTATAGTCTGTATTAATCTATCGCTATTAGCATGTCAGCAGTAAGCTGTGAGGTATTGTTCATTTCAGTGAAGGGCTTAAAAGACAAATTTGATCTATTTGGATTCTAAAGGGGGAATTGTACAATTTCAATGCATCCTGTCCATCCACCAAAAACCAATGAGGACACTGTTGCGTCAAAACCCAGAATTCAGGATTTGAAGATCAAAAGATGCAAATTAATCGGGCAGATCAAAAGGATCAAAGGACAAAAGGATCAAAGGTCAAAAGCTAATATAAAGCAACTTCACTCGCTGTGGTGCAAAAGTGCAATAAGAATGGACTAACCTTTCAAACACGACCACAGCCCGTGATCAACCAGAAGACGCAACTGGTATGGAATAACTTTGTATGATTGTGTATGATTGAGCTAACTAAAGATTAAGATTAAACTTCAGTACTTCATTGTCAAACAGTCATACTGAATTAAAGTCATAGTAAAATGTTCTAATAGTAGTAATGTTCGATAGAGTAGTTCATTTCCGACCTGCTGTATAAACTGATGGTCGCATTTACTGTTCAACATTTGCTATCTATTGTTCAACATTTGCTATCATTTGCTATCTATTGTTCAACATTTGCTATTATTTGCTATTATCTAATGTGCAGTATTTGCTGTTAACTATTGTTCAACATCCCATATCATTCACTGTTTAACATTCGCTATTATCTATTGGTTAAGTAATCAAGTGTTATAGAGTGTTATTCATGCAAATCAGATACGAATGTACAAAATGTATGTTCTGTTTATCTCCAAGGTTATCAACCTTTTCCTTCCTATTCCTAAACTATTACTCAATTAAATTGGTGGACGAGAGGAAACGAGTTGTCCCTTGCATCCTTCAACGTTGATCAAGCAGTTTTTCAAGTTTGGGCACGGCTGCGGTCGCAAAAAACCCACACAACTTGACAGACATAAAACATATTTAATTAAGGTAATATACATATATTAGATTATACATATAGATGGAAAGATGAAAAACAAGCCTCCAAACAAAAAACAAACGTGGGGGCAGATTAACAATATTTACATAGACTTACATATGTATGTATGTGAAGTATTTCCTCGAATCTTCCTCTGCTGTCTCCCCCCTCCCTTTCTGATGTCTTTGCTTTATTTTTCAGGACAGGCAGAATAATGGTCGAGAGCTCCTTCCAGCAGGTTCCTCCACATCTGCAGCACATCGTGCATGATCATCTTCACCACCTGCCACTAATTAAAGACCCGATCCATCCAGATCATCTTGTCCATCACCTGAGCACCTCTGCATCTTTATAAAAAAACTTCTAAACTGACTCTTGGTTTCTGTGTCTGCTTTGCGGTTCCAATCTGTATGTAGAATTATGACTATTATTACTTTTTCCACGTTTTGATGTTACACCCTTATTCCAAACTGGATTCAATTCATCTTCCCCCCCCCCACCCTCAAAATTCTATTCACAACATACCCATTATAACAGTATGAAAAAAGTATATATATATATTTATATATACACACACACACCTCCCTAGCTTTGTCAGATTGGATCCCAAGTGTCAGTGCACGACCATTTTCAGATCTCTCCAGAGATATACGGTCAGATTTAAGCCTGGGTGACTCAAGGGCATTCACAGAGTTATCCTAAAGCCACTCCTTTAATATCTCAGCTGTGTGTTTAGGATCCTTGTTCTAAGATGAACTATTGTCCCAGTCAGAGGTCAAGAGAGCTCTGTAGTTTTTAAACCAGGCTGTCTGTGTACATTGCTGCATTAATCTATCCCTCTATCCTGACTAGTCGATAGTAGTAGTATACTGAACAAAATTATAAACGCAACACTTTTGTTTTTGCTCCCATTTTTCATGAGCTGAACATAAAGATCTAAAACATTTTCTATATACACAAAAGACCCATTTCTCTCAAATATTGTTCACAAATCTGTCTAAATCTGTATTAGTGAGCACTTTGTCGAGATAATCCATCCCACCTCACAGGAGTGGCATATTAAGATGCTGAATAGACGGCATGAATATTGCATAGGTGTGCCTTAGACTGGCCACAATAAAAGGCCACTCTATAATATGCAGTTTGATCACACAGCATGATGCCACAGATGTCGCAAGTTTTGAGGGAGCGTGCAATTGGCATGCTGACTGCAGAAGTGTCCACCAGAGCTGTTGCCCAATTGAATGTTTATTTCCCTACCATAAGCCGTCTCCAAAGGCGTTTCAGAGAATTTGGCAGTACATCCAACCGGCCTTATACGTGTAACTACACCAGCCCAGGACCTCCACATCCAGCATGTTCACCTCCATGATAGTCTGAGACCAGCAACTCGGACAGCTGCTGCAACAGTTTGCATCGGTTTGCATAACCAAAGAATTTCTGCACAAACTGTCAGAAACTGTTTGCATGCTCTTCGTCCTCATCAGGGTCTCGACCTGACTGCAGTCCGTCGTCGTAACCGACTTGAGTGTGCAAATGCTCACATTCGATGGTGTCTGGCACGTTGGAGAGGTTTTCTCTTCACAGATGAATCCCAGTTTTTACTGTTCAGGACAGATGGCAGACAGTGTGTGTGGCATTATGTGGGTGAGCGGTTTTCTGATGTCAGTGTTGTGGATTCAGTGGCCCATGGTGGTGGTGGGATTATAATATGGGCAGGCATATGTTGTATGTTGTATGTTGACGACCATCACCTCATATTGCAGCCTCATGCTCGGCCCCATGTTGCAAGGATCTGTACACAATTCCTGGAAGCTGAAAACGTCTCAGTTCTTGCATGGCCATGGCCATGTGACCAGACATGTCACCCATTAAGCATGGTTGGGATGCTCTGGATCGGCGTATACGACAGCGTGTTCCAGTTCCTGTCAATATCCAGCAACTTTGCACAGCCATTGAAGCGGAGTGGACCAACATTCCACAGGCCACAATCAACAACCTGATCAACTCTATGTGAAGGAGATGTGTTGCACTGTGTGAGGCAAATAGTGGTCACACCAGATACTGACTGGTTTTCTGACAGCCCCCCAATACCCCCCCAATAAAACAAAACTTGCAATATAAGTGGCCTTATATTGTGGCCAGTCTATGGCTTACCTGTGCAATATTCATGCCATCTAATCAGCATCATGATATGCCACACCTGTGAGGTGGGATGGATTATCTCGGCAAAGGAGAAGTGCTCACTAACACAGTTTTAGACAGATTTGTGAACAATATTTGAGAGAAATGGGTCTTTTTTGTATATAGAAAATGTTTTCGATCTTTGTGTTCACCTCATGAAAAATGGGAGCAAAAATAAGTGTATTTATATTTTTGTTCAGTATAATACAAGGCTACATAACATAGGCACTTGTTTTAATTCAAAGATCAAAGTCCCTCTGGACCTCAGAACATCGCTAAAATGTAATCATCTTCCTTAGCCCATTATCAACATTTCCTGAAAATTTTATTAAAACCTGTTCATAATTTGATGGGGTTATTTTGCTAATAAACAAACAACAGTAGACAGACAAACACGGGGTGTCATATAATTTCCTTGGCATAGGGAACTAGAACAACACTCCAAAAAGCTCATTTTCCAACATATTGTCACTGTTTTTGACCAATTACAGCATGCTAGGGGAAAAGAGCTGCTTGGACTTGATCCTTGGAAGATCAATGGTCAAAGACCTTCAGATCCTTTGATCATCATAGTTGCTGGTTTGATCTTATTGTTCCAGATGGTGATCCAAAACATGAAAAAAGGAATCCTCTGTTCCTTGTCCATTATCAACTTTTCCTGAACATTTCATTAAAATATGTGGTAATTAGCAATAAGCCACAGAGTCATCCTTCATAAAATATTACTGTTAAGCGTCAACCCCATCAAAGAGACCTAGGCATCAGGCCACAAATGACACAGCATAACTCCAATAGGATGGAACAGACCAATCATACATAAGTAGCTTTGGTGCTACTGTCCAGAGGAGGATCCTCCCAGCATTGTCCTCTGGACAGTCCTCTGTCCTGGGGTGCCGCCACAGCTCTGCCCCCCAGCTGCTGGCGTGTCCCTGTCTGGGATGGGGTGGGAGACAGTACACTATTGTGAATCGCGCAGGGGTGACAAGACGACGAATGTCATCAGAGATGGGACTGGGGGTTGAGAGTGAGTTCCTGTCATGAGTAGATCTCCTCCATCTAGTTCGGCAAGGCCCGGTAATGAGGAGTAGTTACCTGTACAGGTAGAAAGATGGAAGGGTGGCCACCCTACCTCTAATCCATCTACACAGTACCTAATCCCCCCCTCCACCCCCAGCCCTGTGTGATGTAGTGTAATAACTGAGAATGGGTGAAGACTGTTGAACATATGGAAACTCCCCTCCCCCCCCCAAAAAAAATGCCTAGGGTTATTTAGGGTCAAGTATTTGTATTCATCTATCACTGTTAGCAAGTCAGCATAAAGTAGTGAGGAACTGTTCATTTCAATGACCCCAAAAGATGTTATGTATGGTCTGGAAAAGCATGAAGGGTTTGATTTATTCTGAATCTAAAGTGGGAATCACACCATTTATTACCCAGCTGATGCTTTCTTTTCTTTTCAGTTTCCACCTTTCATTTAGTCTGACGGGAGTCTGAACAAAACATGAGGATGGTCAGCATTGTTTACTGTTCACACCAGAAAAACAAAGTAACAAACAGGTTCTGCAGCACCTACAGTAAAGCCTTTCTTCCTGGTGGTTCTTGTCATTTTGATCCTGTCTGAAAATCATAACTATTATCGCTAAAATGTGTTTCCCTTAGTTGTGGCTTTAAACTTGGTATGTCACTCAATTCAGTAGCAAAAAGTGTCAAAGATGTTTTTTTTTTGTTTTTTTTTTTTCCCCAATTTAACTACAATGCAACCAGTCCAACAAACAATTGTTTTGCTGGTAATTTTACTGGAATTTCTATGCTTAATTAAAGCGGTACCATTTTTTTTCCAGTCATTGTTTTACCATTCACCAATTTGCATGTCTTCCCCTGACAGCGGTATGTGTCCTAAGCCACACTTGAGCAGAAAGCCCTTGGGATCTGGAGAGTTCAGAGACCATGGCAAAGCTTGTGGGAACTGATCCTTAGCTATGTGTTCTCTGTGTCTCAGATTAGCGTGCAGCTCCAGCCAGTCATCTCACGTTCAACAGATGTTTACGAGGATCCCGGGCATGGCAGTAATATCAAAAGAAAACAAAGTGCTTCGTATAATGAAAAGTACATGCAATGCTGATGGAATTCATGAGCTCATTTTTAATTCATCAAGAAGATCTTTCAAACTATTGACCGTAATGGACCAATTTGCTCTTGCCCATTAGTCAGAATATTATAATATATTATATATATATATATATATATATATATATATATATATATACATATCTTCATTGTGAGGAAAAAATATCATGGCCTTCTCAATCTACAAATTATATTTTTGCAGATGAGCTGGAGTCAGTATTTTTTTTGTGTAGTTTTATTACTTTACATTTATTCTAGGTCTATATGTTAGTAAAATAAATCATAAAGTTACATAAAGATTTTAATTACATTTTCAGGGAATTTTGACAATGAGCCAAGGAACAGATGACCAACTCCGGATTCTGGAGGGACTTTGACCTTTGACTTTCCAAAGATCAAAGCCAAGGGACTTTGATGACAAAGCAACCTACTAAGCAACCTATTACTATGTAACCTTGTATTGCTAGTGCCGTCTATATGCTGAACTTGGCGGAGGTCTGCCCTCTCTGAGTGCTTTTCTAGTTTATTACGTAAAAAAGCAAAAACATTAAATTGGCACTGTACATACATGGATGGAGACTGGAATAAGACTCTCTGCCCCCCAGCACATTAGCAAATATGGTACGAATGCGACAGAATGCATTAGTGTGCATATTATTTACAGGCATTAAATGCAAAGTCAGTTGTTCCAGTACAGCAAGTAAAGCAACAGAAACAACAAAAAATAAAAACTTTTTCAATAATATCTGAAAAAAGATGCATTCATGTCATTTAATAATGCACCTCTATTCCAGATTTCTATGGCACCAGTGTTAGATGGTACAGCCCTTGTTAGATTAAAGGTTTTTTGTCCCCATGTCATTCAAGTGCACAAATATTTTATTTAAAGCCCTCAGTTTCTGTAGACCGTTTGAAGCTCAGGGACAATAACTATAATTTGTTTTGCTTTATTTGAAGACCTCTGAAGGCTCAATTGTAGTGAGATTTGTGAAGAGAAGTAGCGTTCTCCATCAGCTGTCTCTGTACTACAGTGCTGTGCTTTGCAATCATGGAAGCCAATCCCAACAACCATTCACACCTGAAGTCACACCTACAGTCAAATTAATGTGAGCTGTATTTGTACAGTGTGCAAAATGTGATTGTATTGATTGAACATATTGTTTTTCTTTACTGAATGTATGTTATTGTAATTTACGAACATTAAACACCAGATACATAATGTTGTATGCATCTTATTAAACAGGCCTCTTCAGGAGTGTTTGCACATACTGTATCAGTGTAACATAAAAGATTACATATGGAAAATGATAAGTAAACGATCTACAGGGTTATAGCTGACTTCACCTTAACCTCCTTTGGATCGGTTTAAGTACAGTGTAAGTTGTATCTGAACTGGGACGTTATTATTCTGTGCTTCCAAAAACAAAAGAAATTATGTTCAGACTCTTCCTGCCAGAATTTCTGTTTCTGCAATCAGCTGAACAGCACTGAAAACACCAAACTCCATCAGACCATCATAAAAGGGCAAAAGTGCTTCACCTTTCCTTTCCTTTTGGTTCCTTTCCTTTCCTTTCTCTTCTTATGTGCCCCTTGAAAACACTCCATTAGTTTCAATTACTGCTTCTTTGTCAAATAGTAAATACTAAATCACTACTAGGACTACAGGGCAGTCTTAATCTTGGTGTTGCTCTCACCTTTGTCTTTTTTACTGACATCTTTGTTAATTAGTGTACACTTTTAACACAGCACATATTACACACTGAAGACAAGTGCAGACAGCATTTGATTTATAATGGAAAAACATGAGCTTTTACTGTCTGAGTATAAAAACAAAGAACCCTTCATCTTTCTAGTCAAGAGTATGATTGCTATGTTTATTTAGGGAGACATTCATTTCTTTGTGAACCCTCAGGCGGCAGTTAATCAAACCTGAATATTTAGTCTTTTTGTTATTGTTTCTCATATCTTACATCTCATACTTTACATAACATACTTTGACATATCAAAGTCCATCACTGATAATCATGCGCATTGATAATGTATTTTAAAGTGGTTTTTCCCTTTGCAGATTTTATGGCATTGACCTTCTGAAGCTTATGTACTGTAGGATTGTAATAATGCTCTGATTGAGTGACAATTTATAAACTGTTTAACATCAGCACATACATATTGTAGCAAAAAACACCTACCAAAAAATAAATAACTTAATAGATTGATAAATAGCCATAGGAAATCTTGATAAAAGGTTTTTGTTTACCTTATGATGCCTAGTGAAGCTGATTGCAAGACAATAGTATCAAGATTATTTTTACCAAGAGTCCATTATTTTGCCACGTATCTTTCAATATGTTTTTATTTTAATATTTTTTTATAGTTATTTGTATCATTTACAGTTTCATCAATAAACTAGACTGGCTCAGCTTTTAACATTATCTAAAAACAATTGGTTTTAAATTAGAAACTTGGGATCCATCAAGATAAAATGAAGAGAAAGGGGAAAAAAGCATATGTATTTTGATTTAGTTTGTTTGTATACAGAAACTCCAAATATGTGAGCTTTTTTGTGAGTGAACTATGTCCCTAATGTTACTTTGAGTAGAGAAGTCAACCCTATTTGTTTTCCACGCTCAGAAATCCAAAACTGCTACAACTTTGTTAGTTTTCTTGAATACATTCTTCTGTTATCAGCAGGAAATATTTCAGCTATGACATAAATCAGGCAGCGGTGCAGTTTTGCTCTTTGTTGAGTGGGAAACTAACTTTGTGATCATTTTCTACCATCTAGTGACTGTGTGGTGTACTGCAATCTCACAGTGCCAGACATCACCATGGCAGAGGATTAAACAGGTAAACAGTAGTCAAACTGATAAACCTGATACCATCCTCAAAAAAGAATAACAACAACAACAACAACAAATAATAAATAATAATAATGTATTTTACTAAAAGGCACCGTTCTGAACCATCCCAAAAAACCAAACAAATATAAATAGATGAAAGCACACAATAAAAACACTGAGAAATAAATAAATCTATACGTGTGAAAAAACAAAATTGAGGGGATGTTACTAAGGTCTGATGACAAGGAGTTCCAGAATCGAAGAGCAGAGACTGCCCTGTTCACCATGGTGGAGAGATGGGCAGAGAAAACATTCAGAGGGAGAGAGGAGGAAGTAGGGAATGGAAACAAAGTGGAGAGTTTGTGCATGTTCTTGAATGCTAACAGAAGGATGTGGAATTCAAAAAAGTAAATTGATCAGGTGATTGAAAGGATACTGTCAAAAATGACACCCAGATTCTTAAACTGAGGGTATGGGGAGACGCTGGAGCTATCAATAGTTAGATGGAAACTTCCCATTTTGGTTAGTTTTGATTTTGAACAAATGAGTAAAATCTTAGTCTTGTCACAATTTCATTTGAGGGAATTTGAGGAAAACCAGGTTTTGATTTGTATAAATCACAACTCATCCATGCTCACTAAGGTTAGCCATGGCACTAAGGTTAGCAATGTGATCAGAAAGCACTCTATAAATTTTCACTGTTATGCTGACGACACCCAATTGTATTTATCAATGAAGCCAGATGAAAGTAATCATCTAACACAACTGCAATCCTGTGTTGCAGATATTAAGTCCTGCATCTCACAACTTTCTTCTATTGAACTCAAAACTGAGACAAAACTGTCTCAGTTCAAACTAACCCTGTTTTACTAGTTTGTCCAAAACATCTTAGACAATTTTTAGCAGATGATATAATCTTTCATAACAGACTAGCTCCTGCCTCTAGCACCATTGTAAAGAACCTGGGTGTTAGCTTTGATCAGGACATGTCTTATAACAGGCATATAAAACAAATCTTGAGGACTGCCTACTTCTACCTTTGTAACATTGCAAAAATCAGGCTTGTCCTTTCCTTAGATGCTGCTGAGAAGCTCATCCATGCTTTTGTTACCTCCAGGCTGGATTACTGCAACTCTCTCTTTTTAGGATATGCTAAAAAATCATTCAGAACTCCACAGCTTGTGTTCTGACTAAAACTAAGACGCGTGACAACATTTCACCTGTGTTGTCCTTTCTACATTAGCTTCAAATAAAATTTAGAGTAGAATTTAAGATCCTCCTCCTAACCTACAAATCTGTGCATGTTCTGGCACATCATATATCACTGATCTCACTGAACCATATCAGCCCTCTAGGATGCTACGTTCCTTAGATTCAGTCTTACTGGTAATACCAAGAATCTCCAAATGTAGATATAGAGCCAGGGCCTTCAGTTATCAAGTTCCTCTGCTGTGGAACCACTCACCAGCATCAGTCCGGGCGGCAGACATCCTCTCTATGTTTAAGAGTAGACTTAAAAAGCTCCTTTTTGACAAAGCCTTTAGTTAGGACTGTTCAGGCTCTGCCTGGGGAATAGTTAGGCTGCTATAGGTTTTGATTGCTGGGGGAGATCCTTAGACACTGAGCTTTCAGAGCAGGGGAGGTCTCACTTATCATGCCCGCTACAGCTCTAACTTACCCTCTCCCCCGGAGCTCTTGTGTTCCATCTTTTCACAGCACTTCCAGAGCATGTTGCTGGATCTCCTCCCCCCACCCTCCTGAGGCCTGGTACTGCTGCTGGATCCTGAGCCCTCTCCAAGGCTTTGCCTGGATCCTGCTGCTCCTGCTCACTGATCTCTCTATCCTCCCTGTCTCTTCTCTTTTGCTCCATCTCCCCCTCTCCTTTCTCTCTCCATCTCACTGTCTCTACTCTCCCCCCTCTCCCTCTTAGGCTGTTACAGCAGAAGGCCTGATGTCTGTTTCTGCTTGAGGTTTCTGCTTGTTAAAGGGAAGATTTTCCTCACCACTGTCACCAAATGCTTAATCGGTGTGGGGTTTTGCCCTGGGACCTGTTTCTCTCTGTCGCCCTTTTTGTGTGTCTTGAAATAACTCTGAATTGAATTGAATTTCTGTGGGATGGGGGAGGTGGGTTTGCTGGAGTGGTAAAGCTGGGTGTCATCTTCATAACAGTGAAATACGATATTGTAGTTGCCAAAAATATTACCACAAGGAAGGAGGCGCACAAAAGAAGGGGCCCAGATTCAGGGCAACATACGGAAAAGGTTCAGGCTTTGGATACAAATACAGCACACGCTCGCAGATATCCAATTAGTGTCTTAATTAACTAAAACCCAGTTTGCAGGAAGAAAGAGCAGAATCGTTCTCACAATAATCCAGAATTGTTCTCACAATAATCCAATGCGGAGAATCCAGAAAACTCGAAGAGATTCACTGAGTGAATAATCCAGTGTGAGAGTTCCCAAGCAGATAAAATCCAGAACGTGAATAAACGTCCAGCGACTTGATTCGGCGACAGAAGTCCTACCACGGGACAGACAGAAACAGTCAAGAAAATAGGTCAGGTAATCGGGACTGAGACAAAAACCGGGAAATCAGCCCAAAAAACAAACATTAGAGAGTCAGGCATGAAGCACAAAATTTTATACCCTGTTTTACAATGGAGGTGGTTTATAGTTGGATTTTTTTTTATTATTATATTATTGCAAGATGTGTGATCACATAAACTCCATAAAAGCAAATATCAATTGGCATATTCTATAATCATTGATCCTATTTAATCTTCTCTATCACATTAATAGAAAAATCAAATGCCACAATATAAATGAAGAAACATATAAAATTCAATCTTTGGCAAAGAAAAAAAAACTGCTAATATATATATATATATATATATATATATATATATATATATATATATATGTAATATGTCTGTAACAAAACCTGTGTAGTTTTAGTATATGTTGACCGAGGCCTTGTTAAGTAAATAGAGAAAAAAATTATAGATGGCATAATGAGCTGCCTTTGTGGACGACTGACGCAGGACAATTAAATCTTTCTCTTACGAAAGCCGGAGAGCTGGTGAGGTTTGTCTTTCCCTCCCTAGTGTTTCTAAGCTGTGCTCTCTTTCCCATCTGTGCCCATCAGACCATCTTGACCCCCCCTTTAAAGTTGTCCAAGCAATTTAATGCTGTGGTCTCTTTTCGATAGCTATGCTGCTCTTTTAACGGATTACTTCAACCCACAAAATTAATTTGTATTGAGGAATTTAGGTATTTAAACTTTTTTCTATGCATCTGGGTCTACCTTTGTGTTTTCATTAAAAATGATTTACCATGCGTGTATGTTCAGGTGAGTAGAGAGTAAGTAAAAGATTTCTAGTTTAAAAAGATCAAATGGGTGTTTCCGGATGTGCTTTACTTCAATTTGTTTCTTTAAAAAAATGCCCCAGTTAAGTCCAAGACTGGCCAATAATTACTTAGACCACCGGAGACACTCCAGCGTACCAATATTCATTCAATAATAAAAATAAATAAATAAATACATCGAGACTAGTTATTACAAATTATTATGTTGGTCATACCATTAAAATTCATGCACTGTAGGCATATATTTAAATATTCCTGAAAGTCAATTTTATTGGTGACATTTCTGTTGCCACGGTGACATAATTAGTAGACTAGAGGAAGAAAACCTGTCTCTCTCCCCATTATTTTTCTAATGACAACATCACTATGACAACAGTACAAGGTGGCAATCTAAACGCTCAGACAGTTGCTTTGAGTGCAGGTTTCACCCATAGGTGTTCTACAGTGCATGGCTTCACAATAAGTTGTCTTTATTGGAGTATGAATAAAATATATGTGGACAGTTCATTGGAATATTACAGTCCCACTCGTAATCTTTTTTTGGTCCTTCTGTCTCCTTCTGAATGCACTCATTGCCTTTCAATGTCATTTTTTTCTTTTCATAGAGAAGTTATTTCAGGAAGAGTTTTTTTCTTAATACCAAATGTGTCACAGATGCCAGTTTGCTCCAGCTGTCACCCTCCTCTTTCTGTCTCGTCTGCATAACACCTCCAGACCTGCCGCGCCTCCAGCACCGACCAATCCATTCCTGTTGCTGTCACAGGCCTACCTCCTGTGCTTTTCCGCTTCTCTTCACCGGCAGCATGCCCACTAATCAGCCACACCGGCGGCTCATTATCCAATAAGCCCCAGAATATATAAACCCTGGACTTTGTTGGACTCCTTGCTGGATCGTAGTCTGTGTTCGCTATATTTGGTCTTGTCTGTACTGACCTCCCTCTGTCGTTGCTCCCCGGTGAACTTACCTGCTTTCTGTCCCTGTTTCCAAGACTGCTTGACCCTGTACCAGCCTGTGTGGAAAATTAAAGTAGTTTTTACCTGCCATCCTGTCACTCTTGGATCCTTAATAACAACCATTATAGTACGATCCCGCCAGGATGGATCCAGCAAACAATCTTCCACCCGTTGAATGTCTACGTTAGATAGAGGTGGAGTTGAGACTGGCTGTAGAGTCCAGAGAGCGGGCTTTCACGCTACTCCAGCAGCTCCAACAGCGCAATGCCAAACCGGATGCACAACTTCCACTGCCCTCTCTGGTCCTCCAGTTCCGCTGACTCCTCCGGTGCTGGCCGACGGTCCTGAGCCCCGCATCGGCACACTGGAGCGCTTCACGGGAGGTCCCGAGACATGCAGAGTCAACGCCATTCTTTCTGCATTGGCCTCCCCACTTCCTGTTTGCCCCAGACCGACTGCTCTTCTTGTTTTTTCGGTGCAGTGTCTGGGCAGATGCAAGACCCAGTGTGGAGGGTTCCGGCATTGAAGAGCGGTGATGGTAAGGAAGAGGTTAAAAGAGTACCTCAGTCAGTCCCAGCAGCCAAGGGAACATCTGTCAGGGAGACACCTGCAGCAGCTCTAGCAGCAAATCTGACTCCAGTGATGCATGGGAGCAGAAGAGGCCTGCAGTCAAGGCTGGGACTCCTGCTCCTGCTCCAGCTACGTCCGCTCCAGCTAGGTCTGCTCCAGCTCCAGCTACGTCCGCTCCAGTTCCAGCTAAAGCCTAGTACACATGAAACGATTTTTGGCGTCTTAGACACCATGACTCGCCCTCACTCAAATCGGGGTGAGGCACTAATCCGCTTGGCGACTGTGCTTAAGTACCGCAAAGACTTGAGTAATGAGCCTGGCAATGCCGCACGGAGTCGCAAACACAAAACTGGATATCAAACCTGCTAAATATCCAGTCTGCTTGAAGTGATGTAGAAAGAGCTACAGCCAATGAGAGCAGACATGGGCATGGCCGCAAAATAAGAAAGTGAAATGGAGCAGTAGAGCAGCTGCAGCAGAGCAACAAGAAATGACAGGAGATAGAAAAATGGTTTTGCGAGGTCAGCAGACACAGGAGACTCTGACTCAGCCACTGTCCGCACCAACCCCACTCCACGCCAACTTTTTGCACCAATCTGCATGCTACTACCACCACAATACAAACAGAACAAAGGTTTTCTGCAAAAACTGTGTAGTTATGAACCTGATGTTGAAACCATTTGAAGTTGTGTCGTCTTTGTCTTGTTCATCTTTAATGAGAAAATGATGAAGCTTCGTTTTTTTATCTTCATGAGCCACGCTCCAAACTTAATATTCCCCGAACCTTCTTCTTCGTACATCCTTTTATGTTACACAATAACCAGCCCCATCCAGTGGTCACCACCACTCATGACAACATCAACACATCCCCCTTCTTTTGAAGTTGTGAACTAAGAGCATGAGAAAAAAATATGCCTTAAGATATTTAAGCAATACCAATACTGAACATCAGAATCATTGTAAACACAATTACATTTTCATTTCTTAACCAGCTTCTTATAAACTGTAGACCATTATCCCCAGTTTTTTTTTTTTTTTTTTTTTTACTTAAAGATCAAGTTTAACTGGTCTTTTGATTCGACATTCAGATCGCCTCAGAACAGGTAACCCTGTGGAAACATTGCTGCTGCTGTACATGTTCATCTGATTTCACCTCAGGCACTGTGTCAGTCTGTCAGTCTGACAGAAACAGAATCTTTTTCAGCTGCATTACATTGTCCCTTGAAATGTCTCTTTTGTTTGTAGAAGATCACGGCGGTTCTTTCTGAAAACATGTCCATCCTCAGTTCTCACTTCATAGGACCTTGGTCCAATTTCTTGAAGAACTGTAGCTTTTCTGATCCATGTATCCTGGTCTTGCATTCTCACCACATCATCCTTTGTAAGAGGTTTGAGAGCTTTTGTTGATTTGTCATAACATTGTTTTTGTTTCCATTTCAGGTTCTCCATTCTTTTTCATTTCTCTCTGTCCACTCAAACTCCGTGGAATCATGTAGGAGTTCTCTCAGTGCTGACGTTCTCACTGACAGGTTTGGTATGAACTTTCCAATAAAGTTTATCATGCCCATAACTCGAAGGACACCTTTCTTGTTGCTAGGGCGTGGCATGCCTAGGATAGCTTTTATCTTCCTCTGATCAGGCTCAATGCCTCTTGCTGACATCTTGACTCCCAAAAATGTTATCTCCTGTACTCCAAATTGACACTTGGTACAGTTTGGTTTTAGTCCATTTTCACAAACTCTCTGGAGCACTTTATTCAGTCTCTCATTATGCTCTTGGAGGGTGGCCCCCCAGACTACTGCGTCATCTACATAACAACGCACCCCTTCTAGTCCCTCCAACATGTTGTCCATGGCACGATGAAAGATCTCAGAAGCTGAGATTATGCCAAATGGCATTCTGGGAAATTTGTATCTGCCATACGGTGTGTTGAAAATGCAATATTTTAAACTTTCCTCATCCAACTTGATTTGCCAGAATCCCTGTGCTGCATCAAGTTTTGAGAAATATCTGGCTCCTGCCATTTCACTTGCAATTTCTTCACGTTTTGGTATCTGGTAGTTCATTGTTTTTGTTCTTTTTATCCACACACACATTGAGTTCACCCATTCAGTAGGTTCCTCCACCTTTGTGATGACTTGCAGCTGAGACATCTTGTCTAGTTCCCTTTTGAGACACTCTCTGAGTGGAGCTGGAACTCGGCGAAGCGCATGAATCACAGGTTTTGTATCATCTTTTAGTTGAATCTTGTACATGTATGGCAGGCATCCCAATCCATTGAAAACATCACTATAACACCGCACAATGGAGTTAACTGTGCTTGTGCTCATTGCTTCTGAGCTGTTGATGTGATAGACTCTTCTCACCAGGTTCAATGTCTTTGATGTTGCCGCACCCAGCAGCGACTCACAGCCTTCTGGTACAACTGTAAACAGTACATTATGAGTTTTATTCTTTACTGTTACTTTTAGCATGCACTGACCTTTATTTTCAAAGTCTTTGCCATTGTAGTCCTTTAGTGGCACTCTTTATTATTTTTGGCTTTTCTTTCATAACATAGATTACCTGTGCACCTGTATCAGTCCTTAGTGCTACTATAGCTCCATTTATTTGAAGTGACACCAGCCAAGTGTCACCAATTACTGAGTGACCACCATTTTCTTCTGTGTCCTTCTGCTCTGCTTGTGTGTTATCACATGACACCATACCGACAAAAAAAGTGTCGCTCAGGTCAGTCTCTTTCACTAAGCGCACTGTTTTGGGCTTGTTTCTAGAGAGACATTGTTTTGCATAATGATTTTTTCAATTGCATTTTGAACACTTTTTGCCATATGCAAGGCACTGCCAGGGCTCATGTCTGCCACCACAGCGTTTGCAGGAGTACATCTTTTCCTCTGAGCTTTTCTTTTGTGGCATATTTCTTTTCATTTTGTTCTTAACCACAGCTATTTTAGAGCCGTCACGCCTCCTGACGGAGAGAATCACGCTGTGTAAGCACTCCCATCTCAGACAAGTCTTGTAGCATGAACAAGACTTCTGCCGATCCTGTCGAGTTGTGCGGCGTGAACACCCAGGTGCCCGCCGACTCGAAAAAAATTGTGCCGTGTGTGCTTGGCTTAAGTCTGCTCCAGCTCCAGCTCAGTCCGCTCCAGCTAAGTCCTCTCCAGCTAAGTCCGCTCCTGCACCTGCCCTCACCTCGTCAGGTTCCCCTCTTTGTTGTTGGGGCGTCAGGAGCCGTCCCTTGCGTGGGGGGGGCGGGGGGTTCTGTCATGGCTGCCAGTTTGCTCTGGCTGTTGTTTTCCTCTTTCTGTCTCATCCGCGCAATGCCTCCAGACCTGCTGCGCCTCCAGCGATCAATCCGTTCCTGTTGCTGTCGCAGGCCTGCCTCCTGTGCTTTTCACAAATGTATGGAATGTTTTGAAGTCATGGAACCGATAAAGGTTTTTCATTAGTGTGTTGTTTCATGTGATTGTGGAAGTTTCATAGCCTTACCAAGGGAATAAATGTCTATATATCAAATGCATTTTTGAAATGCTGTGTGGAGGGGCCTTCAAAATTTGATCACCAAGGACATACAGCTTGATCTGTGCACAGACTGTGTGTTTGAAAGCATGCACTCTTGTAAAAATGCTTTTCTTTGCTAGTTTGTAAATCAAATAAGAAGGTGGTCACAATTGCATTGACACAATTCAGTCCCTCAGGGAGGTTCTACCTACATGATTCAGCTATTCTGAACAACAACTCAATCAGGTGAAACTTGCCATGTTATGACACCATTCAGAAAAAAATATAATGACCTACCAATAAGTTTTTGGACTAGCTCCACCAGAGAAGATTACATCCAACTGCTAATCCAACAACCTGCTTTCCTTGTGATCCCACACACCACCTGACACGATTGAGCGCAAATGGACCAACCCAAAAGGCAGTTGACCGTTGTAGTCATCTCCACCACCTAGATCACCTAACTTGGGCTGAATCTCTGAGCCAACCCATCTGATGTCACATACTATTTCCTCCAGGCTCTGAGACCTCAACATTCCTTGAGAGTGCCACTGCTTCATCACAGGTGCTTGACTCTGCTTTACATACCAGCAAAATTGTTTGCCTCCACCTGTGCTCTCCTGGCTATCAGAAGACACTGACTCCCTCAACAAGTGGGTTTTATGCCCACTGACTACAGCTCCAACCGCAGGCTTATCACTAAGAAGGTCAGGTAGTACAGAAGGAATCAATTCTCTGTGTTGCCTTCACAGACCTGAAAGCCACCTTTGATATGGTAGACCACTGAATTCAATTCAATTCTATTTACTGTATATAGCACCTTTAATCAAAATTGTCTCTAGGGGCTTTACAGAAGCAGAAACCCAGAGCTTGTGTAGCACTGCTCTACTATGTGTCACTGGACCAGGTTCTACGTTTTGGAGAATAACAAGCCAGAGACCACAGTTTTAAAGGATATAATGCTAACAATTTAATGAACTTTGAAATAATATAGAAAGAATAAAATACAGAACTGTAAATCTTTCCTTTGGTCACCTTGTTTCAATGTAACAAGCTAATTAAAACTGTTTTAGACCTGTCTTTTCTTTAATTTAGATCTATTTTAAACCTAATTTTCTGAATTGACCTTTTTTTCCACAACCAATCAACACTCAAGTTAAAATTTTTTCACAAAATAGCATAAATCATTGATAAAATACACATAAATAAATCTGTTCCCATTAGTACCACAGGAAGTAGGGGTGCTGGGGGTGCTGCAGTACCCCCTGCTGGTGACAGTTCAAATATCCAAAAATGTATTTACTCAAAAAATAAATACATAAAATAAAGTAAAAAAAAAACATGCTAAAAGTAAACTGGAAAGATTAATCACTATAAATGGTCTGCTGCAGCAGAACAACACTCATGGAGGTGTGAGTTTTATTAAGCAGTGGACTTAACTGTAGAAAAACTAAGGAGGAGATTCGACCAAGATGGCATGAAAACAGAAAGGAACAAACAGTGAATTTGGATTCCCTATACCTTCCCTTGTACTTTGTCAGGAACCGACTGGAAACGCAGCTAAAAATGGTTGGAGACATCCTCGGCGACTCTCCCGGCAACACCGTACAAGACATAGCTGCAAAGATGTCTAAGCTCCATCCACAAATGAAGGCTCTTTTCAAAAAAGTTGAAAACCCCATCAAACTATCATGTCTCCCCACCTCAGCTGCATTATCAGAGAAAGCATTGTCCACTCTTCGCCGCCTGAAGATATGGTTACGCACAACTGTGACACAAAAAAGACTGATGCACCTTGCTCTCAATGAATGTTCATGGAGATGTTTTGGACAGTCTGGATATTGGCAGCCTAATTTAATTGGCAGACATTGGAAGCTAATGAGGAGCTTCATCAGCGCCAACCCAGAGAGGAAGGCCACATTTGGAGTTGTGTGACTCCCTTAAGCCATTTCCTTTTCTAATGCTGCGCAGGCAGCACACAGTGACTTCTGCACCACCGTTACGTGGAGAGCAGCTGTTACAATTAGTTTACCGTTGGCAAGGTGATCAGCACCATAGAAAGTTTTACAGACACGTTTGTTTTAGTTCCATTATGTATGTGTCTTTGTTGGTAAGTAAAGATTTTTGCTTTCTTAACGATTGTTCGAGTATTTTTTTTTAACCGTTTTTTACAAAGCAACGAGTTGCGAGCGCAGGCAGGTTTTTTTCTCCCGCGTTCCCGCGGCTATGGTCCCCATACAATCACATACGATCTCTTCTCTGCTCTGCCCTCAGGTGTCTCTTAAACGACGTCACTTGAATGCTGCCACTTAAAGGGCCAGTGTCTCAATTAATCTGACAGTTTTAGTATACAGCCCTTTAAACTTAATTTATTACCTAATCACATTTTTAATTTACTCTTAATTAAAATAAAAAATTATTAACACTGAATGAACCTATTTTATAAGGATTTAGACACATAATTAAATTATCAAGTTATTTGTCTTATTTTATGTGTGATGTTGAGGTGGGTTACATCTGAACCCTCCTCCCTCTTTAAAGTCCTCAAACATGTCGAGCACCAAACAAAATCACTGCATTGCTCCAACAGCTCCATAGCAACTCCCCGAGCTGTATTCCCTTCGAGTACATTCGACAAGCCTGTTCAGAGGGCCATTTCAGAAAGCGGGTTTAGCGAAAACTCTGCGTTAATTTGTTGTAATTTAAAGGAAACTCAGGGTTTTTGGTTTCAGAAAGCCGGTTCAGCGTGACGCTGAGTCAGTTACTGGGGTAACATACGCCGTGAAACTAACCTGCACGCGAGCAGGTTTATTCCAAGCAACCCCGAGTTTCTCCTGCTCTCTAAGCCCGCAGACTGTCGGGAGAGCATGATTCGCATGATTAGACGTTTGATTAAAAGCCTCGATGGGAACTTCTTTGAGGGTTACTCATTTATTTGCGGAGACAGTCGGCAACAGACAACCTACTCCCAGAACTACTTGTTGATTATTACTACTACTAACTGATGGCTCAGATCCTCATCCAGTTGACCTAATTAATTAATTAAATTAATAAATTGATAACTAGTTAAACTAATGTTTGTTGACTTTGTAATAAAAACATGCAGTTTTTTCATCATTACCTACGGAAGTGTATTGCTGCCAGTCTATGTAAATAAAAATTGACCGTTATTCCGTGTTATGTTTATTGTTAGAACAATTTATTTTCACGTTATAACGTGATATTTATTGTAAGAACATGAAATGTTTCATGTGATAACGTGATAGTTTGTTATATTGTAAAAACATGATACGTTTATTGTAAAAACGTGAAAAACCTCAGGTAATGTGATGAGGAAGCGATGAAACTGTGTGCAGGTAAGATAAGGTAATGTAAGGTAACTGAGAGCAGATAAGTGGAAGGAAATGGTTAATTTAAGTGACTTAATTAAGTTAAACTTCATTCTTGAAATGACACATGGCGAGAGTCTGTTGTTACTGAGCATGGTTCATGACATTGTGATAAGTATGTGCACGCTACGAAAGATAAGACACATGGGACTGTACAGAAGGAAGAATCAGTTCGACCCTCTGGAAGTAGCATCATTTCTGATTGATCAGTTGGAAATATATGGCAGGCACCTTGGATACAAGCTACACCATCTCAGCTGCAGCCAACTTATCAAGTTTTTACAATATAATTATCACTTTTTTACTATATAAATTATCACGTTTTTACAAATTAACAAATTATAACTTGAAAATATATTGTTCTAACAATAAACAACACGGAATAACATGTTACTGATCAATTTTTATTACACAGAGTGGCAACAATACACTTCCGTACAGGAGCCATGCAAAACATACCTGCATTTTTTTGTGTTAAGCTGATATTTCCTGCCATTTTCTAATTGATCTCTAATTATTTTTACGTAAGATCGCAGGGCTGACAAGTTCAGCAACCAATACTGTGACGTCACTTCCTCTGACACAATAGCAATGGCGCTGCCCGTTGGTTTACTGCTAAACTTAAATGGCTGCATTTCGAAATACCTTTTGCCATCAGTGTTAAAACTTATGCAATATTTTAAGGGTGAGAGAGCTTTTTAAAATTATGATAACTATGTTTTGTGTTTCATGTCCTCTTTAAGTACTGACAGTGATGGATGGCTAAAGATTTTGCTTTTTCTTTGTTTAGGGGATTAATTAAATCTAGTTATCACAGGTTAAATTCAGCGCCTGAATGCTGTTTAATGAGGACAGGCTAAACAACACCACAATAGCTTGTATTTAAATCATATCTGACATGTTTGAACAATATTTTTATATTTCATCGTAACTTTCTGCCAAATCAATTTGGTGCCTGTTGGGTTGCACCTGTGGCTCAAACACACTTATAGAATAGAAATGTTGAATGAAATGAACAACTAAGACCCAACATTTCTTTCTTTTTTTTAATGTCTCTCTAGTTAATAATCACACATGGACTCGGTCAGTAATTTTCAGCCACTGCCACTGCCGCAATATAACTTTTTTCCTTGAAAATATGCACATTTTCAGTGCACGTGGTCATGAAATCTTCCATCTCCAGTGGGGAGAAATGTGACAATCAAGGTTTTTTTTCACTTGTTGCCACGGTGAATCATGTTATCTGTGTTTCACTGATAAGGCTTTTTAGATCTCCATGCACGAGCCTAACCCTGCATCAGAGTTCATTAAACCAACTCTTAACACGTGTTCTGAAACCAAAAACCCCAAGTAGGACATTGCAAATTTTGGCAACCCTGCGTTCAGGTTCAAACGCCGAGCCTTGAAAACTCGCTTTCTGAAATGGGCCCCAGATCCTTTTTTTTTTTGCAAGAAAATGCTGCAGGGTAGACAAGTTACCTGATTAAAATACTCCCGGTGCAACACTGAAAATAAACCATAACTGCACTTCTGTTAGAAACAACATACAGTTTCATCATAGAGCACTGTCTGTGTAGTTAAACTGACACCTCAACAACAGAACTTGTCTTAGGTCTAAGCAAGAGAGTAATAATAACTCAGTGCAGAGCTCAAAACATGGCAGCCGGCTGCGTCAGTGCTATCTCGGTTGCCATGCCATTCTGCATCGTGTCTCATGTACTTTCAGACAACCTTGGAGACCGCCGACGAAATGATCAGCGCAGCAGTAAGGTAGCAAACCTGAGAAGAAATTTGTTGGCATTTCAAAAAGCATTCTGAATTTGTTATTTAACAGGAATCATTCATTCAAAAAGCTAAAACCAGACGATAGAAATAATGACTAACGCTCGCTTGTTGTTACAAAACATTCGTCATCTAATAGTATAAAGACCTACACACAAGTCTAAAAGGGTAAAAGAATGATTGCCTGAATGTGTATGGTGTATTATTAACACACACACTCAACTGAGATTGTTTCACTGAGGAGTAATTACTAATTCCTTATATGCAGCCTGCCAAAAGTAATATGCAGCAGCTTTCTCCAGCGTTTTACCAATCCCACCAGTCAGCTCTTACGGGGATAGCCAAGATGATGCAAATGGAACAGGCATGTTTTTTCACAAAGTAGGAAAGTTGTTATGTTTTTGGGTACGTTGAGGACCCAAATGCAGAAGGCAAGGAACTGCGTGAGCGGATAACCTCTTTTATTTAGGTTAACACGCTGGAGAAGGTGATGAACACAAAACGCTCCACAGGGGAGGATGAAAAGAACAACAGAAAAAACCCAGACTAATCTGGTGTCCGCGTAGGTAGGTCCCTCTACGGCAGGCTAATTAGAACTCCGTCCTCCTGGAGAGCGGCGAGGCGATCCTTGGAGGCGGTGAGGAAAACCGACCTGAAAAGAGAATACTTCCAGGGTTAATCCAACATGGATTTGCGAGCTCGCTCTAACGACGTAACTATCAGACAATGGTGAACCGGTCGCAGGTCCTTAAATAGGCTAGTTGATGACTGATTCACCGCAGGTGCGTCTCTCCTCCGCGGGAACCCGGACCAGACCGCCCCCTGGTGGAGCGAACGGGTATTACCGCGCACCTGTGTGGGCGACAGGTTCCTGACAGTGCCCCCCCTTTAACGGGCGTCTCCTGGCGCCCTACCCGGTTTTTCCGGATGATCCCTGTAGAAGGTGCGTAGGAGGGCCTGGTCCAAGATAAAGCGGCGAGAGACCCAGGATCTCTCCTCTGGTCCGTATCCCTTCCAGTCCACCAGGTACTGCCAGCCCCGTCCGCGCCGGCAGACGTCCAGAATGCTCCGCACCGTGAATGCTGGGCCTCCCTCGATGCTCCGGGGGGGAGGGGGGGGAGTCTTGTGGTGGAGCCAGCTCTGACTCCTGGACCGGTTTCACCCGGGAGACGTGGAAGGTGGGGTGGACCTTGAGGGACGCTGGTAGGCGGAGACGCACCGCTGTGGTGTTGATCATGCGGTCTACCTCGAAAGGACCCACGAATCTAGGTGCCAGCTTCTTGCAGTCGACCTGGAGGGGAAGGTCCTTTGCCGAGAGCCAGACCTTCTGACCTGGCTTGTAGGTCGGTGTTGGGGATCTGCGGCGGTTTGCCTGCTCTTGGGTCCGGAGGGAAGAGCGCGTAAGCGCAGCGCGGACCTGTCTCCACACTCCTCTGCAGCGGCGCATGTTCGCGCGTACAGATGGGACCGCCACCTCCTTCTCCTGATAGTCGAAAAGGGGGGGCTGGTAGCCCAGCGATGCCATAAATGGAGACACGCCTGAAGCAGCTGACACCAGTGAGTTGTGGGCGTACTCCACCCACGGAAGGAAGGAAGCCCATGATGCTGGGTTCTTTGCTGAGACGCATCGGAGCGCGTTCTCGAGGCTCTGGTTGGTCCTCTCGGACTGCCCGTTTGATTGCGGGTGGTAGCCTGAGGATAAACCTACCGATATGCCCAGGGCGGAGCAGAATGATCTCCACGCTCGGGATGTGAATTGTGGGCCCCGGTCCGACACGATGTCTCTCAGGATCCCGTGCAGACGGAAGACGTGGGAGACCAGGAGAGCTCCCGTCTCTGCGGCCGTCGGGAGTTTGATGAGGGGTACAAAGTGTGCCGTCTTGGAGAACCGGTCAACTACGGGTAGAATGACGGTGTGTCCGTTGGATGGGGGGAGAGCGGTTATGAAGTCTATCGCAATGTGTGACCATGGGCGGTGGGGGATAGGGAGAGGGTTGAGCAGACCTGCTGGACGCTGGTTGGGATGTCTTTCCCCTGGCGCACACTGAACAGGCGGCTATATAGGTCCGTGTGTCCTGCGTCATGGTCGGCCACCAGAAACGCTGTCGAAGGAGGTGGAGCGTCCGCGCGAGACCCGGGTGGCAGGCAAGTCTGGAGGAGTGCGCCCATTGCAGGACCTCCGAGCGAGCTGAATTAGGGACAAACAGTCTATCAGCTGGCGTCTCTGCGGGGATCGGTCCGGCGTCCGGCGTCTGCTGCAAATTGGCGTGACAGCGCGTCGGGCTTCACGTTCCGGGAGCCTGGGCGGTACCTAAGCGTAAAATTGAAGCGACCAAGAAACAGCGCCCATCGCGCCTGTCGCGAATTCAACCGCTTAGCGCTGCGCAGGTAAGCCAGATTTTTGTGATCGGTCCATACCACAAACGGGACTGCCGAACCCTCCAGCCAGTGGCGCCACTCCTGAAGGGCAAGAACCACCGCCAGAAGTTCCCGGTTACCCACATCGTAATTTACCTCCGCAGGTAAGAGGCGTCGGCTGAAGAAGGCGCAGGGGTGGAGCTTCTGGTCCCCGAGGTTCCGCTGTGAGAGCACCGCTCCGACGCCTATGTCAGAGGCGTCCACCTCCACCACGAACTGACGGCTGGGATCTGGATGAGAGAGAATCGGTGCAGATGTAAATAGCGTCTTCAATCTGGTAAAAGCCGCCTCCGCCTCGTCGGACCACTGAAACTGTCTGGCCGTGGATGTGAGGCGGGTGAGTGGGGCCGCCACTTTACTGTAACCTCGTATGAAGCGGCGGTAAAAATTAGCGAACCCCAGGAACCGTTGGAGTTGTCTCCGGGAAGAAGGAGTAGGCCATTCCGCTACTGCTGCGACTTTGGCAGGATCTGGAACGAGCTGTCCGGGCTGTATCACGAATCCCAAGAATGAAACCGATGTGGTGTGGAAGCTCGCATTTCTCGGGCTTCACGAACAGCCGATTCTCCAGTAGGCGTTGTAAGACCTGCTGGATATGTTTCTCCCTCGTCTCAGAAAAAATTAAAATATCATCCAAATAAACAAAAAGAAACTGGTTCAGCATGTCTCGCAACACGTCATTTACCAGAGCTTGAAATACCGCTGGAGCGTTCGTGAGACCAAAAGGCATGACCAGATACTCAAAATGTCCGAGGGGAGTATTAAAAGCGGTCTTCCACTCATCGCCCTGGCGAATGCGCACTAAATGGTATGCATTCCATAGGTCAAGCTTAGTGAAGAACCTAGCCTTATGAAGGGGGGCAAATGCCGCATCAATGAGAGGAAGCGGGTACTTATTTTTTATCGTGATGTCATTAAGCGCCCGATAATCTATGCACGGACGTAGAGATCCGTCTTTTTTCTTCACAAAGAAAAAGCCCGCGCCCACCGGGGAAGACGATGGACGAATGATTCCGGACGCCAGTGACTCACCGATATAACTCTCCATCGCTTCCTGCTCCGGTCTTGACAGCTTGAAGAGTCGACTGGTGGGGAGGGATGTTCCCGGTAGTAGGTCTATAGCGCAATCATACGGGTGGTGGGGGGGGAGCGATAGTGCCCGTTGTTTGTTGAACACTTCTCCGAGATCATGGTACTCAGACGGAACTCCAGAGAGGTCCGGTGGGTGACCGCTTGGAGCGGCACCATGCTGGGCGGGGGGTGCGGCGGAGCGGAGACAATGAGCGTGGCAGGTTACGCTCCAGCCTGTGATGGAACCAGCTGCCCAGTCCAGCTGTGGGTTGTGGCGAGCTAGCCACGGGGAACCCAGAACCGCGGGGGTTGCAGATGAGGGAATGAGGAAGAGGTGCATCTGTTCCCGATGGTTTCCCGAAACGACCAGGGTGAGTAACTTGGTCCGGTCGGTGACCTGCGCCACCGGTTGCCCGTCCAGGTTGAGGATAAGCCTGGGTTTGGGGAGTTCCTCCAGCGGGATTTGTGCCTCTCTGGCCCACCTCTCATCTATGAAGCTCTCATCTGCCCCGGAGTCAACTAAGAAAGGTAAGGAGAGGGATTCCTGACCCCATAGCAAGGTTCCAGACAGGATCAGGCGGGGAGGGGAGGGGTCGCAGGAAAAGTTTGCGCTCACCAGTGCTCCTGCATGCGCTGGTGAGCTTATTCTTTTGGGTGGGAGGGGCGCGACGGGCAGGAGGAGATGAAATGATCTGCCTGTCCGCAGTACAGGCAGACTATAGAATCTAGCCATTGTCGTCTTCTCTGTGCCGCCGTAACTCGAGCGCGTCCCATCTGCATGGAATCCTCTCCTGCTGGGGTGGGGGAGAGCGTTCCCGGGGCTGTGGCCTGGGCAGCAGACGAGGAGGGCAGGCGGAGGGGAAAGGGGGCGGGAGGAAACCCGGCTGCCGGCTCCCGGCACTGTTCCCTTATGTAATTATCCAAGTCGATGGCGGAAGTGATGAGCGCATCCAAATTCTTTGGACGAGTCTGAAGGGCCATCGCGTCACGGAACTCAGAACTCGACCGCGTATTCCACCACCGGGCGGGGCCCCTGTTGAAGACTCAGGAGACGGTTAGTAGCGTCGCTCGCGTAGGTGGGACGGTCGAAGATGCCCTTCAACTCGGTCTCAAGCTCGTCATAAGACAGGTTCATCAACCGCCTACGCGCGTTCATCGCCTGGGCCCAGGCCAGTGCTCGGCCTCGTAACAGTCCAACCACATAATTTACCCGTGCGGCGTTGGAGGCGAAAGACTGCGGGCGCTGCTGGAAAACTAGGCGGCACTGGAGTAGGAAGCCCCGGCAGCTGCCCAGATCCCCCTCGAAGGGTTCCGGGTCGCAGACATGGGAGTCCTTGGCTGGGGAAGGGGGGGGTGGAGCCGTGTCGCGGGCAGCGACCATCGTAGCCAGGGAGGCGACCTGGGTCGACAGTTGAGCGACCTGTTGAGCCAGGTCCGAAACACTCTGCGACGTCCGGGCTGAAGCGTCCGATAGACCATGTTCACTGGTCACGCTGCTCTGGTCCGCCCGTCCCGGTTGTGCCTTCGCTGGGTCCATACTGGTCTGATAGTTCTGTTATGTTTTTGGGTACGTTGAGGACCCAAATGCAGAAGGCAAGGAACTGCGTGAGCGGATAACCTCTTTTATTTAGGTTAACACGCTGGAGAAGGTGATGAACACAAAACGCTCCACAGGGGAGGATGAAAAGAACAACAGAAAAAACCCAGACTAATCTGGTGTCCGCGTAGGTAGGTCCCTCTACGGCAGGCTAATTAGAACTCCGTCCTCCTGGAGAGCGGCGAGGCGATCCTTGGAGGCGGTGAGGAAAACCGACCTGAAAAGAGAATACTTCCAGGGTTAATCCAACATGGATTTGCGAGCTCGCTCTAACGACGTAACTATCAGACAATGGTGAACCGGTCGCAGGTCCTTAAATAGGCTAGTTGATGACTGATTCACCGCAGGTGCGTCTCTCCTCCGCGGGAACCCGGACCAGACCGCCCCCTTGTGGAGCGAACGGGTATTACCGCGCACCTGTGTGGGCGACAGGTTCCTGACAAAAGTAGCTTCTATCTTAGTCCATCGTTTTCCACAGGTGCAATGTGATCATGGATGAGTGGGGGATGGAGCCTCTCCCACAGAGGAAAAGTTGCAAGCTCATCGCAGGGCCAGCATATAGAAACAGTCTAAACCACTGTAGCGGACATCTTGGAGTCTCCCCTGGATCACCTTGTACCAAGGACGAGATCAGTATCTTTACAACTGTTTTAGATATCCCCACTCAGCAAGGAAGAGGCCCCAATTGTTCTAACACCAAGGCCTTGGTACACTCACCACCATCCAGGTCAACTAAAGGCCGGAGAGTTAATCAAACAGCTAGGTGAGGGGGGGAAGACACCTCCCTTCACCAAATGGAGAGCAGATGTTCCATCTCACCCCAAGACAATAGGCCATTTTACGCTGCTGCAGACAAGTAGATGGATTCGAATCAACAGCCTGGCCAAACTGAATAAACAGTATGGACCATGTCACTTGGTTCATTTTCCTTGTGTTTTATTCATTTTTCCTATATATATGTGTATTTACACATATATATAGTATATATATATATATAGATTTGAAGATTTGAATATTCATGGGGTGGGGGGGAGACAGAAAGACTATAAAAGTAAAAGGAGTTCTTTGTTCGAGGCTTTTTGCTTTTGGCTTCTTCTGGCTTTTGGCTTCTTCTTGCCGCTTCGTCTATCTTTTATCTTCGTCGTTACCCCCGTGTTTCGTTTTTGTTAACTTTTGAGTCAATTTTTGAGCTAGACACTTCTCCTCGTTTAGGTTCCGCGGTAGTGACACAGATTCCGTGGGAAATTAATTGCATAAATCGCTATCATACTGACCACCTGCAGCTGACCTGCAGGTGGACTGGACCAGCCCTCTTGAGTTCTGGGTGTTGAAGCGCATGGAACCCCTGGGAGACTGAGAGTTTGCGACCTGCACTCGCTTCTGTACCCATCGGAGCAAAGCTTCCCGCACGTAAGAAAGATCAATGGTGGTCTGCTGCGGTCTCAAAGAACCAAATCAAGTTTGATTCCAAATTCACTACATTTTAACCTAAATTTTGATTTATTAGGGTAGTTTAATCCAGAGTGTCTCACCGTCGGTCAATTTCAACTTCTCATTTTAATCATCGTTGAGTTGTTGCTAATAAATTAATATTTTCCGTCAGTGGTTTCCCCTTTGTTATTTGGAAAATAGGCCTCGTAACGATCATTGTCTCAGAACTGGTGCCCTCAGTAAGAGACTGATTAATTTTATTACAGTATAAACTTTTTTTGAGTTTGTTTCTTCCAGTAAGTGGAGGTGGTGCCCCCTAACGAGTGCAAGTGGAATTAAAAAAGTCATCCATTAATTCGACTGTTTTCACGCTACACCACCATTCCACCATTCCATTTTGCAGTATTGTATTACAGTCCCCCTTAACGATGTGTGATTAGTACATAAAGACGGTCATATAGTGCAATCGTGCAAATCAATTGCTTTCACAGTGGGGTACATTTACTCGCAGAAGTGATTTTTTTGTGCCTGAGAGTTAAACCCCGGCTCTGAAAACATGGGACACTTGTGATTTTCTGTTATTAGTTTGAACGCATGACAGTAAGAGCGACCTTCCAACACAGAGGCAGGATATGTGAATAATTGATGCCTTTTTGATTGTGTGTGTCTGCTTCCCATTTTTCACACTCATCATGATGTGCAATTTCTTCTAGCTTCTGACATCTTCAAGGGACCAAGCTAGGAAGTAAAAACATAAACTGTCTTCCTCATGAAAGGTCAAACTGTTTTCAGACACACTGCAGCTTTCTTTGCTCAATGGTAGGTTGATCTCAAAGTCAGATTTTCCACATATCCTTTCACAATCAAGTGAGTCCCGAAGCTAGGATTTATTGTATTCTGCATTGTCATTTAAATAAGAAAGCCTTGTTTTAATTACTATAATTTGTTAATTCCATCAGATTGTACTATTATCCCATTCTCATATCTGAAATACAGTACATTAGACATTGAAATACAACAAGATTTTCAAGACAAGCAACATTAAGGCAAGAGTTTCTTTGCCTTAATGTTGCTATTTAAGCAAAGGCATGAACATATTAACATCAACAGCTGTTGGTGTTTGGGTTTTTAGTTGGTCCAAGATGCTTTATTTTCTTTGCCATTATGGATGCATGACAGTGGGCGCAGCCTAAAAAGGATGTTGTTTATGGAATTTGAAAGGGCTCATCTGGTTGTCGTGCTGTTTTTAAATATGTCACTTTCAATCAATAAATAAATACACCTTTTAAAAAAGATTCTTATCACTATAGGCACAGGAATGTTTGAGAATACCGCTGCTGAAATTATCATTTCTTTATATGAAATAAGATTACATTAAACATTCATTAAATGTCGAAACAAATAAGTGATCTTCCTGATTTGCAGCTTGGAGCATTTTGAAGTCAATACAGTCCTGTATTACTTCAGCATTTTTTCCAGGGTGAAACCCAAAGTCTTTACTTATGTGCTATAATAATAATAATAAGAAGAAGAAGAAGAAGAAGAAGAAGAGGTTTGAGGTTTTACCAAACAACTTTATTCACAGATCACAACAAACACAATAAACACATAAGTCAGTCACTTAAAACATTGGAAAATTGCAAATTGTCATCGGCAACAGAGCACAAAATATCCTGACAACACCAGGTATCAATAAAAGCTTGCAGGTCATGTGACAGTCTATAAAAACCGAACTCGAGCCTCAGCCTACACCTGACATTGCAGCGCCACACTGAGGCTGCGTCCTGACCTGCACGCCCCTCAACCCTGTTCCTCCGCGACACATAGACGGCCAGCTTAGCCGCGGCAGAAACAAAGTTGAGGAGCTGCCACTTCTTCTGACCTGCTCTCCTGTACCCAGCACCATAAATGAACACCTTCTCATCAAAGGGGACATCAAATGAGGCAAAAACATCTGCTAGAAGAGCGAGGAAACCCGTGAGCCTCTCACACTCGCTGAACAAATGAAAAACCGTTTCAGGGCGACCACAGAACGGGCAGGCGTCTGACACAGCGGGGTTAAAAACACACACCACAGAGTTACAAGCAACGGCACCATGTAAAATCCTCCATTGGAGGTCAGCAGTCCTCTTCTGGATCGGGGGTTTGTAGAGAACCCTCCAGCATGGCATCACCTGGGCTCCACCCAGCCTGCTGCTCCACACAGATGGCGGCCTGTTGCTCAGTCGCCTCCTGCAGAGCACTCTCACGCAGCTAAAGTACATGGTTTTCCTATCGCCCGTGCGGAGGTCCAGTTCTCGGGCGTTCTCCAGAAGCGGGCCGGAGGCACCGCCAAGCTGAGGGGTCAGACGCAGATCCGGAAAAGGGTCCTCCGGGTTGGGCTCAGTCCCTCTGCCGTATGCAGCCAGGAGAATCCTCTCTCCAGCAGTCAGCCTCCGCCTCCACAGCGCCAGAGTCCTCTGCAGCATGCTAGTGGACCGGACCCCCAGCAGCGACCCCAGCGCCCCGGCATCCGCCAGCGCCGGCCCAGCTGCGTCGACCACCTGCTTCAGTTGGAAAGTCCTGGAGCGAAGCAGCACCGCTTCCAAACCCGGCATGGCCTCGCAGGAAATGTCCAGTCTGGCACCGTAAACGACGGGGTCATTCAAAAGCCAGAACAGAGAGGTAGAGCTTTTCCTTGAACTGCTTTTGAACAGGGCCCACGACCTGAGAACACCCTGATAAAAAGGAGGCACCCCATTTAAATTTACAAATTTAGAATCTAGTAGAAACAGAGCAGCATCCAGGCCCAGGCCACCCACACGTCTGAACACACAGCCGGCCAGCTCCCTCCACACCAGATCCACCGGACCCATCAAAAACCTCTGGACAAATTGTAACCTGAAAGTGGCAGCCCTGCTGGCCAGGTGGATGAGGCCCTGCCCCCCCTCCCCTCTCGGCAAAGACAAAACCCCCTGCGGAACCCAGTGTCTGTTGTCCCAGAAGAAGTCCACCAGTTTCGCCTGGATCTGATCCAGCAGCCCCAGCGGCGGCTCCAGGCATGCCAGCCGATGCCACAACAAAGAGGCCGCGAGGTTATTCACCACCAGGACGCGCACCCTGTAGGACATCTGGGGGAGCAACCATCTCCACTTCTGCAACTTTCCCTCTACTCTGGCCAGGATGTCCCCCCAATTCCTCTTCTCTGTGCCTTCATCCCCCAGGAAGACTCCCAGGTATTTAAAACCGTCCCTCTTCCAGCACAGATTCTGGGGCAGGACCGGGGGGTCGCCACACCACTGACCGACAGCGAGGGCCTCACTCTTTCGCCAGTTCACCCTCGCAGAAGACAGAACATTAAAAGAGTCTGTTAAACCAGATAAAATGTCCTCTTTGATTCTGTACCATCACAACGACATCGTCAGCGTAGGCGGATACAACAATGTTCTTATTAAAACCAGGAAAAGCCAAACCAGCAATGCTGGAGCGGATCTTACAGAGGAGGGGTTCGAGGGAGAGCGCATAGAGCATCCCGGACAGGGCGCAGCCCTGTCTTACACCTCTACACGCCCTGAAGGGAGCACACAGACTGCCGTTAAACTTCAGAATAGACTCAATGCCTCCGTACAACGCCTGGATCTTGGCAACAAAGCCCATGCGGAACCCAAACTTCTCCATGGTTTTCCACAGGAAGCGGTGCTCAACACGGTCAAATGCCTTTTCCTGATCCAGCGAAATCAGACCAGCGCCGAGGCCCAAAAGGTTGGAGACCTTCCAAACATCCCGAATCAGGTGGATGTTGTCCACCATGGACCGGCCAGGCACGCAGTAGGTCTGGTCACGGTGGATGACCTCCTCCATCGCCCCCCCCAGCCTGGGAGCCAACACCTTGGACAAGATCTTATAGTCGGTGCGGAGGAGGGACACGGGGCGCCAGTTCCTCATGTCCTGCAGGCTGCCCTTCTTCGGCAGGAGGGCTACGACGGCCCTGCGGCAGGACAGAGGCAGAGAACCTGAAACCAGACTCTCATTGAAAACAGCTAAGAGGTCAGGTGCTAAAATGTCCCAGAAGGCTTTATAGAACTCGACCGTAAGGCCGTCGATGCCAGGAGCCCGCCGCCCCTGCATTTTCTGCAGGGCGGCGTGCAGCTCTGGCACCGAAAGCGGCCCATCCAGCCGGTCATTCGTCGCCTCCGAGACCTGAGGAAGCCCGCCACAGAACTCCTCAAACAGCTCCTCCCTCTCCACGTACTCACTTGAGAACAGGGAAGAATAAAACCCAGTAGCACGCCGCCGGAGCTGGCCAGGCTCAGTCAGCTCCTGCCCTGTGTCAGAAAGCAGCGAGTGAATAAGTTTCCTCTGACCGTATCGCTTCTCCAGGCCGAAGAAGAAGCTAGAAGGGGCATCCATCTCCAGGATGTTCTGGACCCGTGACCGGACCAGTGCGCCTTGCACCTTGGTTCCCAGCAGGTCCCTCAAAGCTAGTCTTTTGGACTTGAGGCCTTCAATATACCCCTGATTGTTCGTGGACGCACTCAATGTCTCCAAGTCCACGATCTCGCTCTCCAACTCTGCAATAAATCTGCAGGCGTCGCGTGTGACATTGAGAGTATACTGCTGGCACAGGAGCTTGATTTCTGTCTTCCCATGGTCCCACCACTGCCTAAGACACGTAAAATCGGGTTTCCTGAGCCTAAACCGAGTCCAAAAGAGCAGAATTAAAATGCCAGTAAGCGCTCTTCGGTAAAACAGTCTGGATGTAAATATGACATAAAACCAAAGAATGGTCAGTAAAACCGGCTGGCGTGATGCTGCAGCTCTTAAGAGCATTAAAATGGTGCTTGAAACAGTAAAACCGGTCAAGCCTGGCCATAGAAACCCTGTCCTGACCCACACGGGACCAGGTATACTGACGGCAGTCTGCGTGCATCCTCCTCCACACATCCACGAGGCCATGGGAGCGGACCAGCTGCCCCAGAGCGTGCTGGGGATGAGGCTCTGCATGGTTGCGGTCGACTAACTCATTTTGCGTACAGTTAAAATCCCCCCCCAAGATTAAGAAAGCCTCCGAGCCGCAGCAGGTCAGCTTGGTGCTGACCGTCTCTAAAAAGCTCTTCCTCTCTGCACCGGTGGTCGGAGCATAAATATTTACAAAAACCAGAGTGTGTTTGTCAAAAAGTGCCTTCACTAAAAGACACCTCCCCTGCACTACATGTTCCACCTCCACTGAGGCAGGAGTGAATGACCTGGACAACAGGAGAGCCACCCCACCCTGAGCAGCCCCAAGGTGGCTCAGGACCACCCGCCCCTCCCACTCCCTGTCCCAGTGAGATGCATTCCGTTCATCGCTATGAGTTTCTTGTAAAAATAAGACATCCACATGTTTCCTTCGTGCTGTGTCAAACACCAGAGCCCTCTTCTCTGCCGCCCTGGCGCCATTGACATTCAACGTCCCCACTCTAAAAGACGCCATAGTGAGTTAAAAAGCAAGCTCCTTCCTAACCCATGTCAACAGTTTCTTCAGTCTAAAAATCTCCTGAGGGGTCAACACAGACGTGGCTCCATGTCTCACAACATGTTTCCCCGAACGGAGGAACAAAAGCTTGTCTGGGAAAAACGTTCCCACGTCTACGCTTTTCATGCCTTTAGTGTGCTGAAGGAACATCTGAAACATGGTTTCTGGGTAGTACGTGCTCTCCTGACCAGCAGTTGCGACCCTGGACACGTCGCTGCAGTCAGACATGGATGCCTCTGCGTCACTGTCACCGTCCGCAGCAGCGGCTGCTAGGGCCTCCAGCCGCCCTGCCTTACAGTCCACCACCGCAGCCTGGTTTTTACGTTTACTGCCCCGCTTCGCAGGAGCAGACTCAGACACCTCCATCTCGCCAACCTCATCCACCAACCCTTCTGGCGGACCCACCCCACCTGCCACCCCGCCTGCATCACTCACCACCCTGCCTGCGTCCCCCGCCACCTCGCCTGTGTCACCCGCGGCCACCACTGCACCCTCGTCACCCACCACTTCGCCTGCATCACCCACCACCCCACTTGCGTCACCCACCACCTCACCTGCGGCCTCACCGGCGCCACCCACCGCCGCACCTGCGTCACTCCCCACCGCCTCACCCGCGCTACCCGCCACCTCACAGGCGGCACCCACCACCTCACCGGCGCCACCCACCACCCCAGCTGCCCCCGTGTCTACCATCTCCCCACCACCGTGCCCCTCGCACCCCGCCCCCTCGCGCTGCGCAGGAACGGGCGCCCGCGGGCGAGCCGCCGGGGCGGGTCCCCCAGCTGCTGCCCCAGACGCCGTGGCAACCCCCGCCGAAACGGGGCGGTACGGGCAAGCCCTGACGAGGTGCCCCTCCTCCCCACAGCCAAAACACTTCAGCACTGCGGAGGTGGCAAACAGCTGGTAGTCAAAGCCATCCACCCGCACCGTGAAGCGATAGTCAAACTCCTCAGCCGGATTATTCAGGATCATTAACATTCGTCTACGATGAGACACAACGTGTTTCAGTAACGGTGATTTACACCCGGCCAGAACGTTCGTAATCGGAGAGATCACTTTGCCATGACGAGAGAGTTTTTCAACCAGAAACTCATCGCGGATGAACGGCGGCACGTTCGACAACGTGATCCGCGTTGCGGGTTGCGTCAGTGGCAGCACCGGCACAAACAAGCTGCTGACGCAGATCCCAGCCTGTTCGCGTGCTCCGCTTTGTCCAAAAACAACACCACCGCCCTGTTCATGCGGGCAGCAGATCTAACGGTGCCGTGGCCGACGATCTGCCCCACGGCCAGCGCCACCTCCTCCACGGAGCCGGCGCCCACCTTGACGCTGTGCTTCCGCGACAGCCCGAAGAGGTCGACAGCCGCCATGCCGGCTCCTGAGCAGCACTCCCGGCAGACAAAACCGACCGCCAAAAACTGCACAGAACACCCACCAACTTCAGTCAAACTACACCAAAAGAAACACCACCACCAGTACAACCCACCACCAACAGATCATGACCAAAATAAAAAACCTAAGAGCGGAAAAAAAGCCTACAAACGCTCCGCACTCTCCTAGCTGCTAACACGATCACGATCAAGAAGAAGAAGAAGAAGAAGCAGAACAATAATGGATGGATGAATGGATAAATGGATAATAATAATAATAGTAAGTAAAAGTAATAATAGTAAACCTGGTGAAAAACACTTACATTCATTTCTTATTACAGTCCCTGTAATGCCTCTTTAAGGAAGCTGCCGGGAGCGTTTGCACTCAAATATAGATGTTCTGTGTATTGAACACATACAGTATGTAGGGGATGAAAAATTATACAAATTCACTCTGAAACTAATTTTACAAAACTGAAAAGGTGTATTATGGTGTACTGCTCCAGGTGGGTCCAGGAATTGCATGGATAGTAACCTCTAAGTCATTGTCCACAAAGAAATATGACGTTTTATGTGTGTCTTGACTGCAAAGTAGACAAAAGGAGAGAGAGAAAAGTGCTACCTGTCCCGACTCTGTTCGCTTTGAATCAAAAGATAAAGGAAAAATGTATTATTCATGTGCTTTAAATCTTCCTCAGTTATTGTTATGAATTTGAGATTATTTTTCATTCTTAGTTTCATCAAAGTTGCATAGTATCAAAAACCCACCTTATTTAGTTCTGTCCTTGAAATTCACTGGCTGAAAAAGAGTCAAATTCAATTTCGTCAAGGCTTTCAGTGATTATCAGCTTATTTCAGACTGTGTAATTGTCGAAGGTTCGAGAGCCGCTAGAAAACGAACTTTGGCCACCTTCCTTCTACGCCCATCCTTTAAACTGACACGCTGCTGAATAAGCAATGATAACCTTTTCCCAAATGGGCTGACTCTTAAAATAAATGAAGGCTTAGAAGACTAACGCCATAGTTAGGATCACCATCACCACCGCAACCACGTGGGTGAAAATCACAGAATCTAGTTACACTGTCAGCCATTATGTGTCTGCTTCTTTGCCCAAGTAAATAAAGAAAGCAAACAAAGCCATTATTTCTACAGCAAACAAAGCCATTTTATTTTTTTATTTTTTTTTTTTACCTGGCGCCGCATGGAGTGGCAGCCTGTTACAGCAGCTCCCGTCTTTTTGTAGTGTTTTTGTTACTTTTTCCTCTTTAACACCTCAACTTACTCTTTAACCTGTTGAGTGTAGTTTTGAACAGCAATGGATACTTGCTGGTTAGCCTGTTTTAGTTTGGTCTTGCTGTTACTGCTCGTAACAGGGGGCCACGCGGAACGGAGTGAGAGCATTGTTTCTTACACACGGGACCAGCTGATCGCGCTGTGTAAACCGGTGCTACTGCCTGGACCGAGGCCTGAAATCCCTGCGGAGCTACGTAGGAGACGCCGGGGATGCAGAGCCGGGGCTAAGCTGAAGGCTAAACGAAGGAGATATAAACCTTCGGTGCCGGCGATCATTATGGGTAACATGAGATCGTTAGGCAACAAGATGGACGAGCTAGCGGCGCTTGTTAAGACTCAAAGGGAATTCCGGGAGTGCAGCGTTATGTGTTTCACGGAGACGTGGTTTCACTCGTGTATCCCGGATTCCAGCGCTACTGTACCCGGCTTCAGAACAATACGGGCGGACAGAGATGTGGAGAGGAGCGGTAAGAAGAAAGGAGGGGGGGTTGCGCTGTTTGTCAATGAGAAGTGGTGCAACCCGGGACATGTTACCGTAAAGGAATGTTTCTGTAGCCCAGATATTGAACTGCTTTGTGTTGGGATGCGTCCATACTTCCTGCCTAGGGAGCTCACCTCCACCATTGTCGTCGCTGTTTACATCCCCCCATCAGCTAATGCTGAGGCAGCATGTGAAACCATTCACTCCACCGTGTCAAAACTGCAAACCCTGCACCCCAACGCTTTCATAACCATCACTGGTGACTTTAACCATGTCACACTGGACAAAACTCTGCCAACATTCTACCAGTTTGTAAACTGCCCCACGAGAGACAATAGAACAATAGACCTCCTGTATGCTAATGCAAAGGACGCATACAGTGCCAACACCCTTCCCCCACTGGGAAGATCAGATCACAACCTGGTTGTTTTGACACCAAAGTACGTTCCTCTTGTCCAGCGGCAGCCTGCATCCACAAGGACAGTTAGGAGGTGGAATCAGGAGGCCCAGGAGGCACTGCAGGACTGCTTTGAGTCTACTGACTGGGACGTGCTCTGTGATCCACATGGGGAGGACATCAACAGCATGACTGACTGCATCACAGAATACATCAAATTCTGTGAACACACCACCCTGCCAGCCAGGACTGTACGCTGCTTCCCCAACAACAAGCCCTGGATCACCAGTGACCTGAAAGCCCTTCTCAACCAGAAGAAGAAGGCCTTCAGGTCAGGCGACAAGGAGGAGATGAGGAGGATACAGCACGACCTGAAGGCAGAGCTGAGGAGGGCTAAGGACTCCTACAGGAGGAAGCTGGAGGCCAAGCTCCAGCAGAACAACACCAGAGACGTGTGGACCGGGATGAGGGAAATAACTGGCTTCAATGTCAAAGACAGGTGGCCAGTTAGCAGTTCGGACAGAGCTAATGAGCTGAACTGTTTCTTCAACAGATTTAGTTCACAGCCCTCCGCTGTGCCCCCCTCCCCCACACACTCTGGCCTCCAAACATCCAGCCACCCTCCTCCTCTACCCTCCCCCCACTCAATCGTGAGCCCCCTGGACCCACCAGTGACTAACTGTGACTACTGGCCAGGTGAAGAGACAGCTGGAGAGACTCCACCAAGGCAAAGCTGCAGGCCCTGACGGCATCAGCCCTAAGGTACTGAAGACCTGTGCCAGCCAGCTGTCTACTATCCTGTGCCTCCTCTTCAACCTGAGCCTGACCCAGGAGAAGGTGCCCACACTGTGGAAGACCTCCTGTCTGGTTCCTGTGCCCAAGAAGCCTGGTCCCTGCGCCCCCAAAGACTACCGACCAATAGCCCTCACATCTCATGTGATGAAGGTTCTGGAGAGGCTCGTCTTGGCCCACTTTCGTCCGCAGGTAAGATCTTCTCTGGACCCTCTGCAGTTTGCTTACCAGCCCCGTTTGGGGGTTGAGGATGCCGTCATCTACCTGCTGCAGAGGGCTCACTCACATCTGGATGGTGCTGGCTGCACAGTGAGAATCACCTTCTTTGATTTCTCCAGTGCATTCAACACCATCCAGCCACTTTTACTGAGAGAGAAGCTGCAGACGATGATGGTTGACTCACCCACGGTCTCCTGGGTTACTGACTACCTGACAGACAGGCCGCAGTTTGTCCGTCTTGGCGCTGCTCTGTCTGATGTGGTGGTGAGTGACGTGGGAGCACCGCAGGGGACTGTGCTGTCTCCATTCCTGTTCACCCTGTACACCTCAGACTTTCAGTACAACTCTGAGTCGGCCCACTTGCAGAAGTTCTCTGATGACTCTGCAGTGGTCGGGTGTATCAGTGGTGGAAGGGAGGAGGAGTACAGAACACTGGTGAGTGACTTTGTGGAGTGGTCTGGGAGGAACCACCTGCTGCTGAATGTGGCCAAGACCAGGGAGATGGTGATCGACTTCAGGAAGAAGAGGACGGCCAAACAGCCCCTGAGCATCCTGGGAGAGGACATCGAGGTGGTGGAGGACTACAAATACCTGGGCGTGCACATAGACAGCAAACTGAACTAGAAGACCAACACCGAGGCTGTGCACAAGAAGGGGATGAGCAGACTCTACTTCTTGAGGAAGCTGAGATCCTTCGGCGTGTGCAGTAAGATGTTGGACATCTTTTACCAGTCTGTTGTCGCCAGTGCACTGCTCTACGCTGTGGTCTGCTGGGGAGGCAGCATCGGAGCCAGCAACACCAACAGACTGAACAAGCTGATCAGAAAGGCTGGCTCTGTGATTGGCTGCAAACCGGACACCATGGAAGCTGTGGTGGAGAGGAGGATGCTGAACAAACTGTTAGCTATCCTGGATAACCTGGACCACCCTCTCCACCCACTCCTGGACAGGCAGCGGAGCTCCTTCTCAAACAGACTGATTCAGCTCCGCTGCCACAAAGACAGATACAGAAAATCTTTCCTGCCCAGTGCAATAACCCTGTTCAATAAGTCCGTCTGACTGAGACTCACAGCCCTGGTGCTGTGATGTGCTCCAGTATTACTTTCATGTGGCACATTGTCATAATTATTTATTGCATTGTATATGTTGTAAGTATGTTAATACTAGCGAGGCTGCTGGGACAAGTCAATTTCCCATGTCTGGGATTAATAAAGTATTTCTATTCTATTCTATTCTATTCTATTCTGTTCTATTCTATTCTATTCTATTCTATTCTATTCTATTATTCTTGATCAACATAAATGCCACATACTGTGTGAAGGTAAATCATTTTTAAACATTAACATTCATAATAAAAATGACCAAAACTTCACTATTTCTGTTTCCAAACTGAATCTAGACTGACTCAGTCTGAAGCGGTCTTTGGGGACACGACTCAGCTGGGGGATAACCGGTGAAGGTTTGCAGCACGCATAGGTGCCCGGAGGCACAACAAGTGACAGCTGAGAGCTTTTTCACCAATCCACAACGTTTCCAAGGTATACTTTCCCTGAGCAAAAGATAAAATGACATGCCTTATTTATTGATTTTTTTCTTTTTTTTTTTTTTTTACAGGCTTGGGCCAGGAGACTGGCATCAAAGTCTAAGTTAGGACTAGATCTAATCTGGGATGGAAAGGGGAGAGAGAATCTAATGGTGAAAGGAGTTCAAACTAGCCTTCACTACTCCAGGAGTTGATGAAAGTCCTTGCTCAATGGCACAAATGTTTACCCCTGCGGCTGCGCCAAACAAAGCAGAAGCAAATATCCCATATATCCTACCGCTGCAAGCTGCTGTATGTAAGAACCCAAAAAAAGAAAAACAGCATTCAGCTTTATGCAATCAAATTTTAACAATTTAGAAAAAAAAAAGTAAAAAAAAAAAAAATGCACTGGACTTAAAATGAATTTATAAACTCATATCTATTCACTCAAAATCACATTAGTGTTAGGATTAGTGTTTAGTGATGCATTTCTTTACATTGACAATGTATTTATAAGTACAGTAATAACAATGTTGTTCAGATTGGAATGGAATTCAAGTTTATGGTTGTTTCCACCCTTTCTAACTTCAAATTCAAGCTGTGGAAACCCGTCCTGTCTGTCTGACACCCTTCTTCCCGATCTTGCCCATCCTTGTCACTCCCAGAGAGAATCGTATTGTCTTCCATCCCTCTGCCTGCATTTCCTGTTCGAGACAGAGCTCCTCCTGTATTGACTCCCACACCTATACTTGAACATCTTTGCATGCTATATTTTTTAAATCACTACACTGAGCTTGAAGTCTTCCGGGCTAAACCAAAGCTCATCATGTCTACAATGCGCTCCCTTGCAGGACACATCGTCACACAGGGAATCACGCATGCGTCAACGACGACCGCCCTCCTGATTTGACAGCCCTGGAATGTACCACACAGGCAGTGCGAGGCTTCCCACTGCTGGCGCGCTATCATCTGAACCTGCCTATACTCTGTAGTCGTGGTCAAAGAGCTGGGAGGGATTCTTACATCGCATTGAACCGTAGGCGGGGCAAGCGTTTCCGACTCCGAGACACCGACAGAGCAGAAGTGTGTAGCCTCAGCTTCAGCACCACGGCACTGGGGAAAAGCGTCCGGATCGAACCGAATTTCACTGTGCAACGGGAAAGGACGCATCATTCGGGATTACGTAGTGAATCTAGGTGTTGGACACAATTTGCTGACGAAGTTACATCTTCATCCATTAAAAGGTGCGTAACGCCGTTGTTTGTCAAGTAGGGAATTTTGCTAGCAACGTTGTAGCGTCACACTTGCTGCACTGACTGGATGCGCGGCTAACGTTAGCCTAGGCGAGGTCCTGCCTTTTCTTTCACCATTGTGCTACAGCTAGTTTGTGTGGTTAATATGCAGCCTTCGTTACAATATTTTTCCACTTCTTGTGACTACAACATGCTTCCGCGTTACCTAATTCCTACAAATAGCTTCTCTCGGGAGCTACCATACGTGTGTTACTGACTTTGCTAACCGCTCTCCGAGCACTGCTATCCAAAGAGCCCAGTGCTGAAAGCCTGCTCCAACTGACATATGTCAGCCTGTCGCGCAGAGCAAGCTAGGCTGCCATGCTAGTCAGTGGCTAACTTGATCCTTTATCCAACACCAATACTTAAAATAACAACGGATATATTACATGGTACTAGTATTTATTGGCACGGCAAAACCTTTAGCATCCTTCTCTGTAGCCCCAGCATTCGTCCGGCTTGGCAGCACTTTACTTTTCCTTTTGTGTGGCATTTCTGTTTCTTTTATACTAAATCCTCCTGACAGGCGCTCAAATATTCCACAAGCTATTCAACTTTTCAAAACGCTGAACATGGGGAAGAAGGGATTCTTTCTCTTGGCTTTTTTGCAGGGCAAAAGCCTTAAGTACCCAAGTTGTCCATCATTTTCGTTGTTTAATTTTGTTTGTTTTAAATCAAGCGTTGCTCAGGCTTGAGATAATTCGTTATTATAAACCACGGCTTGTTGACCTGGTGCAGTTGTGCTATATTCTCCTGTAACTGGATACATGGGGCGGGGGCGTGCGCTGTATTTAAAAGCCAAACTTATGATTGGCAATGAAGCATGTTCAGACTCACTGTGGAGGTTGCCTGTGTGCTCCTTTATCCATTCACTAGATAGTCATTCCCCCTCCCCCAATTTTAACATTGGACTGTTTACAAAGGATTAAGCTCAAGTTCAGGTTAAAGAGTGAAGTTAAAGAGATATTTTCAAATGAAGTGATCTACATGCGTGTTCTCATCGTCTACATTGTCTTGCAATAAAATAAAAAAAACATTCATGAAGAAATATAAAACAGTAAAGAATAAAGATAGATGATTGATGAGTATAATGGGTCAGTTGTGATCCCACATTTAGTAGTATTCTCATACTTTATTAATTAATAATTAATTTTTTTGGTAATAATATGGACAAACTTAAATTTTAGGTTTGACTTTTATTATTTAAGGTTCTGTGTAAAGATAAATTAAACTACAAGTAGCTGTTCTTTCAAATTATTATCGGCAAAACGTATTTTTTTTCCTCTTTCTGCCTGCATGTGATAAGTAAAACCAAAGAGTCTGAAATAGATCCAGCGGCAGTCCTGATGAGCAGCGTTTCTTTAGTCTCCCGAGAGAGGAAGCAGCGTTGGCCAAACACTGCAGAACCTCCTGTTGTTGCACTGATGCTTCGGGTTAGCCATGGTATCCCGACTTGGAACAGGATTTTCTATTCCGCTAAGCACTTTCGCCAGGTCCAGCCTGTTCACGTACAGTTCAGGAGCTGTGAGATGAAGTAGCAGAAACAGAGCTCCACTTCCATTCCATTTAACTCTCCTAATACTTGGCAAAATGCTGCAACATGCAGTGAATGATCTTTGAACATTTTTGTCCAAAGCTGTATTGGTTCCAGTAACTAAGCACTTTTGTGATATTTTCCAAAGCTAAAGGGAAACAGCAGAGGAGACGATCAACTCATAAATTGTTGTTGCCCAGCTAGTTTCATTGTCTGTGGGCCTGTCATGTCAAAAAAATAAATAAATAAATAAATAAATAAAAGTAAATAAATAAATATATATACCCGACCAGAATGTAGGCTGACGTTTTGCCTATTTCTTTGAAGCTAATGTCATCTAAATTAGTAAAAGGCACCTCCGAGTGTTATCGCAGTGCATCTTGTGTGAAGATATTTGAATCAAAGTTTAATATCTTGAGCAGCTCAGATCTTATATTCAGGTTGGAGCTTAAATTTTTTAGCAGTGCCTTCAGAGTCGGAGGGATCGTACACTTTTAGCCCATAAAAGCTTCTCGCAGATTCATGGATGTGTTGGGTAGATGGGTATTAGGGGTGGGGACAATGCGATTTAATGACGCTGTGCCTCAGTGATCCTGTTTCCCAAAAGTTCCCAGATGTTTTTTTTTTTTTTTTTATACACTGACTCCATGAAGCTGGATTTTCGTTTGTGCTGGGAGGGTGGAGTAGATGGGACGACCACACAAACGGAAACCTAGCAGAGCTATCACAGTAGCATATGCAGGTGATGTTAAGAGACTGAATTTAGGTAAGAACCAGGGATACAGAGAGTGAACTCCATATTCACGTGTTTTTTTTATGTCAAGAGCTGTTTAGATGATTGCTGGAGCTCAGAGGTCGGATGTTTTATTTGCAGGCCAAGTAGCCCCCAAAACAGGCCACGTTATACTGACCTAAAGTGTCGTAAAGAAAGAATACACGGAAGCAGCTATTGTTGCTAAAGCTAAAACAAGCAGCAGGTGTTTCAAAATGACAGACTTTTCAAAAGACACTAATAAGGCCAAAGCAATTAACAAAAAAGTACACACACACACACACACACACACACAAACACACACACACACACACACAGAGTAAATTTTAAGAGCCAGAACATGGGTTAGCTGTTATAAATAGATGAACTCTTTGTTTAATGGTATTGGCCATGAGAAGCAGGAAGCTGTCAGTTATTGTATCAGTTAAAATCATTTTCTGTATCACTAATTAATATCCTTAAATAACTTTTTTATTTAAAGTAAAATTTTGCTTGCTTTGTCCAAGCAGTAACACAAGCACAAACAATAATATCAGATGCCAGAAATTGCTGCCTCCATCACCTGGATCAAGATAAGCAGAGAGAAAAAAAAGAAAACTTCAATAATAAACCAAGTTAAAGAAAAATTTCCAAACTTATATTCACACTCTATCCCCTGTAAATTCCTAACTAAGTTTCTCCTGCTGAAAATGTAGAGTAAAAAATGCAATGCGAGAGCCTATTTTCACAAACTTGTTTATGTCAGCCTCACCAGTGCTGAGACAGGTCTTTAAAACATTTTGGTACATTTTGCAGAGGTTAAATCACTGAATAGGCAGTAACGATGCACTTCAGTGAACTGTGCATAATCTTCCATTCAGCCTTTGCATGATCATTGTTTCTCTCACTGTGAAAAGTCATAACAGCGCAGTGGAAAATTTGATGCCTTTGCCTTTTTTTGTAGTTTTATTGTTTTGAATCGATAAAACAGTGTAAAGGCTTTTCTGGGTTTTGATCACCTTGGTTCAGCTCTTCTTCCTGAGGTCTCACTGTTCTTGTTCATTTTGCTGCTTTGTTCATTCCATCATAAGCCCATAGTGGGGTCAGTATTAGGCCAATTACTACTGGTTCCCCTCCCCCATGTTTTTTCGTCGTTTCTTAATGCATTGATATTGATTTCCTGCCTTTCTTCATTCTTCTCATTGAAAATCACACATTCATAAAAATAATATATATAGAGGTTAGGAAAAATATAATACAGAGACAATTTTGTGTCAATTTAGAGAACTCGACTATCAATAATTTATTACAAATACTGTTTTGCCAACACAAACTCAGCTTTGTGGACGAGTAATTAAAAACCAAAGGACAAAGGTGACTTTTGTGTGGGTTTGTTGGGCCTAGAGATGTGCTCAGGTGTCTGAGTGCTATTTTTCTGAAATGAAGTTGTTGAATCGGAATGGTCGATTTAAGGGTGATTTAAGATTAACAGATTAAACATTTTTTTAAATTAACCAACCAATGTGAAATCATGACGCTGCATTGTTGATATTCTGATTTCAAACACCTACACCTTAAAAACAAATGAGAGGTGGAATGGATGTGGGTGGTGGATGTGGAATGAGATTGAGATTTTGGTAAACTTGCTAACCAGTAACTAGCTTGTTGGAGTTGCCTTTTCAGCCTCCCACGTATGTTCTTTATGCTAGTGTGTAGCTGAATAACTGTTAATGTGTTACGTTATCATACCTGACACCTATTCAGCCTGTTCTATATTCTATTGTTATTATTAGAACTTGACTTTCCGGATGAAATGTCTGTTCTTGGTTCTGGATTTTGTAAATTACATTCGCCTCCCCCCCCCCCCCCCCCCCAAAAAAAAAAAAAAAATGCGACTTATAGTCTAGTACGACTTATATATGTTTTTTCTCTTTCATGGCGCATTTTTTGACTAATGCGATTTATACCCCGGAGCGACTTATAGTCCGAAAAATACAGTAATTTTAATTTTGATTGAGCTGTGGTATGTTTTGTGGCATTCTAATGTTTGACAAGCAAAATAGAAAGTTATTGTCACATTGTTTTTACAAGAAATAAAAATAAATCCTACTTGTTTTAAGGGTTAACTTTATTATAAGATTTAACCTTATATCCTTGCTGCTTGTAATGCTTTTCATGCATGGACCTCATTGATGAATGTTTATGGCATTGAAGTAATCCGTATCGACACAGTTGCGTAGGGATCCTTTTTGAGACTGCTGTTGTCTTTTTGACCATTGTATTTTTTTCCTAATGGAGATCGTCAAGAGCACCAAATTACTTGGTGTTCATCTGGCAGAGAACTTCATCTGGTCACTCAACACCAGCTCCATCACCAAGAAAGCCCAGCAGTGCCTCTATTTCCTGAGGAGGCTGAGGAAAGCTCATCTCCCTCCCCCCATCCTGACTGTTTTCTACAGAGGGACCATCGAGAGCGTCCTGAGCAGCTACATCACTGCCTGGTTTGGGAATTGCACCGTCTCGGATCGCAAGACCCTTCAGAGGATAGTGAGGACAGCTGAGAGGATCATCGGAGTCTCTCTGCCTTCTATCACGGACATTTACATCACACGCTGCTTCCGCAAAGCTAACCGCATTGTGGATGATCCCACACACTCTCTTCACCCTTCTGCCATCTGGAAAGAGGTACCGGAGCATTCGGGCCCTCACAACCAGACTGTTGAACAGTTTCTTCCCCCAAGCCATCAGGCACACACACAAAGCAAACCTGAACTGTACGAGACTCTCTGCCTCTCCCTCTCTCTCACACACACACGCACAAATACACACACATACTTTCACTTGTGTGGAAACACGCACAACTACATTGTTCACTGTTTATTACTACTATGCTGCTATATTTATATTCATATTTATATTTGGTTATGCTCAATTTGCCCTAAATCATCTTTATATTTCCATAGTACATGTTCGCCGCTAAGTGTTTTGTTCTTGTGTGCTTTATTTCATTTGTACTTAAATGTTTTTCTACTTATTGTATATTCCTGTTTTGCACTGTTGTCTTGCACTGTTTGCACCTTGTTGCACACTTTGCACTTTATGTGACTGAGACATACTTCTGTCCTAGCTTTATGTTGTCTTGCGGTTAAATTTGTTGTATGTATATGTAGCACCAGGTCCTGGAGAAACGTCTCATTTCACTATGTACTGCGTCAGCTATATGTAGTTGAAATGACAAAGCCTCTCTACTCTCTATAAATTAGAAACTTCATATGGTGTGTGTAAAATAACATTTACTACTGGAGATACTGCAAATGACAGACGTGGCCTCTGTGGGGGCTATTGAGCTACATTTTGCTCGGTCACCTAGTGCATTCCATTTAAAAATATTTCAAATAATATTAAATATTTGTTGCAGAACTGCCATTGTTGAAAGATAGAGTGGAGTAAAAATAATTGCCAAGATATCTATCTGCCAGGAGATAATGTTGATGGGTTAAAATGATACAAATATAAAAGAACACCGAATGTTCTTTGCTTATAGATGCTGTGTTCGTCGTCGGGTTTCAGGTCACGGGGCGGGGGGCGGGGGTAGCAGGGAGGCCCAGTCACTCCTCTCTGCAGTCACTTCCACCAGCTCCTCTGGGGCAATCCTAAGTTGTCCCAGGCCATCTGAGAGAAATGGATGGACATGCCTGAAACATCTCCCCATGGGTGGTGTCCGTGGGGCATCCTGGTCAAATGCCTGAACCACCACAACTGGCTCCTCTCAAGGAGGAGTAATGTCTCTACTTAGAGCTCTGTCTGGATTTTTGAGCTCCTCGGCATCTCTAAAGCTGAGCCCAGGAAAGTCATCTCAGCCGCTTGTGTTTGCGAGCTCATCCTTTTGTTCATGACCATAGGTGAGGGTTGGGAAACTAAAACGACTGGTAAACAGAGAGCCTTGACCTTCAGGTCAGTTGTTCAAGGAGTGTTTGTAATCTTTTTTAAGATGTAATTTCTCAAATCAGAACTGCATTTATAATGAGGAAAATATTTGAGCAGAGAATTTATCTGCATTGTCCTCTCAGGAAATGAAGCATTGCGGAGCTGATTGAAACACAACTTTACAACAAAGTCCTGTTGTTTTCAGTGTTAAAGGTTCTCTGCTTACTCATACAGAAAAGTAAGGTCATCTGCCACAGATCTATTATTAGTTATAATCTTCATTCCCCTTGCAGCATCCACTTTGGCAGCAGGACTGGCTGTTTCTCATGTGCATTACAGTATTATATTATGTCTGATATGTTTGTATCTCTATGATTGTATTTTGTTTGTATTTCTTTGGTTTTATGATTGTATCTGTTCTCTCTCTCTCTCTTTATTCTCTCTGTCCTGTCTCCCTCTTTTATTCCTCCTTTACCCAGCCAACTTTCAGCAGGATGGTTCCTCTTTGTAAGCCTGGTCCTGCTCAAGGTTTCTTCCTGTTAAAAGGGAGTTTTTCCTTGCCACTGTGCTTACCTGGGGGTTCAGGCTCTGGGTTTCTACCTCTGTAAAGCACCTAGAGACAATTTTATTGTAAAAGGTGCTATATAAATAAAATTGAATTGAATTGAATTGAATTTTCATGTTTACCTGTTGTTTGTTTTGCAGCAAAGACCATGAGTACTGCCACTTCCCCTATCCTGTTGAAATGGGACCCCAAGAGTCTTGAAATACGCACGCTGACCGTGGAGAGACTTCTGGAGCCCCTGGTAACACAGGTAGGCCTGTCACCTCTCATTTTTCTGAACATCGTCCACTTCAAGCGAATCTTGTTTCTATGCTGGGCCTCTGCCGCTAAAATAGCTATCCACCTCTGAGCCCCGCAGAAGTATTAACAGTATGGAACTGGAGTTTCAAAAGCATTATGGTGTTTAGTAATAAATAATCTGAGTCAAGAATGAGATGATTTCCTTAGAAACAATCCTCTGGTAATTAATTGTCCCTATGGTACTGTAGCGTGAAGACAGTAGAACTAATGGATGACTTTCTTAATTCCACTTGCACTCGTTAGGTGGCACCACTTCCACTTAATGGAAGAAATAAAAAATCAATGGTTTATACTGTAATAAGTAATCAATCTCTTACTGAGGGCACCAGTTCTGAGACATTGATTGCTGCACCTATATTCCAATTAACAAATTTAAAACCACAGACGAAAAACGTTAATTTATTTCACAACAGATGATTATATGACTGGACAAGATTAAACATGTATAAGCTCAACGATGGATAGGATAGAATGTGAATGACGGTGAGACACTCTGGGTTAGTCTACCCTAATAAACCTAAATTTAGATTAAAATTTACTGAATTTAGAGTCGAACTTGTTTTGGTTCTTTGAGACCACAGCAGATGACCAGCTCCGATGGATCCAGAAGCTGGTGCAGGCTGCGAACTCTCAGTCTTCCAGGGGTTCTGTGCGCTTCAACACCCAGAACTTAAGAGGGCTGGTCCAGTCAGCTGCCGGTCAGCTGGCCCTTGGATGCGAGGCGGAGATGCGTCTTCAGGTCTGAGATGGTCTCGGGAATCTCACTCACTTAGACAATCCGTTTGGCCACACGGATTTAGTCTTTGTAGAGTAAAAATTAAAAAAAAAAAAAACTTCCAAAAATTGTTCGGAGATGTTCTTTGAGAAGGCAATATGATAGCAACTTAAGCAATTAATTTCCCACGGAGTTCTGAATCACTACCGTGGAACTTAAACGAGGAGAAGTGTCTAGCTCCAAAAATTGACTCAAAAAGTTAACAAAAACGAAACATGGGGGTAACAAAGACAAAAGTGTGGTAGGCAAAAAGCAGCCAAGAAGAAGCCTCGAACAAAGGACTCCTTTTCTTTTATAGTTTTTGTCTCCCCCTTCTTTTATTTGGGCTGCGCCCTTATGAATATTCAAATCTTCTCCTCTGTGGAATGAGATCCTCAGACTTTGCTTGAATTTCCTTTCAAAAATTAAAGAAAAATATAAAACCCTCTGTCTCTCACCGTCATGTCTAATGACTACTTTTGTACATTTATCCTAGACAATGTTATGTAGGTTTTTACTTGTGATAGGTTAAAAGCACGTGTAGCATCTGCTATAGACTAAGTTTCAACTTTCATTTATAAAACAGATAAAACATGCATAACAAACACTATGATAGTCTTAAGATACGTATGCAATACCCAGGATATCTCGTGTGAGGGTTAGGGTTAGGTAGGAATGAAGATTGCCTGGTATATCGAGAGTTTTGCCTTTCGGCTCAGCTCTCTCTTCACCACAACGGATCGGTGCAGAGTCCCCATTACTGCAGACACCGCACCGATCCGCCTGTCGACCTCCCACGCTCCATTCTTCCCTCACTCATGAACAAGACCCCGAGGTACTTGAACTCCTCCATTTGGGGGAGGATCTCCTTCTTGACCCAGAGAAGGCACTCCGCCTTTTTCCGGCTGAGAACCATGGCCTCAGATTTGGAGGTGCTGATTATCATCCCGGCCGCTTCATATTTGGCTGCAAACCATTCCAGCTAGAGTTGGAGGTCACGGACTGATGAAGCCAACAGGACCACAACATCTCCTGAGGTCACCAAACCGGACCACCTCAACACCATGGCTGCTCCTAGAAATTCTGTCCATAAAGGTTATGAACAGAATCGGTGACAAAGGGCAGCCCTGGTGGAGTCCAACCCTCACTGGAAACGAGTCCGACTTACTGCCAGGAATGCGGACCATGCTCTGGCGCTGGTTATACAAGGAGCGGATGGCCCGTATCAGCGGACCCGACACCCCATACTCCCGGAGAACCTCCCACAGGACTCCCCAAGGGACACGGTCGAATGCCTTCTCCAAGTCCACACAACACATGTGGATTGGTTGGGCAAACTCCTATGCACCCTGAAGGACCCTGCTGAGGGTGTAGAGCTGGTCCACAGTTCCACGTCCAGGATGAAAACTGCATTGCTCCTCCTGAATCCGTGGTTCGACTATCCGTCGGACCCTCCTCTCCAGTACCCCTGAATAGACCTTATCTGGGAGGCTGAGGAGTGTGATCCCCTTATAGTTGGAACACACCATCCGGTCCCCCTTCTTAAAAAGAGGGACCACCATGCCGGTCTGCCAATCCAGGGGCACTGCCCCCGATGTCCATGCGATGTGGCAGAGTCGTCTCAACCACCACAGCCCTACAACATCCAGAGCCCTAAGGAACTCCAGGCGGATCTCAATCACTCTTGTGGCTCTGCCACTGGGGAGTTTTTTGACCTTGGCAACTTCAGCCCCGGAGATGCGAGAGCCTGTCCCGGAGTCCCCAGGCCCTGCTTCGTCACCGGAAGGCATGTCGGTGGGATTGAGGAGGTCTTCGAAGTATTCCTTCCACCGATCCACAACATCCTGAGTTGAGGTCAGCATCACACCATCTCCACTATACACAGTGCTGACACTGCACGGCTTCCCTCTCCTCAGACACGGGATGGTGGTCCAGAATCTTTTCTAAGCCATCCGCAAGTCATTGTCTATGGCCTCACCTAACTCTTCCCATGCCCAGGTTGTTGGCTCGGTGACCGCTTTAACTACACTGTGCTTGGCTTGCTGGTACCAGTCTGCGGTCTCTGGAGTGCCACAGGCCAAAAGGGCCCGATACGACTCCTTCTTCAGCTTGACAGCATCCCTCACCGCTGGTGTCCACCAGCGGGTTTGGGTATTGCCGCCACGACAGGCACCAACCACCTTGCGGCCACAGCACCGGTCGGCCGCCTCAACAATGGAGGCACAGAACATGGTCCACTCAGACTCACTGTCCCCCGCCTCCCCACGGTCAAAGCTCTCCCGGAGGTGGGAGTTGAAGTTCCTTCTGAAAGGAGACTTTGCCAGGCATTCCCAGCAGACCCTCACAATACGTTTGTTTGACCAGCAAGTTCCCCCACCATTGGAGCCAACTCACCGCCAGATGGTGATCGTTAGACAGCTCCGCCCCTCTCTTCACCTGAGTGTCCAGGACATGTGACACGTGTGTGACACGACCACAAAGTCGATCATCAAACTGCCTAAGATGTCCTGGTGCCAAGTGCACATATGGACACCTTTATGCTGGAACATGGCGTTCGTTATGGACAATCTGTGACGAGCACAGAAGTCCAAAAACAGAACACCACTCGGGTTCAGAACAGGGGTGCCATTCTTCCCGATCACGCCCCTCCAGGTCTCACTGTCGCTGCCAACATGAGCATTGAAGTCACCCAGGAGGACGAGGGAACCCCCAGAGGGAGCACTCTCTAGTACACCCTCTAAGGACTCCAAAAAGGGTGGATATGCTGAACTGCTATTTGGGTCATAGGCACAAACAACATTCAGGCTCCGCCCCCCCCACCAGAAGGCGGAGGGAGGATACCCTCTCGTTCACTGGGGTAAACTCCAATGTACAGGCACCTGGGGGCAACAAGAATTGCCACTCCTGCCCATCGTCTCTCACCATCGGCAACTCCAGAGTGGAAGAGAGTCCAACCCCTCTCGAGAAGGCTGGTTCCGGAGCCCTTGCTATGTGTCGACGCGAGGCCGACTATATCTAATCGGAACTTCTCAACCTCACGCACCATCTCAGGCTCTTTCTCCGTCAGAGAGGTGACATTCCACATCCCTAGCGCTATCTTCTGCAGCCAGGGATCAGACCGCTAAGGTACCCGCCTTCGGCAGCCACCCAACACACACTGCACCCGACCCCTTTGCTCCCTCCTGCTGGTAGTGAGCCCACGAGAGGGGGGGGTCCCACGTTGCCTTTTCGGGCTGTGCCTGGCCGGACCCCATGGGCAAAAACCCGGCCACCAAGTGCTCCCCATTGTGCCCTCAGGCCTGGCTCCAGGAGGGGGCCCCAGTGACCCGAATCCGGGCGAGGGAAACTTAAGACTGTTACGAATATTCATCATAAGGGCTCAATGGGCTACACTTTTTCTGGTCCCTCACCTAATAATATACTATACCATGTAATTTATGGTCTACGTCCAGCTAGACATCCTTGTATGTTTTAAAGGAGTCATTACCCGAAAGGATAAAATTTATACAGTTTATACTACAAGTAATAAATAAATAAAACTACAAACTAAACTAAATAAAAAAGAAAACTACCTTAAAAACTACTACTTAACTAAAAAAAACAACAATTTACAATATAAACAGTATAAACAGTATATGACACAGTCATGAGGTATAGACATGATAGTGCAAAAGAGCAGGGGTAAAATTGGTCCCCTCCACTGACTGAATTGTGCGTGGGCAGAGTCTGTGGCCCAGAGTCAGTGGAGGGGGCCAGAGTCAGTGGTGGGGGCCAGAGGGGGTGGGGGGTGGCAGAGCAGGGAGGGAGTTGAGCATCCTGACTGCCTGGTGGAAGAAACTGTCTTTGAACCTGCTGGTTTTGGCCCAGAGACTCTGCAGTCTCCTCCCCGACGGCAACAGGCTGAAGAGACTGTGAGATGGGTTGGTGGGGTCACCTGCAATCCTTGGCTTTGCGGGTGAGGCGGATGTTGTAAATGTCCAGTAGGGAGAGAGACACCAATGATATTCTCAGCTGCTTTCACAGTGCACTGCAGGGTCTTGCGGCAGGAAACGGTGCAGGCGCCCCACCACACGGTGATGCAGCTGGTCAGGATGCTCTCAATGGTGCCTCTATAAAAGGAGTACATAATGGGGGTTGGGGCCCTTGCTCTTCTCAGTTTTCACAGAAAGTAGAGTTGCTGTTGAACTTTTTTGGCCAGAGATGTGGTGTTGGCGACAGGCGGATCGGTGTGGCGTCTGCAGTAATGCGGACTCTGCACCGTTCCGTTGTGGTGAAGAGAGAGCTGAGCTGAAAGGCGAAGCTCTCGATTTACCGGTCGATCTTCATTCCTACCCTCACCTGTGGTCATGAGCTTTGGGTAGTGACTGAAAGAACAAGATCGTGGGTACAAGCGGCCGAAATGAGTTTCCTCCGTGGGGTGGCTGGGCTCTCCCTTAGAGATAGGGTGAGAAGCTCTGCCATCCGGGAGGAGCTCGGAGTAGAGCCGCTGCTCCTCCGCATTGAGAGGAGCCAGATGAGGTGGCTCGGGCACCTAGTCAGGGACCCTTGAGGGGCCTCTGTGTTCAGCGTGATGGTGCTGAAGGTGTTGCTGCTGACCCGAACTGCCTGTGGTCTCCTCGTCAGAAAGTCCAGCAGCCAGATGCACAGGGAGGTGTTGAGCCCCAGCTGGATTAGTTTGAGGATGAGCTGCTGGGGGATGATTGTGTTGAATGTTGAGCTGAAGTCGATGAACAGCATTCTGATGTGTGTGTCTTTGGTCTCCAGGAGAGTGATGGCTGAGTGGAGGGCAGTGGAGATAGCATTGTTGGTCGAGTCCAGTGTGGGGGGGAGGGTGGATTTTATGTGATGCATGACTAGCCGCTCGAAGCACTTCATGATGATGGGAGTGAATGCGACTGGGCGGTAGTCGTTGTAGCAGAAGGGAGATGGCTTCTTTGGGACCGGGATGATGGTGGTGGCTTTGATGCACGTTGGGACAACAGCTTGGCTCAGCGAGGTGTTGAAGATGTGCATGAAGACATCTGTGAGCTCCTCAGCACAGTCTCTCAGGACAGGACCAGGAATGTCGACTGGACCAGGGCTTTCCTTGCGTTGGTCCTTCTGAGTGATCTCCTTATGCTGTCTGGAGATAGCTACACCACCTGGTTGTTGGGAGGCGGAGGGATCTTCTGTGCTGGAGAGTTGTTGTCTGCCTCAAAGCGAGTGAAGAAGTCATTCAGCTGATTCAGCAGAGAAAAAGAGTTGTCGCAGGTCTTGTGGATAGGGCTTATATATCATCAAGTGAAAGGTAGGTAATTACTTAATATTAGTCTGACAGAAGGCTGATGAGCCTCCTACCGATACATTTAGACTGCAGGGCCTGACAGCTCTTTCTTAGTTAGTTACCCCGTCTAGACCTGGGGCCCATTTCAGAAAGCGGTTTCAGCGAGAAATCTGGGTCAATTTGTTGTGATCTACGGGAATCTCAGGGTTTTCGGTTTCAGAAAGCAGGTTCACTGAAATTCTGAGTCCGTTACCGGGGTAACATACGTTTTCAAATGAACCTGCTCGCGAGCAGGTTTATTCCAAATAAGCCCGACATTCTGCTTCTCTTGAAACCTGCAGACTGTCGGGAAAGGAAGATCCGCCCCGATCAGACGTTTGATTAAGCTGCGATGGGAACTTCTTTGAGCGTTACAGATTTATTTGCACCGTCAATAGTTTATTTAACAGCTGTCTGTGTAGATTCTCACTCATCCAGGTCATAGTTATCCAAAGTAGAGAGATTTCTTGCGTCAACTTCGACTGAAAGGTTTCCTTTGAAAAACGTTTCTGTCCTTCCAGAGAGCTTCAGTTCTAAGTTTGCTAGCAGAGCTTGAAAATATAGCCCTGTGGACCACTGGTGCATGTTAATGGCCCGGTGGTCACTCTGAGAGTCCTTGGCAAGTGGTTGGCAGGGTCGTTTCATCTAGTTTCTGCTAAAGTGTTTCCTTGTCTGTTGGGTCACATGTTAATGAGTCACCAGGTCTGGCTAAACAGCTGTGAATGTTTGGAATGTTGACGCAATGAGTGGAGAACTGCATTGTACGTGGGTGACAGAAAGTGCCTTAGTCCACCAATTCTGTTTAAAGATGGTTTTCAACTTGACGTGATGGCTCGACACTCTCTCAAACCAGCGATCTTCTGGCCAGCACACGTACTTGACTGTCCTCACAAAGAGTGTCCGCTTTTAGGGGTGTAGGTGTACTGCTGAGTCCTGTCCCAAAGAAGTGGCACGCCTGGTGTTAAATATTCGTTTATGGAGGGGCTGGTTTGCTTCCCCAATGTACAGTTCCTTGCATTCCTCCTGGCACTGCAATAAAGTTATAGACAACATTGCTTTGTTTGTGTCTTGGTGTCTTTGTCTTTTGGGTGACCAGTTTCTGTCTGAGTAAAAAGTTGGAGGGTTTGAACTGTACTGGGAATGCTGCTGTTGGAAGATTCTCCTGAATTTTTCTGAAAACTCAGACAGGTAGGGATAGAATGCCAGGACGTTTATTTCTTTTCCTCTCTTTGTTGGGGTTCCTGCTTTTCGAGTTTTTGTGAAGGCCCAGTCCGGTAAATCACATGTTACCAGTCCGGCAACTAGAAGCCCAGTCCGGTAACTACCCAACAGACAAGGAAGCACCCAACCGAAACTAGATGAACGACTCCTGCCAACCACACCCTGCTAAGGACTCTCAGGTGACTACCCGGGCCATTAACATGCCAATGGTCCACAGGGCTATATTTTCAAGCTCTGCCCCAGCAAACTTAGAACTGAAGAAGCTCTCTGGAGAGAGGGCAACGCTTTTCAAAGAAAAACCTTTCAGTCCAGTTGGGACACAGAGAGATCTTTACTTTGGATAACTTATGACTGGATGAGTGAGAATCTACACAGCATTATCTTGCATCACATTTTAAAGATACCCTTGCTTGGAAAGTAGAGCATGAGAAGAAGGAAAGCAAGAAATTAGCGATCTCAGAAACCACTCGCTTTCAAACCTGAGATGCCGACAGCAGAAGATTACTCCCACCTGTCTACGATGAGGTCAACAGTAAGGGACACAAGTAGTCATCTCTAAAAACAACGAAAACAACTAATAATGAGAGGATCAGGGCAGATTCACTTCCCCACTATAGACACCTGGAAGCAAGGTTAGACCAAGGTTAGACCAAAGAAGGGAAGTATTGTCCTCATTGCTTCCCTTGTCATGGAAGCTGGAAGAAGCATTCAAAACTGCTTCAGACACAGTCCATACAAATACACCAGGAGTAAAAAGAACGCTGACACGCAAATTCTAACACCCTGATGGAAAAAGCACACCACACCAAGCCCCTCTCCTGACAGGAAACACACACCACACCTCGGCTAGATCTTCACAAGAAGCGGAGAAATAAGAAAATCTCTTTGAACAGGAAGTTAACACAACCTGACTCCTCGTGAGTAACCCCAGAAGAGGTACCGGTTGTTGATCTCATCACAGCCACAGAAACAGCCATTAGAAACAACAAACTCCTGAAGCTGAAGCAGAACAGATTAGACTGAAGGTATCTACTGCTTTATCCAATGCCAAAGCTCCAGAGCTCCAACATCACCATGGAAGGAAAAAGAGCTCCTTGCATCATTAGCAAAAAGACAAGGACATCATCATTTCCACTAGCTGACAAAGGTAGATGCACAGTTGTTCTGCATCACCACAGATTACAACACCAACACTCAACCTCCTGAGCCACACTAACACACATAATGGTGAAACTCAAACTGGACCCCTACCAGCTCACAAGGGAAGGCTAGGGTTAGGTTAGTAACAGATCTTCCAGAAACTGGAAAAGGAACAAGCTATTAGAGTAGACTACAATACTACTGTTTATCCAGGAGAATATACCTTGCATCTATGGATTACCCAAGATCCACAAGGACCCCTTCAGACCAATAGGTTAGTAGCATCAATTCTATTTCACATGAAGATTAAAAGTACTGCCTCCATCTTGCCCTATGGTTGGCAACACCCCACACCACATCAGTAACTCCCAGGATTTTGCTAAAAAAGACTGGGGCCTTAAACCAACCTGAGGAGCATCTATGGTATCCTATTGATGTCATTTCTTCACGTGTATCCCTACCACTGAGGCAACAGCTTACTCATCCACAAGCACCTTCTATTGGACAACAGCCTTCCAGAGAGAATAACAGCCTAACACCCACTCCAATCTTACCCCATGCTGACCTCTGTTTGAACACCACTTACTAAATACAGAGAGGGCTTTGCCTACTAAAATTTATAAGCAATCTTCTTACATGGAGGAGGTAAGTTGAAAACAGAGCCCTGTCGTCTTTCACAGGAACCGCCCTGCCACTTCAGCTGGTTCAGATATGTTGGATGACACCTGTCAAGATTCAAAAACAAAAAGAATTGGAAGCTGCTACTTCAACCCACCTGAATAACACACAGATGATGATGCTTGCACCCACTCAGAGAGGACGTGAAAGAACACAGTCTGGCCTTTCGGACTGTGCAGTCAAGATCAAGGAGGACAGAAAACCTTAGTATTGAGATCTACAGAAAACTTAACACACAGAGATCAGTAATTTTTTTTTTTTTGACTCACACCACCCACTGGAACATAATCTTAGAGACAAACCATAGGGCCAAAGAAGTACCCACCACAAACCCAAGGGAAGAAGAAAGAACAGGAACATCTAAAAACAGCACTCAAACATGTGGTTACTCCGGACTGGGCCTTCACAAAGACTCCTCCAGAAAAACGTGAGATCTGAAAGCAAAGAAGAGGAAAGAAATAAACGTCACAGCATTTATCCTCACCTGTCTGGAGAGAGTTTCCAGAAAAATTCAGAGAATCTTCTTCCAACAACATGACATTCCAGCATGTTCAAACCCTCCAATACCATGAAACTGTCCAATCTTAAAAGACAAGACACTCAAGACACAAACAAAAGCAATGTTGTCTATGCTGTACAGGGTCAGGAGGAATGCAAAGGAACTGCACATTGGGGAAACCAAACAGCCCCTCTCCATAAACGACGGGTTCAACACAGACGCAAGCTACTTCTTTCAGGACAGGACTCAGCAGTAACACCCACACCTAAAAAGAAAGCGACACTTTGAGGACAGTCATAATGCAGGCTGGCCAGAAGATCGCTGGTTTGAGAGGGGTGTCAAGGAATATCCACGCCAAGTTAAAAACCATCTTTAAACAGAGGTGGTGGACTGGCACTTTCTGTCACCCACGTACAATGGTGCTCTCCACCACTACAGCATTCCCAAAGATCTATGTTGACCCAAGACCTGGTGACTTATTAACATGTGACCCAACAGACAAGGGGAAAAACTACCCAACCGAAATCAACTAGATGAACGACCTACAACTAATTCCCATAAGGACTCTCTCACGACCGCCCGGCCACACATGCCATGGTCCACAAGGTTATATTTTCAAGCTCTGCCCCCAGCAAACTTAGAACTGAAGAAGCTTCCTGGAGAAACGTTTTCAAAGAAACCTTTCAGTCCAGTTGACACAGAGAGATCTACTTTGGATTTATTTAACAGCATTCTCAGCCCTCACGTCGCTTATGTTGCGGAATGGCTCTCGGTTCAGAGCAAATTCTTTGGGTTGTGATTTTTTTTTTTTTTTTATCTTAATCATCTTTTTGTCAACGAGGTTTTTTAATATAATATCGGTGAGCATATGTCCAAAGTAACCGTTGGGCTATCATAAACGTTACTCTTGCTCTCAAACGATTTTGAAACACGTACTGTATGTAGTCTTAAAAAGTCACAGACAGCCCAGACATCTCATGGAAGTGTTCCACAGAATTGCAGGTATCAGTTTAAGCAATAAATAGATTGACATCTGAAAGCAACATCAGCCAATTACACAGAACTCCTTCTGCTACAAGAAAAATTAATGTGTCAAGTTGTGTCTGTGATTAATGGATGGCATTTAGTGAACCAACACTGGGTGGCGCTGGATCACCTCAGCTTTTTTTCTGTTGGCTATAATGGAGATAAAATTTAAACATATTCAGAAATCATAAGTTTGCAGACATGCGTGTATAACAGGCATTTAAGGCTTTTATATATACAGTACTAAATACTGACAGTGATGGGAAGGCTAAAGATTTGGCTTTTTCTTTGTTTAGGGGATTTCTCTAATTAATTAAATATAGTTATCACAGGTTAAATGAAGCGACTGAATGCTGTTTAATGAGGACAGATTAAACAACACCACAATAGCTTGTATTCAAATCATATCTGACATGTTTGAACTATATTTTTGTGTTAAGGAGCGTGCGTGGTGAGGACCCAGACGCAGACATGACACCGGTTCAAAAACCAAAAACCAACCCTTTATTGGGTGTACACGAGAAAAACAAAGCCGTTCCCTCCTGAAGTACACTAAACCCTCTGCAGGCACACAGAGTGACTCGCACGCAGTTCAGACTCAAATGTCAGTCTCAGTCTCTAACAATGTCAATGATCCCGCAAAGGGACCAGCTGGCAGCCTCGCCTTTATCTGACGAGGTGATCAGCCACAGGTGCGCGGTCCCCGCTCGATCCTGGGGACCCGCGCCCTCTGCAGGGGAAAGCAGGGCACTTCGGGTAGCTCCCAAAGGTCCGGCAAGCCGGACCCTAACATTTTTGTATTTCATCTTAACTTTCTGCCAAGGTTTTTTTGCTCTTGTTGCCATAGTGAATCATGTTTTCTGCTTTCCATTGATAAGGCTTCTTATATCCTTGTGCACGAACGTCACTCGGGGTAACTGTGGCTCAGAGTTCATTAAACCAATTGTTAACACGTGTTCTGAATCCGAAAACTCTCAGTCATGCAGTTCAGGGTTTTGTGACCCTGAGCTTCGGCTCTGAGCCTTACTTTGGTAAACCCGCTTTCTGAAACGGGCCCCTGATCCACCTCTGGACAGCTTCCTGCCCCTGAGCTGACCTCCAGCATTAATGGATCTAAACCAACCATGTCTCCTGGACCCCATCCCAACTAAGCTTTTCAAGGATGTCTTTCCTCTGATCAAGGCCTCAGTATTAGATCAGATCAATCATCTTTGACAACAGGTGATACTTCAGGCATTTAAAACTGCTGTTATCAGACCTTTACTTAAAAAACCTTCACTTGACCCAGGCGTCTTAGCAAAGTATAGACCAATATCCAACCTCCCATTCATCTCTAAGACACTTGAGAGGCTGGTTGTGAGTCAGCTAACCGATCATCTAAACAGGAATAGTCTATTTAAACTGTTTCAATCTGGTTTTAAAGCTTATTTTAGCACAGAAACAGCACTGTTTAAAGTCACTAATGACCTCTTCATGGCATCAGACCGTGGACTTATCTCCTTACTTGTTTTACTGGTCAGTGCTGCCTTTGATACTATAGATCACAGCATTTTATTACAAAGAATACAAAATGAGATTAGGAATACAGGGACAGATCTAGACTGGTTTAAATCTTATCTATCAGATCAATTTCATTTTGTTCATGTTAATGATGTTTCCTCTGGGTGTACAAAGGTTCATCACGGGGTTCTACAGGGTTCAGTGCTTGGGACAATCTTGTTCACTCTTTACATGCTCCTTCTAGGAAATATAATTCAGAGACATGGCATAAATTTTCATTGCTATGCCGATGATACGCAGCTGTATTTATCCATAAAACTTGAAGAAACAGAGCCATTAGCCAGACTCCAGGCATGTCTCAAAGACATAAAAGACTGGATGACCTCCAATATGTTAGTATTAAACTCAGACAAAACTGAAGTCGTTGTCCTTGGACCTAAACATCTGAGGACTAGATTATCTGACAGCATTCTCTCTTTGGATGGCATTACTTTGTCCTACAGTATGACTGCAAGGAACCTGGGAGTTATCTTCGACCAGGACATGTCATTTCTCCCTCATAGTAAACAGGTTTCTAGGACCACCTTCTTTCACCGCAGTAACATTGCCAAGATCAGGAGCATCCCCAGAGTGATGCTTATGTTACTTTTAGACATGACTACTACAACTCATTACTTGTCAAGGATGTCCAAATTATTCCATTAATAACCTGCAGCTGATCCAGAAGGCTGTAGCCAGAGTTCTGACAGGAATCAGTAAAAGGGATCGTAACTCTCCAGTTTTAGCTTCTCTTCACTAGCTTCCAGTGAAATTTAGAATAGACTTTAAGATTCTTCTACTAACATATAAAGCCCTCAGTGGACTCATAGTCCCGTATATTCCTAAAAGAACACTCAGATCACAGAGTGCAGGTTTACTCGTACTTCCTACAATCCATAAAAGTAGACTGGGAGGACGAGCCTTTAGCCATCAGGCAGCTTTACTATGGAACCAGTTACCAACCTGGGTCCGAGGGGCAGACACCACATCTGCCTTTAAGATCAAACTTAAAACCTTTCTGTTCAGTAAAGCTTACAGGTAGCTTTAAACAAAGTGTGTAGGGCTGATAGGACTAGTTACAGTCAGTTCTCACAGCTAGAGGTAGAATAGGGTCATCAAAGCTGTACTTGTAGTTTTTAGCATGGCTATGCTGCTATAGGCCTACGCTGCTGGGGGCATAAACATGATCCACTGAGCAGTTCCCCACCTCCACAACACCAACCACCATCTCTATTCCCTCACCTTCTCTCCTTTTTTCTTCTCAGCGGGATTATCATTGTGTCCAGTCTTCCTCGCTGTTTTGTGTCTCCCTCTCCCTCTTTTCTCTCTCTCTCTCTGTATCTTTCTGCAGGTCTCCTGTCTCCAGACCTTCATTCTGCACAGATCTCGGCCTCTGACAAACCCAGTCTCCACTGTCAGCACCTGCCTATGCTGTTCCCTTTTTTATTAAAACCTGCTTATGCTGTATTATGTATATATGTATTATGTATATTATGTCTGCTATGTTTGCATTTCTATGATTGTATTATGTTTGTATTTCTATGATTCTATAATTGTATTTGTTTTTCTCTCTCTCTCTTTTATTTTCTCTCTCCTGTCTCCCTCTTCTTCTCCTTTACCCAGCCGGCTTTCAGCAGGATGGTTCCTCCTTGTAAGTTGGGTCCTGGTCAAGGTTTCTTCCTGTTAAAAGGGAGTTTTTCCTTGCCACTGTGCTTACCTGGTTCCAGTTCTGGGTTTCTGCCTCTGTAAAGCACCTAGAGACAATTTTATATTAAAATGGGCTATATAAATAAAACGGAATTGAAATGAATTAAATCCTTTGAGTCATTAATCTTCAAAGGCTGCTTTCTTGAAAGTCTCCATCCTGGCATGCTTCTCATCAGACACTGGCCATGATTCTGAAAAATCATTTTAAAAGAGTAAACAGAAATGACCAACTGGATAAATAATGGCAGTGGCATATATTTTGATATTTGGCAGCGGGGTTATAATTTAGTTTTATTTGTTTGAAAAGCATGAAGCAGCAAAGTAGGATCCAAACTCACTCCTCTGTCCTGCAAAACGTCTGCTTGACGTCTATAATTACTTGCAGTGATTCACACATATACAGTATGTGAACATTTAATATTTAAGGTTGCTGTAAGTTTTGCACAATTATCACGATATGTGAGCATCATATCATCTTTCTTTTCTGGCACATTTCTAATCAGCGCTACTTACTTTTTCCTGTCTGTGTGTTTTTATGTGTAGAAGATGGAAGGAAAGAAGAAAACAGTTTAAGATTGTCATTGTCTACAAATCTGACTGAAAGCAAGATGAGCACAGAATTTGAACCTCCAGGTTGTGGTCATTGAGGTGGTGGAGGATTACAGATAGCTGGGTGTTTTACCTTAATAATAAACTGGACTGGACTGTATACATGGATGCCCTGGGTAGCTCCTTCAGCAGCAGGCTCATACACCTGCAGTGGAGGATGGAGCGCTGCCACCTGTCTATGTCAGTGTGGCGGCTAACTTTAACGCGTATGCCTTTTATTTACCGTTGTATTGGTTGTGCTTTTTTGGCAGTCTGCCTGTTTATAATATACACACTGACTAAATTGTTATCTTCTGTGCCCTAGGTTACTACTTTGGTCAACACGAGCAACAAAGGGCCCTCTACTAAGAAGAAAGGACGATCTAAGAAGGCCCATGTCCTGGCCGTGTCTGTTGAACAGGCTACGCAAAACTTCCTGGAAAAGGGTGAGCAGATAGCCAAAGACAGCCAGGACCTTAGGGAGGAGCTCATTGCTGCTGTGGAAGATGTTCGTAAGCAAGGTAAACATACTGTATACATACATATATAAATAAATAAATAATAAATATCTTAATTTTTGTTCAATAATTCTTTTCTCTTTGGAGGAGAGACGATGCGTATTGCCTCCTCAGAGTTTGCTGATGACCCATGTTCTTCTGTGAAACGTGGCACCATGGTGAGAGCTGCTCGTGCTCTGCTCTCCGCTGTCACCCGCCTGCTCATCCTTGCCGACATGGCAGACGTAACAAGGCTTCTGTCCCATCTTAAAATTGTAAGTGTGGTCATTACTGCTGTTTCAAACAGGCATCTCTGATCTCACAGTTAATACCGTGTTTTTCAGACTATAAAGTGTGCTGGATTATAATGCGGAATATCAGTGAACGGGTCTATTTTAATACATAAGGCACACCGAATTATAAGGCGCATTAAGCGGTCTTCTGTACTTGGCGCAGGTCATCTTGCTTCCTCCACTTCTGTGCCATTGATTCATTAATGTTGAATTCTCTCGCAGCTGCTCTCTTCCCATGTTCTACCGCGTGACTGATAGCCTTGAGTTTAAAATCCGCTTCATAAGCATGTCTCTTAACAGGTGTCATTTTGGGGTCCTTATACACACACCATAATATTACGTTGAAGCACAGTACGTATTACTCCACGAGGCTCCTGACTACGGTTGCCGTAATGCTCCGATAACCCATCAAGCGGTGCGGCTTCTTACTTTACCAAATTCGTACTAAAACATTTTGACAGATTTTTGAGCGCTGTGTACCACATAAAATTAGTTTGAGGTCAGTAAGCACAACCAGAATTAATACATAAGGCGCACCGGATTATAAGGCGCACTGTCAAATTTTATTTATTATTTTTTAAGGATTTTAAGTGCACCTTATAGTTAAAAAAATACAGTAATATATCGAGATATTTTTCTACTTTATTCTATCCTAAATGCTTTAAAATCACCTAATTTTTTGACCTGAAAATGCCATATTAATTAAAATGACTGTGTTACTGGTCAGTTCATAGAAGCAGTATCTGTTTTATATAAATATTAAAATACATGTGAAGTATGGATCAGTGTCCTTGGAACATGTCCACAAAACTGTTCTTGACTATACAGTGGCTTGCAAAAGTATTCATACCCCTTGAACTTTTCCACATTTTGTCACGTTATGACCACAAACATAAAATATATTTATGTTTGAATTGTATGTGAAAGACCAACATAAAGTGGCATACAATTGTGAAGTAGAAAGAAAATTATACATGATTTAATTTTTTTTACAAATAAAAAACTGAAAAGTGCGGTGAGTATTCAGCCCCCCTGAGTCAGTACTTTGTGGAACCACCTTTTGCTGCAATTACAGCTGCAAGTCTTTTGGGATATGTCTCTACCAGCTTTGCACATCTAGAGACTGAAATCTTTACCCATTCTTCCTTGCAAAACAGCTCAAGCTCAGTCATATTATATGGAGAGCGTTTGTGAGCGTCAGTTTTCAGATTGGATTTAGGTCTGGACTTTGACTGGGCCATTCTAACACATGAATATGTTTTGTTTTAAACCATTCCATTGTAGCCCTGGCTTTATGTTTAGGGTCATTGTCCTGCTGGAAGGTGAATCTCCGCCCCAGTCTCAAGTCTTTTGCAGACTCCAATAGGTTTTCTTCCCAGATTGTCCTCTATTTGGCTCCATCCATCTTTCCATCAACTCTGACCATCTTCCCTGACCCTGCTGAGGAGAAGCACCCCCAGAGCATGATGCTGCCAACACCACGTTTGACAGTGGGGATGGTGTGTTTAGAGTGATGTGCAGTGTTAGTTCTCCACCACACACAGCGTTTTGCATTTAGTTCCATTTTGGTCTCATGTGACCAGAGCACCTTCTTCCACATGTTTGCTGTGTCCCTCACATGGCTGGCAAACTGCAAATGGGACTTCTTGTGGTTTTAACAATGGTTTTCTTCTTGCCACTCTTCCATAAAGGCCAGATTTGTGCAGTGCATGACTGATAGTTGTCCTCTGGACAGATTCCCACACCTGAGCTGTGGATCTCTGCAGTTCATCCAGAGTCACCACGGACCTCTTAGCTGCATCTCTGATCAGTGCTCTCCTTGTTCGGCTTGTTAGTTTAGGTGGACGACCGTGTCTTGGTAGAGTTTCAGTTGTGCCATACTCTTTCCATTTTCGGACAGTGCTCCATGAGATGTTCAACGCTTAGGAAATCTTTTTATAGCCTAACCCTGCTTTAAATTTCTCCACAACTTTATTCCTTTCTACTTCACAATTGTATGCCACTTTGTGTTGGTCTTTCACATAAACTTCAAGCATAAATATATTTTATGTTTGTGGTCATAACGTTGACAAAATGTGGAAAAGTTCAAGGGGTATGAATACTTTTGCAAGCCACTGTATGTCCTTTATTTATAGTGATTCTAAAAGAGGCACATGCATGTGGTATGAAACATGTGCAATGCCACATAACTACTCATTCTGCGTTTTTCAACAACTCAACTTTATAATCTTTGTTCCAGTGTGCTTCTTGAGCCCATTGGAGGGCCTTAACTCAAGCCAGTATAAGCCTGCTATCAAAGGCCACTTATGCTTTATATTTGTCTTATTTTTTTGTTACATTGCGTGTGTAGCTATCATTACAGTTTGAAATGAGCTAGAATCGAAACTAGGAATTGAGACCTCTGAAATGAAGGTTATTATGATTCTACATTATTGTTTTAAGATAAGAGAATATGAGAAACCTTTATTTTTCCCAACATTTACAACAGTTAAAACCTATTTGTACTAATTATAGAATAAAAAAAAAGGAATTTATATCCAGCAAAGGTCGTGCTATGCTGACAGTTCACTTTTGAAAAAGAATAACTACATCGCAACATTTATTCAAACCTAAGTTAACAACTATAACCACCATTCTTAGGGAAGTTACGAATGACTCCTTCTTTGAATGACCCAAAATTTTAAATATATATATATATATATATATATATATATACAGTATATATACATATATATATATATATATATATATGTATATATATGTATGTATTTGAAGTTGCATTTAGTTTAGTGTCCTAATTGTGTTGTAGAAAAGTAAGCATTTCTTTTCATGTGTTTGAATCAGGTGGAGGAGGCTCTGGAAGGGGTAAAGAATGCCATCAATGAGCAGGACCTTGCCAACCGTTTCAAGGAATTTGGGAAAGAGATGGTGAAGCTTAACTATGTGGCAGCCCGGAGGCAGCAGGTACTTTTAAACTGTCACAAATAGTAACACAAACTGTAAAAATATAGTCAACTTCATTTTTATATAAGGTTGTGGAATTGTCTTTGTGATTTTTCAGGAACTGAAAGACCCTCAGTGTCGAGATGAGATGGCAGCTGCACGCGGGGCTCTCAAGAAAAATGCCACCATGCTGTACACAGCTTCTCAGGCATTTTTGCGTCACCCAGATGTGGCTGCCACAAGGGCCAATCGAGACTATGTGTTCAAGCAGGTTCAGGAAGCCATTGGAGGCATTTCCAGTGCTGCGCAGGCTTCCTCTCCTACTGATGAGAAGCATGGCCATGCCGGCATCGGGGAATTGGCTGCTGCTCTCAATGAATTTGATGTAAGTCAGAAAGTTTTTCAATTCCTCTATCTTTATTATTACTTACTCTCCACGATTCATATTAATGGTTGATGAGAAAAGGTGATAATTAATCACAATCGGAATGTTTCTACAAGAGTTGAGTTGAATGTACTGAATGGTATCGCGGCCAGTTTCCACCGTAAATACAATTCTCTGTCACCACCTAGTGGTTACTTGTTGAAGGTGACATTTCTACAGGATAGTGAATAATTTTTTTCTTAGACATTTATAATATATGATTCATGGTATTTGTTTTTTTTTCTTCATACATTTTGTTTGCTTGTAATCAGTCATTTCAGTGTTTTTTTTGTAAATGGCACAGCTTTTTAGAAAAGCAGAAGATGATTTTTTTCTTTTATATTTCAGTACAGAGGCAGCCAACAAATGGGTCAAATTGCCCTTTGTTTAACCCTTTGTGCTTGCCCGTCCAGAGCTTGTACATGTTTAATTCCTTACTTAGACACAGACATGCAGCCGGCTCCTTCTGGAATAGTAATGAGTTGATCCTGAGCGATGACACATGGTCCCCTCACAAGCGTGTCTGCTTCGCTGCACATGAGCAAGTAGACCTTTGTATTATTGTAAGACATTTACACACATGTGATCATTATATTTGAAGAATGATATTTTAACCAGGGCTCTGAAATGATTTTAACAATTTGGTCAGATTAATACCAGGGAAGACGTGGATTAATCAAAGTTTTACAAAAGTGCTTATTAAACTCCTATTTTCTCTAATTATTGTTATGCAAATGGAAATATATTAATCAGATACTTACATTTTGTCAGGTGTGACACCAGAACTTGGAGCACCTCACTAACAGGTGCTTAGCTTTGAGATAGTACTTAATGCCCCATTTATGCAATAAAACTAAGCCCTTATTTTAACATATCAGTGTGATATGTACACTGGATCGCGAACCTTCTTGTACCCTCCCACCATCTCACCACCTACTGGTGAGCATATTGATTAGTTAGAGAGCAAATTTAAAATGTGAGAACATATTGAAACGACTGAATGTATTGTTTTGTTTCTAGATCGAAATTATAGGGATGTGTCTTGTATTAACAGTTAACGTATGGGTAACATGAGGAGGAGAGGATGACAAAATTAATTTGAGATAAGTCACCAGATGCTGCAGGACTATCTGTCAGGAGAAGGTTTGGATGGTTGAGATCAGTAACTGAATGTGAGCATGTGTTAGATGGAACTTCTACACTCTGGCATCTTTACCAAACACTGATAAAAATCTCATGGTTCATGCTATCTCTCCCCGCCTAATTTCACTCCCTTAGGCAAAGGGGGAAGGACAGAAAGAGAAGAAAAACAGACATGCAATACCTTAGTTTTACTGAAGATGCTGGGTTAAGTCAGCCAGACATGTTTGACTGTGATATGCAGGCTATTTTCATTTTTTTATGCGTGTGTGTGTGTGTGTGTGTGTGTGTGGTGTTGTGTTTGTGTGCATGTGGGTGCATGTGCTCACTTAGAAAAGTGTGGCAGTTATATATTTATTGTTTTATTCATTATTTACTCGTACAACTCGTATTTACTCATATTTACTCATGTCACAATTGGTCCGCTTGTGCATGAATTTTATTGTATTAAAATATATTTACAATAATGGAATCTGAATCTAAATAGGCAAATGGATTTATGGATATAATTAATTACTATAATTACAAATGTTTTTTCTGCTCAGCAACATTAGTAAGAGTTTGCCTGTTTTTCTGGGATTAAAGACAATATTCTCGTTTGGAAGATACTGTAGCTACTTTTAAATTTGCTCTATTGGAAAAGCGCTGTCATCTTGGACTAGAAGTCTTTATTTGGGGATATGAGCTCAGGGTGAAGACAGATGGAGTCAAAGCCCTTCAGGGTATCTGTGCAAAGACACAATAGAACACGCAGGCCAGGAATTTTAGGTCACCACAGCCACACAAACGAAAACATTTTGTGCACTGATTAAATGCAAGACACATGCAAGGAAAAAGTCTGTTGGGTTCTGGGTGAGCTATAGCTTCATCAGTCCGTGCTGCTGCTGCTGCTGCTGCTCATGTTTGCCTTTTTTAGTTTTAATCAGCAAAGTAAATTAGCTCCTCCTCTGAGCGGCGGTATGCAGCTGCATTGTTTAAATGTAGCCCTTCCTCTTTTTCATTATCATGTTTACTCAGTGTGTCTTTTGCGTGTCACAATTGGTTTACTTTAGTTGGATCAATTCAAGCAGGTATTTTAAATTCATATTGTGGCCAGTAGATGGCAATATTTAATTACTTTCATTACACGTCAGCTCTAAATTCCTCACCCCATCTGTTTTTTTTCACCGTTTTTATGTTTTTTAACCTTCAAGTCCTTAGAAAAAAGATGATTCCTTCTCTTCAAACAGTCAAATCCTGTCTTACAGTGTATATTTTGTAACATTTATGAGATTGGTGCTATCTGCAGATAGTGAGACTGACTGATTTGAATGTAATAATTGTCAGTGTATTCAAGGTTGATCTGAAACAACCTTACCTGCCTCCTATTGAAGAATTCCTTCCTCTCAGGCTGACACAGTTGGCAGACTCGCTTGTAACACGTTGCATCATCACAGCTCTTTTGCTGGTTACCTGCCGCTCCGGGTTACAGAAGATGAAATGTGCTCTTGATACATAAAAACATACATTTTGTTCCAGTAATGAGCTGAACATTGTTATTTACATGTTTCAGGGCTTGTAAATTCTCCAGTTTAGTTCAGCTTTCAGTAGGTCTCCCTTTAATGTCGTGTTTCTTGTCACCAGTTGTTGACCGATCTCACTTCCCCTCTCTTTATGAAAATAAACCCGGGTATTGTTACTCTTAGCAAAGCCCAGGTGATTTATATTCAATGATGTCACTTTCCAATCCTTGTGGTGTGCTTGACTTTACATGCGTCACTAAGCAGCACAGATGTGGAACTTGTTTTTTTTTCTTTTTTTTTTTCTTTTCCAGTGTGGAAAAAAAAGGCTGAAGATTGTAACCTACTTCTTTCTTTCAATATTGGCATAAAACCCAGTATTACAGAATACTTAATGTAGCCTCATATATAATATATGGCCCATGTTTGCGTTTCACTTTAAAAACAAACAGTCAGTCTGTTATTGTTTTTCGTGACTGGATCAAAACTGATGACTGATTACCGTCAAATCTTTCAGTGCATGTTTTAAGACAGGCGAAAACAGCACTGTGAGATTCAGTCAGTAGCTCAGAGAAAGTCTCAGTTACATCCTTACCTTTGAATCTCAATGACAAAGCATTTTGTCCAAATGTTAAGTCCTATTAAAACGACTGAATGGTCTGATTTGCTTTGCTTCGAGCTGCGACACGCTGCCTGCACAAATATGGGGGTGACATTTCATAGTTATAGGATACAGAATTCTTTATCATCATTCTTAACAAACAGAGATTGAATTTTGTTATCCATTCTTTCCTTGTTAATAAGAGGTCGTTTCTTCTATGTTTACCATGAGCAATGTGTAGAGTGCATGGCTAGCTTGCGCAGAGTCACTGCACAGTGATGACCTATTGGCATACTGTAATTATGAATAAGATATTTCTTTGCCACCCTCAGAGAAACAACGGCTGGAGAGCCTTCCTAATGTATGTAGACGTATTCCTAACTGAGAGATAGTTTTCTTGGTAATATTGCAATATCAGTCTTTGCCTCCATATCTTTGCCATCTCAATTCAAGCTCTCCTTTATTTCTCTCCTACATCCAACGTTCCTCTCTCGCCTGTGTGCACGCGCTCAGACACACACACACACACACACACACACACACTCCCCGTAGTCTCAGATTTCCCCAATATTTTACTCTTTTCGGAAACAAGCGAGATTCTGCGCGACTCTTGCTTTTCACTGCCGAGAAAACTGGCAGGCCGGAAAGAACATTTTCTGATTATCACGCCCTGTGATATTTCCTGCAGAAGGTCAGCCATAAATATGCACACAGTCACAAGCGAGCGCAGCTGCTCAGAGACCTCGACTATTAATAATTGCGTTGAGCAGTGCCAAGTGGCAGCGTTATTGACAAGAACCCCGCATTCAATAAATCTGCACTACTATTGACAATTTCACCTTGGCTGAGTCACATGTTAGCCTAGAGGTACCTCTAAATTATAACATCCTCCGTCTGCCAGTTAAAACCCTGCCTCTTTCTCCATGGACAGATGCACCTGTCCATAGAAATATGGGTAAGACAATTAAGATGAAGTAATGTTACATGACCGGGGAGATGGAGTATTAGTATTGGTCTGTTTGTTTGCCTTACAGTAATTAGCCACCGCCTGTCTTGACTTTGTGACAGTGAGGCAATGTGCGCAGAGTAGATCTATGTGAAATGTAGTTGCGATTACTTCTCACTGCTCTCTTGTGTTCTTCCAAGGATGGGCTACGTTTTTCAGATTACAGCGGCGAGCATTTTGCAGATTTACATTGATGGAGAGCGTTTCTGAACGGCAGTTTTCAGATCTTGCCACAGATTCTCGATTGGATTTAGGTCTGGACTTTGACTGGGCCATTCGAAAACATGAATATGTTTCATTTTAAACCATTCCATTGTAGCCCTGGCTTTATGTTTAGGGTCGTTGTCCTGCTGGAAGGTGAATCTCCGCCCCAGTCTCAAGTCTTTTGCAGACTCAGGTTTTCTTCCAAGATTGCCCTGTATTTAGCTCCATTCTTCTTCCCATCAACTCTGACCATCTTCCCTGTCCCTGTTGAAGAGAAGCACCCCCAGAGCATGATGCTGCCACCACCACGTTTGACAGTGGGGATGGTGTGTTCAGAGTGATGTGCAGTGTTAGTTCTCCACCACAGTTCAATTCTGGTCTCATGTGACCAGAGCACCTTCTTCCAAATGTTTGCTGTGTCCCTCACATGGCTTCTGGCAAACTGCAAACGGGACTTCTTGTGGTTTTCTTTTAACAGTGGCTTTCTTCTTGCTACTCTTCCATAAAGGCCAGATTTGTGCAGTGCGCGACTGATAGTTCCCCCACCTGAGCTGTGGATCTCTGCAGTTCATCCAGAGTCACTATGGGCCTCTTGGCTGCATCTCTGATCAGTGCTCTCCTTGTTCGGCCTGTTAGTTTAGATGGACGACCATGTCTTGATAGGTTTTCAGTTGTGCCATTCTCTTTCCATTTCCGGATGATGGACTGAACAGTACTCCGTGAGATGTTCAAAGCTTGGGAAATCTTTTTATAACCTAACCCTGCTTTAAATTTCTCCACAACTTTATCCCTGACCTGTCTGGTGTGTTCCTTGGACATCATGATGCTGTTTGCTCCCAATATTCTCTTAGTCACGGAACAGCTGGTTGGTTGAGGCTGTCACAGAACAGCTGTATTTGTGCTGAGATTAAATTACACACAGGTGGACTCTATTTAGGCATTAGGTCAACATTCGATCATTCAGCAATCATCAGGCAACTTCTGAAGGCAATTAGATGCACTCAGAGAAAAGGGGGCTGAAGACTTTTGCACACCGCACTTTTCAGTTTTTTATTTGTAAAAAGATCATGTATAATTTTCTTTCTACTTCACAATTGTGTGCCACTTTGTGTTGGTCTTTCACATAAAATTCCAATAAAATATGTTTATGTTTGTGGTCATAACGTGACAAAATGTGGAAAGGTTCAAGGGGTATGAATAATTTTGCAAGCCACTCTATCTATCTATCTATCTATCTATCTATCTATCTATCTATCTATCTATCTATCTATCTATCTATCTATCTATCTATCTATCTATCAAGGTCGCCCAAGCTGTATGCTGGACGTGCCTCTATTTAAAATGTTCACACATTTTTGACGTGTTTGTGAGTGTAGTACATCATTGTATATTCCCATATGTTTGAGATTGACTCATATATTTTTATGTTATTGTGTTGTATGTAATGATGAGATTTCTCATTGTAGAGGAGGTGTTAAATAATATGGGGCTCCTCATAGCATTTTCGAACCATTCCCCCCATGTACAATGTAAAGCACGTTACTGCAGCTTCGGATCTATTTCAGCATAAACTTTGTGAGATGATTTCTTTGCGGGTACAGCAAATTACTTTTTGAAGGTATCTTGCCTTCCAGTCAAGGTCTCCTCTGTAGGAGCTCCATTTGACAGTTCGCACACTCAGCTTTGCTCAGACTCATATAAGGGCATTATGTCCATTGTGATATAGTAGTTGTGCTAAAGACACACACACACACACACTGCATCACATCAGGCTATTTGTGTTTGTAGATGTGTAGTTTTGTCTTTAGTGCAAAAGAGTGAGATACTGTAAAAAGAAGCTTTCTCTGGTCAAATGCACACTTGGTAGCAGGAAGATAGCGTCTTGGTTAAACTTAAACTGAATGAGTGATAACCACACGATCCCACTGTATTTTTATGACTTTCGAAGATACATTCTTTCACCCACCGTCCCACAGGTGGTGGATGTAAATGTGGGATTTCTTGGAATTCCCACAAACAAAGGAAAAAATAATGATGAAGGGGCTGCTTCTATCAAGAGTTAAAGTTCATTTTCTCAATTTGAGACATCAGCCGAACTTTTTATCTTTCAATCTGAACTTTAGTCATCATAAAAGTGCCCGGGTCGGATTTAAATGGGAGAGAAAGTAGACCAACCAATGGCCAGGCCTGCTTGTTTAAATAGTGCAGCACTTCAAAACTTTAATTCCCCCCCCGTGGTCTTCAGAATGGCAGAGATGTCCCATATCCCAGACCTCCATTTGGAAGTGAGCGCTAACACCGTCTTGAAGTTGCTTATTTGACTTTAGCATTGTTGGCAGGCCTATTCGAGATAAGGGAGTGTTCTGCTGGAGTAAGGACAGCTAAAAATCCTCCCTAGCTTTCTCAGCTTATGCAAAGTCAAGTCAGACTGTAGGATTGCAATTTAGGACGTTCACAAGATCCACCCGTTTGAATTCTGGCCACTGTGTTTTTTTTTCACTGATTTTTGTTATATTTTAGATGTCGTCACTACTTTTTTAAAAATAATGAGTGCGGTGATTGTGACTATATTCTCTTCCTCACTAAATATTTGCAAAAAAAAGTTAATTTTTGTTCTGAAATAAACCTCCAAATGATTCAGTCAGTCAATTAAGTTGAACAGAACTTAACTTTGGAACCGTCATTTTCCTCCTGCTCTGCTTAAAAGCAGAAGGATGCACTATTTTCAGCTGATTACGTCACTTACATCACTTTACATCTAAATGAGCATCCGAATATCAGAAATGCCTTTAGAACCATGTTTATCTCAATGTTGTTTTAGAGAAAAATAAAAAAAGCTTAGGTCCTCTGGTGAATTTGAGTCTATAGCTTTTTGGTTGAACTGTCAGGAAATCTGATTTAAAGATTAATTTTTATTATTTATATTGTCCATTGTTTGGTGGGACAGTATACTGGACAGGTAGTGTTGGCTGGCTGGGCGCTCTCAGTCCGATGTCTTACCTCATTCAACCTGAATGAGGTTGCATTAATGACTTTTATGACAGTACACCTGTACAGTGCCATGATTCATTCACGCCAATCTAGCACAGGCAGTATTTTCAACAATTATATTTTTTTTTCTGTTAGGCAGTTGAAAGAAAGGCTCAACTCAGCAGGACGTCTTTAATCTCCAGGTCCTTTGTTGCCCTGGGCAGTGAGCTGTCTTTCCTGCCGAGTATAGTGTGGAATCGGGGATGGAAGTCTTTTGTTCAAATCTTTTTTGGTCAGTTAAGTTATTCAAAATGACTTTTTCCAGTTTACTTGGGGATTTAATGTTCTAACAGCTGCATCGGACAAATATTTAATACAACTGCAGTATATTCTGCTCATGAGAATTGCATAACAGTAGTATACTGTACACTGACTACTCACTATAGGAACTTTACTATATTAATGTTTGCACGTGATAAAACTGGAACGTATTTGCATTGTGTGTGGGTAGAAAGAAACATTTTTAGCATCTGTTTGTTTCATGTTGGGTGCTCAGCTGGAGGCAAGGGACAAGGGACAACACAACCCACTTTCCTCCATACTCACAAGCTCATGCAATTGCCTTTCATGCCCCTCATTATGATAGAGACAGTTTGAGCTTGGAGTATGAACCAGCACAGAAGCCCCCATGGCTCCGAGGGTCACTTGTCATACATGTCAGCAAGCAAGTGCGTGTAATGTACTTTTCTTTGTCTTTTCTAACTCTGGAGATGTGGTTGGGCATGACTCAGAGTAACGGTCAGAAATGTACATGTAATTTTTTTTTGTCTTTTGGCCACTTCTCTTGCCGTTAGGCCAGCGGGAGGCCAGCAGGTACAGCACCGTGCTTTCACTTTGCAACATCCTTACCTCGGCTGTGCTGCGATACTGCCAAAACTACTTCAGGATCAGGAGGGAAGAGGGATATTACTTGGTCTTTTTGGGTATCGCAGCCTTACTCGGCCAGTTCATTTAGCAGTCTTAACTTCATGAGCATTGCCTAATGGTCTGAAAATACTGATATTAACCTGTCAGTCTTCCCTTTTCTTTTGTATACGTTGCATTTTTATTCAGTGAGGTACACAATTGTCTCATTTAGTTCCTGACATACCTCCACCACATGCTTTCATAAATTTGACGTCGAGTTAAATAGAAGGATCTCGGTATTCTGTAAATGATGACTAATGATTGAAACAATTTTGGTAATTGTCAGCCAGCACGGATCAGCTGTGAACTGATGGGAGCTTCCTTCATTTAAATGAAAGACCCACCTTTAGGGTAGTTTAAGATCCTTCCTTTAAAATGATTGCCAGTCATCTGACAGCTTCATTAAACCAGTGTTGCTGTTGGAGTGGTGTTAATATTCCAAGTAGTACTCAGTCTTCATTTTTGACATGCTGATCCAGGTAAATGTCGCCATTATACAACTGAAGGCTGTGTTAGGGATCCAAAAGATTGATTGAAAGGTTGAAGAATAACAATTAAAAAGAAAAGCCTTTGCTCTCCATTTGAAAGTGCTTTGAGCTCTGGTGTTGTTTTGCTATCTGGTTTGGTTTTTAAGCCAAATGTATCCAGGCGAAATAGAGAAATTGGGAAGGCAACAATGTGTCATGCGCACATCCGCAAGGGAAAAGGTGTTGGCGATAAGATGGGCATCATCTTACGTCATCTTATAGTGCAAATAATGTAAATATTTACACACTGCATGCATTTTATACAGGTATTTTGATTGGAGCGTGCAGGATAGAAAGTAACCTGCTCAAGTTGGTGCATAAATATCTCCCTTTTTATCCCACTTTTCTAAACACGGCTGCATAGAATGTAACTTTCAGTGAGCACTCCTGAGTGTCCAGCATCGGCCCATTTCACGTCCCAAAATGTCAGTTTTAAAAAGGTTTTAAAAGCCTTTTCAAGGCATTTGTATGTTGAAATTGCTGAAATATATTGAAAGCATTTTTTATTTATTTAAAGAGCAGATGTGAGTAACTTGGTGTTGATCTTATTTATGTCTGAAGCTTGAACAAGCGTGGATCCAGGAAGCCAGGGCGATGGTTGTGGGCTTTATTCTAATAACATGTCCTTACTTTCCACAGTGACGATCACATGTTTGGTAGTGGAGTCAGGCTGCACTTGAGATATGATTTCCTGTTGTTTATACCATTTTAGTAATTTATGTATCTCTCAGTTGAAATTCTCTCTGTGCATCATTATGAATAATTTAGGCATGCTTTTTGATTTCTGATTAGATATTTGTGCTGCATATTTACCATTCAGAAGGCACTTTTTTGCTACATTCCATAGCAATGCATTTTTACTACACAGCATGTAGTTGCAATACAGCTCATCTTAATAATTTACATTGCCCTCCCTCAGCAGCTAAGAGAGATGAGTACTGACACGAACATGCTTTCCAGAAGTACAACTTTACATTTTTTTCTTCTCCCACAGTCTATCTCAGTAATCAGTGACTTGTTGAAGACACAGCGTTACTTTGTGTTTTTTTTTCTAAATATTCAGTTCATCATTATGGCAGTAGACGAAGACTTTAAATAGGGCACTGTATGATGATTCTGTTTCCATGGTTACACATTCAATGTACATTTGTGCTTTTTGATGGATTATTTTAATGAGGAGTTTAATTGCCAAGGGACACTGACCTTCATTCAGTTATTAGTTTTCTCCTGTGTTGAAATGTACATGTGGGTGTTATTAAGATTTTTAATCATGCAAACCATGCAAACCGTGAATTGTAACGTTCTGAATTTATGCATAATGGCTACATATACAGGAAGTGACTTATGACAGGAAGTGACTTCTGTTATCCTATAATGTCATCCAGTAGTTATATTATGCTTCTGGAGGGAACAGCTTACGTTCTTTTTGCTCTGTCTGAACTGTAGAAGGAAAAGGTCAGTTAAATTATGTTGAGCATTTGTTAATTGGCATAACAAGTAACGAGGCCTCTTTCACCTGTGGGAGTTTTTTTCTTTTCTGTCATACAATCTTACATGTCTTGTCTTCTTCTATTTTTGTGCTGTTCAGCTATCTCATCCTCTGTATCTTCTCTCAAACCAACTAATTTCATGTCCTCATTCACTACATCCATATAGTATATCTCCCCTTCAGTTTTCTTATATGAATCCTGCCTGCCAATTCCAACTTTGGAATTCCAACTCCTACCAACCAATATACAGCATATTCACTTTCCAAACCACCTCAGTCTGACTTCTCTGGCTTTGTCTCCGAAACACTTGACATTTGCTGTCCAGCCAACGTACCACATCCTGGTCCTGTCCATCCACGTTACTCCCAAACCGAACCTTAACATTTTCATCTTTGCGACCTCTGGCTATGCTTTCTTTTCTTTTGTTCAGCACTTCTTCCATTAAACCGCACAGCATCGCTGGTCTCACCGCCCAGCTTTCCTTTCATTCTCCTTGATACTCTTTTCTTGTACATCACCGCTGACACTTTTTTCCACACGTTCTTAATTGTCCCCACACACTTCTTCACCTCTTTTTCACACTTCTCAGTTGCTGTGTAGCATTCTCAGCCTTTCTTGATCTATTCTGATCGACCACTACTTTGCAGCGATCCATCGCTACTACTGGGATACCAAACATCACCACCTTTCTCACCACCTCTGGTCCCCGCGCCAACATGTCCACCATTCACCGCTGTCTGATTTCTGGGGATCCCCTGCGTTCTTTCATTTAGCTTGCTGCAGAATTTCTCCTTAAGACAGTCATTAGGTTAATCTGTCAGCGAGTCTGTTGTAAGCACTGGCCTTCCTGAGCCAGTGTGGGCAGAGCTGTGTCAAAGAATGTAATAGTCACAACTAGCACAGTCTCGTATCTGACCACCACAGGCAATAATGCAGTATGTACAAGACTTGGTTGAAGATCCCTCATAGTCAAAAGTGTTGTCAACAAATATTGGAAAACACTGCAAGGCGCATTTGACAAAGGCTGATACGACATGCGCCCTGTCTCACGAGTTAATGCCCTAAAGTATGGTCAAACTAACAACCTAACCCTGTTTGGGACAAACATAGGGATGCCTGTAGTCCTGATGCTCTGTCAAAATCAGCATTCATTTTGAATTACAGGAAAGCTTGCCCTGAATTTCAGAAATAGCTCTTTCATCTGCCCGGAGATTCTTCTATCAATACTGCACACACACACACACGCACACACACACACAAGCAGACAAAACTTTAATACTACAACTAAATCTTCAGACCATTTTATTAGCTTAGCTAATATAAATGTATATAATGTAAAAAATAAATCATTCATCTTCAAACAATTCTGGTAATCTAATGCCTTTAAAGTAAGTATTCAGACAACTAAAAAATTAAAAAAGACATTAGATATTGCTTTTAATTAATTCACTCCAAAAGACATAGAATGAGACAAAACAGCCAAGACCATTTCTGTGAATTGTTGAATAGGCATTTCAGGCATTCCTTAAAATCTCTCAAGGTTTTTTCTTATACATTGTGCAGTACTTTTACTTGTCTTTGATCTTTTGTAATTCCCTCATTCTTTTTTATCCTTTTTTTTTGAGGGTGAATCACAAGGAATTTAGCCTCGTCTTGTTCACTGTGATATTGAAATCAAACAGGAATCATAGCAATACATGGTAAACTATGGTGACTTGATTTTTTTTTTTGTACGTGCTTGAAGTACATTCAGCATTATCAAATGAATGACCTTTGCATTTTCTTCTCTGCAGTTTCCTTTCCTGTTTCACCCTTTGATCTTGCTTCTTTAATTCAATTTTTCCCCCTTTAATCAACCTTTCTTTTCCCATCATTTTTTTCCCCCTTAAACTTATGTTACTCCATAGACCAAACACCTCTCTGTTATTATTTGGTGCTTGCAAAACCTGTAATGAATGTCACCAAGCACAATTTTATCCTCAGAATTATTGATTTGTGTTATTTATATGTGCTTTACACTGTAATAAGTTAATTTGGTTAGGTAACAGTTTGCTGTATTCATTCAACTGTAAATTGAGCAATTGGAAAGTGAGAAATTGAGTCAAATGGGACAGGATTAAAAAAAGAGAAATCCCCTCTTTTTGTTGTCAACCGTTGTCTGTCAATATATTAGTTTTCACTGAAGAATATCTGCCTAAACTGAATCAAAAAAGATAACTAAATGTTCGAATAAACAGTGAGTATTCATACAAATTTGAAGGATATTAAAAAGTCAGGAATTACCTTGGGCGAAGGGCAAACTATAGAATAATAATTAATTGCATGTCATTTTAGATTTTTGGTTGAATGTCATTATAACGCTAACCCTATGCCTTGCATTGCCATAAAATTGACCTAAATCTTCTAGCCCATTTACAAGGTCTGTGATGAAGTCCTGCCTGTCTGTGTCGCTTTATTGGTCCGATGTGCTTTTATTACTTTCCTGACCTACTGTTTCCTTCTCTAATAGAACAAGATCATCTTGGACCCTCTGACATTCAGTGAGGCTCGTTTTCGACCCTCTCTTGAGGAGCGCTTGGAGAGCATCATCAGCGGTGCTGCCCTAATGGCTGACTCTTCATGCACACGCGACGACCGCCGTGAACGCATCGTAGCTGAGTGCAATGCAGTTCGACAAGCCCTTCAGGACTTGCTGAGCGAGTACATGAATAATGTGAGTTTTCTTTTTTCCTTTCTGATTTAATTTGAATTAGTCATTAGTTAATTCCATGAACACATGAAGATTAGTACATCCAAATGAACAGACACGTGAAAAACACTCCAAGGTAACACTATTCACCATTGGATGGTTTTGAAAAGGTTTTGGAAAGCAGTCTTTGGACAGCAATCTTTTTTCCTTTTATTGTCCCTACAGAATAACTCATGATGTTAGACCTAAATCAAATGTCTTCTTAATATACAACCAAGCAGAATATTCAAATATTTAATTACGTTAGAATAGTCGCCATTCTGATTGGCCTTTATTATATCCTGTTCATGGAGTAGTCATGTAATACCTGCAAAACTCAGGAAATTCTTCTGCATGATCAGTTTGATTGAATTAGGTAAGGGCAGGTAGTATCAGATTTGGAGAGTCAAAATTATTTTATACTGAAAATTCTTCAAAAAAATTCTCATCCCTATTTTAGAACGTCTTCATTTTCACTGACTTTCTATATGTGCCTCCTGCTGGCTGTACATGCTAAAGGTCACATTTCTACTGCACTGCTTGTGGAGACTTAACAGTTGGCCGGCCAGCTGCTTATTGATCTCTACACTATCAATTTTTACATTGACAAATAACCATGTGAAATAGTCAATAATCTAACGTGTCTGATGAGACTTTGTGCTCGTAAGGTAGTCTCTAAAAAAGACCGATATTACAGAAGAATTACAGACCTACTCTAGGTGTATTATGATATTAAAAGGGCAAGCGGTACAGTTGTGTGCACAGTGTGTGTATTAAGAGCTCGGCTGAGCGGTCTGGCCCTTCCTTGCTTCTACTGGTCCTTGAGCGACTGACTGGTATGCTTTGGGTGATTCTGAGGTCCCATTTTTGCTTCAGCTGTATTTTTTTAGACGTCTTTTACATGTTTCTAAATCACCCTCTGATATGCGGTCGAATTCCTGGTTCTTTGATGGTGAGCTGGCCAGGTCCTGCTGCAGCAAAAGCATCCCCACACAGTGACACTCCTACCTCTGTGCTTCACAATCGCTAAAAGGTTCTACTCCTTGAATGCTGTATTTGCTTTATGTCAAACATGTCATCTGTTCTGGTGTCCAAATAATTCAAATTTAGAGTCTTCCTTTGACGTGGTGGTGTTTGTCTACATTTTCTCTGGTCTGATCAGTCTGGCCTTCATGTTTCTCTTGCACACGTCCCATTAAAGGTAAACTTGCGTAGTCAACCACTGGTTGTGGAGACATGCACGTTCTCATCAACAGTGAGCCGGCTCTAGGTAGTGTGATGACATTTTAGGGGTTTTGGAGACTTCCTTCAGCATGTTGTGGTCTGCTCGCAGGTTGAACTTGCCAACACACCAAACCTGGGTGTGTTGGCACTTGTTTGGAACGTCCTGTCCGTACAGGACCTTCCTGATCTAAAGTGTCAGCATAACTTGATCTTATGTGTGTGTGTATGTGTGTGTGTATTTTTAAATACTGCTAAAAAGATACATACCTTTTTAGTTACCAAATTTCATTTTTAATCATTGTAAAACCACATACAAGCACATATTATGGATAATCCCTTAAATCACAACTCCCCCGCAAATCAGTTTTATGACATTTGGATGTCTTTTTCTTTTGCCTTCTTTTGTGTGGGTCATTCATGAGTTCTTTATTATAGGCTACAGCCAGGAACTTGCCCACAGTCTCTAGTTGTTTAAGTAAAGAACAGAGAGTGAATCACAGAAACCTAAACAAATAAATGCTTCTAACTAGCTCAGTGTCCCCAGTGAGGTCAAATGAGCAGTCCAGATTGAATACGTCAGGGTCTCCTTACCAAGCCCACTGATACAATACAAATATAAATTCATGAAAAATTAAGATGTATAAGAAAGTTTTTACTTATAAAATAAATGTAATGAAATCTTCTTAATGAATGTCAGGAACTGCTACTGCACATCACATGACCTCAACAAATACAAAGCTACATTTTTAAATTTGATGCTTTACATCTTTTTCATGGACATATTTGCAGATTTAGTCGGTAAGATTCCAAAATGTTTAGCATATAAATTGCTTAATCTTTGACAAGATCATGATAATAAAAATAAACTAAAAAAAAAAAATCAATGGAACCACATTTTATTAGAAAAATACCCTGCCAAGCTATTTTGTACCAGACTTTTACTAAGTATAAACATTCTGTATTTTTCTTCTTTATTTTAGTCCACCCCCCTCTTCCAAAACAGAAATGTTTATAGGAAGCCAGATTTAAAGCACAAGGTTAATCAATGTGGTAGCCAGCAATAAATTAGTTTGAAGTGACAGGAGAATGTCTATACCTGTCTGAGCGGCTGGTGATCTGTGATTGGTGACAGCAGGCCTAGCTCCCTGGCTGGTGCTGAATCATCAGGAGCAGCTGATTTAGTTACGGCAGCTCCGACAGCACCGATCTATCAATTGATCTTGGGTGTAATGCATTACCAGTTTGGGTCACGGGAGCCCGGTCTGAATATAGCCAAATTGAGAAGCCACAGCAAAGCAGTAGCAGGATTTAGGGCACGTGATGGCAGACACGGTAATCTGACCGCTACATGTGGTGTATAAAACTAAACAAGCGTTATGAAGTGGGTGGTTTTTTCAGACGCTTTGATGTCTTTTGTGTACTTCTACAGGGAGTTTCTATTGAATTAATGATGTGGCTAACTTATCACATATTCTAAAATATATTTACACTTTAAATATGAAGTACAGACTCATTGTTCGGTGACTAATAGCAGATTTCTGTGGCAATTGGATTATGAAAATGATTGTGGTTTGAGTCACGGAGTTTTCTTAATCAAGTATGTTCCTAGTGTGTTCCTCATCCGTGAACTATTTAAAAAAAAATAAGAGACATTTTAAAGATACCACTATACAATGTAAAATGAGCCCACTGTGTTTACAGTAGATGCAGCCGATGTCTGTGAAGTTTGGCTTAAAGACAGGGTTAAATATTCTTCCAACCCGTTTGTCCTCAGATGGCGTCGACGTAGGCTCAAGGGCACAGGGGTAAATAATGCTTGGGGGAACTCTTATGAACTGGAATTTCTGTGTGTATGCTAACAAAAAAATAGAGGTTTCTGTGCTTTTGTTGAATTAAAATAAATTCTTCTTCTGACTATTGCTGGAGCCACCTTCAATAGAAATAATCTGGACTTCTCCTGGTCTCCGGTGTAATCTTATTGAGCAAGTTTTGGGCAAGCAGCAAAACGAACTGGACAGGTCTGTTTGTACATTCAAAAGAAGAATGAAAGTTAGTGATGAAGATCTCAGGAAATGTGTTGAAATTGTGCCCGAGAGATGTCCTGATTTGCTGCCAAAGGCGAAACATACCGACTATTGAAGTAAAAAAATGGATAAAAACAGATTTTGTGGTGCTCAGAGCAACCATCTGCATACTTCATGAACACTGAAATGAAATACATTTTTGGGGGGCGCAAAAAGGTCTGTATTTTCAGATCTGTCAGATATATTGTATATATTTGTTTTGATTTATTCTTTTACTATACAAAAATTACTAACCATGTCATTGTGGTGTATACAATCTCACACAAAAAGTTATGATTTACACAAACACTGAATAAATGCAAATATTGAAACACAGACTGAATTTTCTATTATGTTATGCAGACAGTGTGGTTGACCCCGAAGTGTGCATAATTAGAGAAACATTATTTTGTTGTTGCACACTTGTTGTTGTTGCACTGTGTAAGAACAATTAAGGCCATTTTAATGTTAGATTCCAGAAATTAAGTAAGGGAGTAAGTCATCTCTTTTGCTGAGCTATTTGCTTTATTTTTTCTTCCTTCATTAAATTGCCTTCTTATCATAGTCCATCCAGATTCATCATTTACCCTGTTAATCGCCCAAGGTTCTGCAATAAATCACAGGTTTCCCATAGAGTCCTGTGGGTTTCCTCCCATCTGTCAACACCTAATGCGCTGCACGACAAGTTGCAATTCACTGTGCACCACAACCACTTGGTTGGAACAATTTAGCTTTCTTGGTCATTGAAGGCTGACTCAATTATGTAGCCCCCTGAAGGAGACTGAGCAGAAGGACAGTGTAAAAACTGTCTGGTTTAATGCCATCAGACACACACACACACACACACACACACACACACACATCCTCCTACTTTGATATTTGTGAAGACTTTCATGGATATAATACCATTATCCAGCTCTTAACCCTAACCATCTCAACTAACCCCCTGACCCTAAACATTACCCTAACCCTAACCTAAACCCAATTCTAACCCCAACCTTAAAACAGGCCTTTGACGTTGTGAGGACCAGCCAAAATGTCCTCAGTTTGCTAGTAGAATGAGTATTTTCCAATTCCTTCATATTGAACTTAGGTAGCCAAGGTGATACTTGAGATGACGGCAGAGACACATGGGTTGTTCCTGAGCCACAGATAAACAGAAGGAGAAAAATTACTAAATTACTAAACATGTTTAAAAAGCAAGCATGACAAAGATATTTTCTTGACAGAGACAAACAGTACCATACAACCCGCTCTTTATCTTGGATGATTTTGGCTGTGGAATGATAACCCTCAGTAATTTAAACCAGGATTTATAAACCAAAATACAGCTAATCCTGACAATATGGCAATCACCCCCCCGCCCCCTCGACCCAAAGCCTTGAACTTAATAAAAATGAATTACCTTCGGTCTCCTCATTGTGCAGACGTGTTTTCACTTTATTGGCTCAAGTAAGTAAAGGCACACTGTGTCCCAAGCACACCGTATCCCCGAGGCTTATCTTTCCAAGATATAGCTAGGATATCCAGAATGCGAAATGCCAGTCATTATATTCCAGTTAAGCTTTGGTCTATGGCTATGAAGTAACACAGTATTCTTTAGGTGGTAGAAATTAGCCTTCATGTGGCCATCTGAATACTCTTATATCACCATCCCAGATAGTGGTGATAAGATAAATGGGATTTTAATTAAATTTAAGGCTAAGTAATATTAGGAGATGAGACTGAATTATCAAGGAACATATTAATGTAATAAACAGCTCTTAGATCTAGCAGCTCTATTGCATTAGAGATCTGCCAGCACCTTATAGTCTCTGCCCTCCTTTCTCCAGTGCCTATCCCCCCTCGAGGGCTTGCAGGTTTGAGCAGCGCTAACATGATTAACATTGATTGGCAGATCAAACTCCAGAATCAAGCCTAATATCATTATGTGAGCAGACATGAACGCAAAAACCTGAGCTCTAACTGTGTTAGCTGTTACATATGTAGTATTGATGATTCAGGAGTTTAAATGCATTGGAAAAGCACACACGCACGTCACAATTTGTGGCTAAAAACTGGATCTTGCATGCGTTGCCCCTGGAGCATTGGAGGTTGGGGGAAAGGTTGTCAAATTCACATGTGCATAATGGGATGAGCCATAATATTAAAACCCCTGATGAAGTGGATGACAGTGTTCATTGTTACATTTTTTAGGATATGTAGCATTATTAGCTTTTCTTTTGGTGCTCCCCAATAGGGATGTTAGCATTATACAGTAGCATTAGGGAGCAGCCTTCATCAGTTATACTGTTCTGCATGTGGTTCTGAGCCACTGGAGAAAGGAGGATGTGTTCAAGAAGAGCATTGTTTTAGAAAGGACACATGCAAAGGAGAATAATGAAATCTTAACTTGTGTGGAAGGAGACCAATTAGTCTAAGAACTGAGAAGAATGATTGTGTACTGACAGGAATATTGTGAGAATATATTTTTCTTTTTTTTCCACTTTTAATTTTAAAATTGTATCTGCTCTTAATGAATATTTTATTATTAGGAAAATTACTTATATATGTATATCTATAGATCTATATTTATAGATATCATATAGATCTGTATTTATAGATATATAAACATATATTACATTAAAAATGAAATGGGAAGTTTTATATTGATACTCACCTTCTGCATTTTTCTTATATTGTTTCTGCTTAGCACTCTTTGATTAAATTTAGCCCTTTTGATTCACTGAACAGCACAAACTCGTTTTCACGTCACCGATTAAGGGAGTATTTAAACTGAAAATGGGCCTTAAATGTATTTATTTATTTATTTAGTGGCCTCTAGGTTATAATTTTCGTGTCCTGGTAAAATTTGACTTACTGTCATGTCAGGGAAGAATGAGAGGGCTATGCGGCCTGAGTGGACTTTATAGTTTGCTGACCTTTAAAAATACTGTGGATTGTTGTTCCATTAAATCATGTTCTCCATATAGACACAGATTTGGTCTGTTCTTTTAGAATATCTATTGCTTCACAGTACGTGAAGCTGCAGGACTGTGCATCGGAGGTGGTGGTCTGCAGCAGGGGGGCTCCACAGGGGACCGTGCTCTAGACATTCCTCTTCTCACTGTACACATCAGACTTCAGACACAACTCTGAACAGTGCCATCTCCACAAATTCTCCAATGACACCGCCATCGTTAGCTGCGTGTCAGAGGGGGACAGACAGGAGTACAGAGGAGTCATTGCTGACTTTGTAGAATGGTGTGAGGAGAACCACCTTCTCCTTAACACCAGTAAAACAAAAGAGGTGGTGATAAACTTCCGCAGGACATCCACACCCCACACACCGGTGAAATCCAGGGTTCAGACCTTGAGATAGACTCTTTCAAATACCTGGGTGTTCACCTCAACAAGAAACTGGACCAGTCTCACAACACCGATGCCCTGTACAAGAAGGACCAGAGTCGCTTGTACCTGCTGAGGAGACTGAGGTCCTTCGGTATGAGCAGGGTTCTTCTCAGGACATTCTACAACACAGTAGTGGCCTGAGCAATGTTTATGCCATTGTGTGTTGGGGAGGAAGCAGCACAGACAGGGATAGGAAGAGACTTCACAAGCTGGTTAAGAGAGCTGGCTCTGTCCTGGGCTGTAGCCTGGACTCCATTGAGGAGGTGGCAGACGGAAAGATGCTGGCCAGGCTGACATCCATCAGGAGCAACTCCTCCCACCCCCTGCACCACACTATGGAGGCCCTAGGCAGCTCCTTCAGCACTAGACTGAGGCATCCTCAGTGCAGGAAGGAGCACTATCGCAGGTCGTTATACAGCGATCAGACTGTATAACGCAGTATCCTAGTTATCACACAATCTACCTCATGTGCAATAAATTGTCTATGTGCAATATGGTTTCATAATTCATGTACGGTACTTGTATATATATGTTATTTGTGTGTATTATTGTATAATATTGTATATTTATTTGTGTTTGCCATATTTCTTATTTCTTATTTTTACATTTTTCTAAAGTCTAATATTTAGTTCTTAATGTACGCTGCTGCTGGAACACTGCAATTTCCCCATTGTGGGATAAATAAACCTATTCTATTCTATTCTGTTCTTAAAAGTTTTGAAATTTAAAGCTATTTTAAAAATGAAGATGCGATGAGACATCACTGGGATCGATGGATGGATGATAGATGGATCGATGGATGGATGTTAACAAGTCATCCACGTGTGGGTTGGACACTTTGTCACAGTTCCTACTCTGCCACATTGTAACAAAAATAAATAAATAAATAAATAAATTCTGTTTTTCGTGTACACGGATGGATTTTAAGTACACGATATTTCTCAGAGGATAGAGAAATGGTAATGACCTAATTTGCATGACAGGATTTGCAAAATGGGGGCAGGATCATAGACTTTTGTTTATGTTAATATTTTAGGTTGTGGTAATGCCATCAATAGTCAACTTAGACCTGTCACAGTGCCTAATCATGGTTCTTTCTTTTTATTTCATTTGAAGAATATCTAAATTAACATAAATAATGTGAAACAACAAAATAAGTAAAATTAAAACACTATCAATAGTCCTTGATTTATGCACCTTAAAACACATTTCTGATGCGATCAGCTTAGCTCCACAGCTATGTCAGTGTGTGTTGGAAACACTACGATTAATATAAGTGCGTGTGAAAATATTAATACACTGGAGCACCACAGTCATTTGTTTTCTGATGATATGTATTGATTTTAAAATTGATTCTAACCACCATTACGTCGCAAATGTGCAAAAATGGGCCCTACTTAGTCACATTCCAGCGGTTATGCACGTCAGTGAACAACTATAACGTTTCTATGCATATCTCTGTAATTTCACTGCGTCCTTTTCTTCTAATCGCCACAGAAGCAAGTGTAATAATGTGTGGGCAGCGTAAATGGAGCATGTGAAGATTCACACCATGAAGTCCAGCCTACGGACGTGCGTTGTTTACAGTAAAACTGGAGCTGTCAGATAGTTAACCTTACAAGGGCCTTGGCAGGCTGCGCAGTGAAACCTAAGAACCAGTTTGAGGCACAGTTCACCACCGCAGATAAGACTGGCCACAAGTAGGCTGGATAACTCTCCCAGGTTGGCGTTGAAAGAAAAATGATTTTTCAAATTTGCAACATGTATGTTTTCATTCAATCCTCCTTTAATCACTGGTATTGCTTGGATTAGCATTTTTTTAGACCACAACACAATGAGATATTTTTCACTGTCTAAACAACAATAATAATAATAAACACGATAATAATTATAAAATATAATGAGCGAGAGCAGACATTTATAGGAGAGCAAGGAGTTTAAATGAGATATAAAAATATTTTAAAATTATTACAAATCAAATTATGAAGTTTATTATTTATTATTATTGGCATCATAATCATTAGAATTCTGAAATTTTGGCATTTAATGACAACAAATATACAAAATCCTTTTTTTAATTAGCATTTTCCCTCAGTTTGTGTATAATAGGTGGCCATTGGTGTATCACCTTCTAATGATCAAAGAATTTAATTTCCAGAAAATTTTCCTTATTAATTTTTTTTCTACAAAATATACATAAGGCCTTTGTTTTATTATGCTTTTTCAGTTCAGGTAAGATTAAGAAAATTAGGTAAATAAAATATCAACACACCTTGAAAATGTCAGGGCTCAGAATGGGACCCAAGAGCAGCAGAAAGGATGAAATAAAACCAGGTTTATTTCCAGGCAAAGGTACAAAGGAATCAGGCAATCTTAGTGTCAGGTACACAGGCAGGATTTCAGAACTCTTTGAGTCAGTCAGGAAACAAATATAATGCTGGAACGCTACACACAACACAAGAGACGATCTGGGAAAGTCTCTCACAGTCTGCCGCTTAAATAGCTGCGCTAATTGCAGACAAGCCACTGGTGAAGCTGATCAGAAGCACAGTGCAGGTGTAGTCAATCAGGAGTGCAGGGCAGGTGCAACGGAGAGGGGAGGGCAGGAGCTGGAGCAGACTGGCAGCTGTGACAGAAAATGCAATTTATAAAATCAATGCGTCTTCAATGTAATATGAAGTTTTACTTTGTTCATTGCTACAATTATGCCACCCTTGTGGCAGATACAGTACTTTAATTTGGAAATTATTTGGCCTGAGATTTTTATTTAGCACATTAGCATCCGCATGAAGTAAACAGACTTAAGTGTGAGGGACAGTTTTTTTTTAGTATAGTTATTGAAGTTTTTTTTTTAGTTCAGTCACAAACCGTTTATACCGACACCCCTGTAGCGGACATCTCGGCGTCTCCCCTGGATCTCCTTGTACCAAGCACGAGATCTTATCTTTATGACTGTTTCAGACACCAGGACACAAAAAGCAGGAGGGGGTTGTGGAACCTTCTAACAACAAAATTTGTACCATTACCATAGGAATTTACTAATGGACGTGTTGTTGGTTTTCCTAATGCCTTGTGCTTACATACACCTATCACCTAGGCCGTCCAATGACCTGGGAGTTAGAACCAAGAACACCTAAGTGGGAGTAAGGAGGAGACACCTCCCTTCACCAAATGGAGAACAGATTGGAATATAAGTAAGAGATTGATTAACTTTATTACAGTATAAACTTTTGAGTTTATATTTCTTCCAGTAAGTGGAAGTGATGCCCCCTAACGACTGCAAGTGGAATTAAGAAAGTCATCCATTAGTTCTATTGTCTTCACGCTACACCACCATACTCTTGGAGTATGGGGGTGGATCTCATCCACCCCCATACTCCCGGAGAACCCCACACAGGACTCCCCGAGGTACACAGTTGAATGCCTTCTCCAAATCCACAAAACACATGTGGACTGGTTGGGCAAACTCCCATGCACCTTCAAGGACCCTGCTGAGGGTAAAGAGCTGGTCTACAGTCCAGGACGAAAACCGCACTGCTCCTCCTGAATTCGAGGTTCGACTATCCGGCGGACCCTCCTCTCCAGTACCCCCGAATAAACCTTGCCAGGGAGGCTGAGGAGAGTGATCCCCCTGTAGTTGGAACACACCCTCCGGTCCCCTTTCTTAAAAAGAGAGACCACCACCCCAGTCTGCCAATCCAGTGGTACCACCCCCAATGTCCATGTGACGTTGCAGAGTCTTGTCAACCACGACAGCCCTACAACATCCAGAGCCCTAAGGAACTCTGGGCGGATCTCATCCACCCCTGGAGCCCTGCCACTGAGGAGTTTCTTAACAACCTCGGCAACCTCAGCCCCGGAGATAAGAGAACCTGCCCCCGAGTCCCCAGGCCCTGCTTCCTTACTGGAAGGCGTGTCAGTGGGATTGAGGAGGTCTTCGAAATATTTCCTCCACCGATCCACAACATCCCGAGTTGAGGTCAGCAGCACACCATCTCTACTGTACACAATGTTGACAGCTTCCCCCTCCTCAGGCGCCAGATGGTGGTCCAGAACCTTTTTGAAGCCACCCGGAAGTCGTTCTCCATGGCCTCCCTGAGCTCTTCCCGCGCCCGGATCTTTACCTCGGCGACCGCCACAGCCGCACTCCGCTTGGCCTGCTGGTACCCATCTGCTGTTTCAGGACTCCCACAGGCGAAAAAGGCCCGGTACGACTCCTTCTTCAGCTTGACGGCATCCCTCACCACCGGTGTCCACCAGCGGGTTCAGGTATTGCCGCCAAGACAGGCACCGACTACCTTGTGGCCGCAGCACCGGTCGGCCGCCTCAACAATGGAGACGTGGAACATGGTCCACTCGGACTCAATGTCCCCCACCTCCTCCGGGACATGGTTGAAGCTCTCCCGGAGGTGGGAGTTGAAGTTCCTTCTGACAGGAAACTCTGCCAGGCATTCGCAGCAGACCCTCACAATACGTTTGGGTCTGCTGGGTCTGTCCGGCATCCTCCTTCACCATCGGAGCCAACTCACCACCAGGTGGTGATCGGTTGACAGCTCCACCCCTCTCCTCACCCGAGTGTCCAGGACATGCGGCCGCAAATCCGACGACACGACCACAAAATCGATCATCGAACTGTGGCCTAAGGTGTCCTGGTGCCAAGTCTATGGTGTCCATTATGGACAATCTGTGACGAGCACAGAAGTCCAACAACAGAACACCGCTCGGTTTCAGATCGGGGGGCCATTCTTCCTGATCACGCCCCTCCAGGTCTCACTGTCGCTGGCAACGTGAGCATTGAAGTCACCCAGGAGGACGAGGGAACCCCCAGAAGGAGCACACTCTAGTACTCCCTCTAAGGACTCCAAAAAGGGTGGATACGCTGAACTGCTATTTGGGTCGTAGGCACAAACAACACAGGATTCGTCCCCCCACCCGAAGGCGGAGGGATGCTACCCTCTCGCTCACCGGGGTAAACTCCAATGTACAGGCACCGAGCTGGGGGGCGACAAGAATCTCCACCCCTGCCTGTCGCCTCATGCCATCGTCAAATCCAGACTGGAAGAGAGTCCAACCCTTGAGAAGGTTTGAGAAGGGTTCCAGAGCCCTTGCTATGCGTCAAGGTGAGGCCGACAATATCTAATCGGAACTTCTCAACCTTTCGCACCATCTCAGGCTCCTTCCCCATCAGAAGGGTGACGTTCCACGTCCCTAGAGCTAGCTTCTGGGTAGATCAGACCGCCAAGGTACCCGCTTTCGGCCCCATGGGCAAAGGCCCGGCCACCAGCCGCTCGCCAGCGTGCCCCACCCCCAGGCCTGGCTCCAGGAGGGGGCCCCGGTGACCCGCATCCAGGCAAGGGAAACCCGAGACCAACTAATTCATTCATCATAAGGGGATTTGTTTGCACATTTTTTTTTTATTTATTTCATTTTGAGGTTTTTGTTTTATTTAATCTAAGATAAAGGGCTTATAATTTATTTGCCTGGGCTATGGTAAAAGAGGTAATTGTGCACTCACTTAAACCTGCATTGTGAAAAATGTGGACATAGGGAAAGGTTATAAAACTCGACTTCGTCTTGGACTGTTTACTTGGAGGAAATTTTAATAATTGGACCTCAGTGACTTTTAATTGAATACCCATGGTTTATACTAGGGAAAGGTATCATTGGAGGTCAAAGCCAAAAGCAGTGGTGTCACTGTGGGTGTGTGATGCGGCTACTTTTATGATTCTACTCTATGATTCTACTGGATATCTTTCTTACATTGTCTGAACTGTTTGGTTTTATGTATACATACATATGTCTGCTTCACAAATAATCACGCTGCATCATGTTATTTCCCTGCTGAATATACTTTGTTTTTCCTTTTAATTTAATAAGAGCCAATGTAAGACCAGAGCTCATCACTCTATTTAGCAACTCAGAGAGCCTGTGGCCAAATGACCACTGCTGGTAAACAAGCAAAACAACAGGTACATGAGAGATGGAAGCTAGCAGACAATAGGTTTAGAGTAAGAGTTTAAAAAAAAGAGGTGGAGGAGGATAGGGACACAGGGTGAGACAGAAACTGTCTTTCTTGTGACCTTCCTCGGGGTTGCTGCGCCAGTAGAAGAGATTTAATTAATGGTATTTTTAGGGGCATTTTCATTGTAACTTGCTGTGGGCCATTAGTCATCTCAAGGCTGGAGCATTCTTCAGATAGCCTGTATCCAGATGTGGCCCTCAGTCATAGTCACACAAGCAAGCCTCATCAAAACTCTCTTTTGCTTATCTCATTAATTACAGTGTTAGCTTCATTAGCAATATGAGGCAGAAAATGAAGAAATTGTGAAGCGAAGCATTTTTGTTATTTCCTCAATTAAATTTGTGCTAATACGCTCTGGAGTGTAATGGAAATGTGGCACACATGCAATTGTCTCCACTTGACAATTTTCTGTCAATTTCAATTAGAGAAAACACAATTTTGCTTTGTGGAGTGAAACACAAATATACGTACAGACTGAGATTGTGAATAAGTGAATAGTGTAGGGTGTACACTTATTGGTCGTTCGTCATCAGACTTGCATTCTTGGCCTGCAGCCTGCCTGTGATGTAGTCATCCAGGAGACAGCGTTCATGCCAACACCCCTCTGTGGCTTCTTCTCACAAAGCAACGATAGCTGGATCATGTTGATAGTGCTGGAGAAATCAATGAACGCCATTCTCAGTGTCAACATCACTATCCGGAAATGAGTGAGTGTGCTGCACCAACTGAAGGACACTATCTTCCACTTTCAGGTATGGCTGCTACGCTCACCGCGGGAGGTCTGGAAATCCTCTCACCTGGGGGCCTTAGTTTAACCAAGACCAGTTTTCTCAGCACAATTTTTGTTGCCTGGGATGTGAGAGCTACCGAGCAGTCGTTCGAGATTCATTCGGGATAGGAGCCAGGCGGGGGATATTTCACAGTAGCAGCTCTCAAACTCATCAAGACATTTGATATTCTATCATATGAGGGTGTCTGTAGCTAGTTATTTTAAGGAGATATTCCACTTCTTGGAAGTTTGACCCCTGCCCCATTGGAAATGTCTTTCATAGTGAAGCCAGCATTGCGATCTCAATTGCATTTTGACTTGTAAAAATCACTGCAATACTCAATAAAATTAGGTGGAAAAATTGTTCCCTATGTGCTATATATGTATTTAATCTATGATATATATAATGGGAGGATGACAAATCTTTGACCTTATTCCAATAATAATATGTAAATATCCATTATTAATGCAAAAATAAAACACAACCATTTTTAAGTAAGAAGACAATTACGTTTATATTTTATACATCCTCCCAACTGGTTGTTATTTTCATGCACATGTAAAAAAATTAAATAGATGTTTTATGTTTTAGAAATGTGGGTTATACAGTTGGATCCTTTACCGCTTAAGGAGATAAAGCAGAAAAAGATGGATGGATTTGATATTATATCTAGTGGCACTGTCTTAATGGCCACATGTGCTATAAATTTTGTGGTAATGGTACCATCAGATTAAACAAAAGGAAAATTATTGTACATATATATATATCTACATATATATATATATATATATATATATATACAATGTTGAGCAACAAGAAAGACCTTTCGCTTCTCACTATATTAAAGGAAAACACACACACTTCACTAAAGGTGGAGTACTATTCTTTTCATATATGAGTTACAAGATAAGCCTGAAGTAATGAGTATTGGGCTGGGGAATATTGATGGCAAAAGAAAGTAGAATAATGAATGTACTATACGGAGTGTGTCCTTGTTGGGGGTCTGTTTAGTGTCGGACTTCACTGTAAGCTGACTAGAAGACGGAGGAAAGGGTTTGAATCAAAAAGAACAGCAGGAAGGTCGCACAGTGCAAATGCAATTCAGCAGCTATATGATTGGTAGATAAAAGTTTTTCACTCATGATCACTAAAGCGGCGCAGCGATGTTTACTGGACCATAACCAGAATGATCTGGATCTGTTACAATTGATCCACTTTCATTTAGAAATACTGAAGCCTTGCAAAGCCTGGCATCCTTGGCTTTTGAGCTGTGCTTCATGTTTCTCTAGTTATTATATTAACTGATGGAGGTGCTGCTTAATATTTTAAGAAAACTCAAAAACGCTGCGTTCTCAGGTGGGTAGAACAAATGACACAGATACAAAAGAGGCAGTGTCTGGGATCTCAGATTTCTTGTTCAATTGTGATTTGCATGCCATAATTACATCCTTGTGGACAGTTATAGATTTTATCCTACAGTACTGATTTAATCCTACAATATAATATAATGAACACACCCAATCAACAAGCCCGAAGACTTGGAACTGAGTGTCTTTGTTTCTGGCTTTTATAGCAAAATGTGTTAGGAAACGATGTGGAACCGGATCCAAACGCAGAACAGAACAGACACCACACGAATTGCGGCAAACAAGTTTTAATGTCCAACTTAAACAGAATGTGCCTTGCACACAAACCAAAGGCGCTCCAACGGAGGATAGTCCTTCAACACAAACGAATCCCTTTCAACGGGACGAGACGACGCAGGAAGGGCCGCAGAAACACGCCAAACCCCGGGCAAGCACAACGACAACGATCCGCGGAACCTCCAGAGGCCACAGGCAACTGATGAGACGATCTGACACCGGTGGCCAGGTGTCGGAGGCTTTTATCAGTTGCTGATGGGCGATCAGCAACAGCTGCTCATCGCCCGCTGGGACTGGGCGCGCCCTCTGGTGGAAAGGCAGAGTACACATTTTAGATTTCACACACACCATCCGAGCCAGCTCCTAACAGTACCCCCCCCGCGCCTCTGGCGCTCTCGGCTTATCAGGGTGTTCTCTGTAAAATGTCAGAAGGAGAGACTGGTCAGAATGTGTTTCCGTGGTACCCTTGGCCGCTCCTGGACCGTACGCCCCAGTCACCGGGTACCGCGGCCTGCCGGCGTGGACGTCATTATCTCCCCGGACAGAATATGCCGGGCTCCGTTGATGACCCTCACAGGGAGGAGGAACGCCGGTGGGAGAAGCGACAGCTCGATTCCTTGACTGGCGACCCGAGGCGTGGAGCGTGGAATTGGATTCTCAGGAAGCTGGCGGTCTTAATCGCACTGCTGCTGGATTAACCCATCAGCTCCACTTGAATGGTCCACAAACCACGCGGTGCCAGTTTCTGGACTCCGTCTGGAAGGCAGATCCTTTGCCCGACAGCCAGACCCTCTGGCCACGTCGATATCTTGGCGCAGGCGCTCTGTGGCGGTCTGCCTGCTTTTGGGCTTGGAGAGTGGATTGCAGGGTGAGGCGCGTACTGTCTCCATATGCTCGCTTGCGCGGCGCCCAGGTGGAAAGGAAGGACGGATGGGGTGCGCCCTTCCTCCCCTCCTGGTGGTCGAACAAGCGGTTGATACCCCAAAAGCCGCCATGAGCGACACCCCGTGGGCCGAGACCAGGTGTTGTGGGCATACTCACACCTGACAGCCAGGGCTCAGGTCAGGGTTGACTAGCCGTGTGGCGCATCTGAGTGCGTTCTCCACACTCTGGTTGAGTGCGATCCGTCTAGCCATTGGACTGGGGTGGTGGCAGGATGAGAACTCACCGTGGCACCAAGGAGCAGTGCGAAGGCTCGCCAGACTTTCGTGGGGTGAACTGCGGTCGGTCGGAGGAGCGATATCCTGGGGATGCCGTGCAGCCGGAAGACATGGTTGATGAGCAGGTCTCCTGTTTCTGCGCGGAGGAGCTTAGGCAGTGGTATTCCAGGTGCCGCCCGAGAACCGATCAACGATGGTCAGGATGACCGTGTTCCCCCTGGACGGGGGTAGTCCCGTGATGAAATCCACTGCAATATGGGACCAAGGGCGCCGTGGGACGGGTAGAGGGTTCAGGAGACCGGCGGGCGGCTGGTGCGACGACTTCCCCCGTGCGCACACGGAGCAGGCCGCAATGAAGGCCCTTGCATCACGGGCCATAGATGGCCACCAAGAAGCGCTGCCTCGGGAGGTGCAGCGGCCACGTCTCAGTCCTGGATGACATGCCAGCACGATCGTGTCCCCACTGTAGCCACCTCGAGCAGACCGGGGCCTGGAACAAACAGAGTGTTGGGAGGTGGCACGCCTGGATCGGGTGATGGCGCAGGCCTCGCGAACCCTGTCCTCTATTGGCGAACAGCCCCAGGATGCAGAGGGAGGAAAAGATAGCCTCAGGTTCGGATCAGGCTGGTCCGTGGCAGAGCTGCGAGGATAAACGCATCCGGCGACGTTCGCCGAACCCGGCGATGACGGCGTGAAAGCAAAGCGGCTGAGAAAGAGCGCCCACCGCGCCTGCGCCAGGATTCGCCACTTAGCGCTCCGCCGTAGGCCAGGTTCTTGTGGTCCGTCCACCTGAAGCGGTTGTGCGGACCTCCAGCCAGTCTTCGCCACTCCTGGAGTGCAACACCGCGGCCAAGAGTTCTCGGTTGCCCGTCATGGATTCTCCTCGGCTGGTCATCCGGCGGCTGAAGAATGCGCGCGGGTGCAGTTTCTGGTCACCCTGGCTCCGTTGCGAGCACTGCTCCTCCGATCTCGGTGTGTTCCACGTGAACTGTGACCTGGATCTGGATGAGAGAGTACTGGCGCCGTGGTGAACAGTACCTTTGGCTTAGTGAGCAGCTGCTTCTGCCTCCTCTGTCCACAAAGTGCCCGAGCCACAGGGTGAGCCTGGTTGGTGGGCGGCCCTGCCTGTAGTCCCGAGCCGAACCCGGCGGTAGAAGTTTGCGAAACCCAGGAGTCGTTGGAGCTGTTTAGCGATAGCGGAGTGAGCCCAGTCCACCACTGCTTGCACCTTAGCTGGGTCGGAATTTAGCTGTGCTCTGCAAGCCTAGAAATGGACCGAGGCACGTGGAACTCACACTTCTCCCGCCTTCACAAGAGACTGTTCTCGAGTAGGCGTCTCAGTACCAGCCGAACATGCTGCACATGTTCCTCCTCTGACTCTGAAAAGATGAGAATGTCATCAATGTACACAAAGAGGAACTTGTTCAACATGTCCCGGAGCACATCATTGACCAGCGCCTGGAAAACAGCCCGGGCATTACCGTTAGTCAAATGGCATCACCAGATACTCCACAGTGACCAAAGCGGTGTGTTGAAGGCGGTCTTCCATTGTCACCCACAGGCGGATGCGGACAAGGTGGTAGGCGCTCCTCCAGGTCTAATTTAGTAAAGACCCGTGCTTTTCGGTGGAGAAGCGCGAAAGGCGCATCTATGAGTGGTAGGGGTATTTATTCCCTTGGTGATGGGTGAGGCGGTAATCAATGTACACGGGCGCAGCGACCCATCCTTCTTTTACAAAAGAAACCCGACGCGACGGGGGCGAGAGACGAGCGATTAGTCCATCGCTGAGAACTTCGCTCAATTATCTCTCCATTGCCTCATCTGGCTGAGAGATGCTATAAGTCGGCTGGAAGGGCGGAACCAGAACGAGTCAATGGCACAATCGTATGGGGTGGGAGGAAGGGCGGCGATGTTTGGAGCACTGCGTCGCTGAGGTCGCGTGAACTTAGGAACGCGGTAAGGTCGGGGGCGGCGGTGGAGAGCGCTGAGATCAGCGCAGGCGGAGCCAGGCATGGCTCAGCGGGCATGACCCACGCTGCACTCCAGCCGTCAGGGAACAGAGCGCCCAGTCGATCTGGGGATTACCGGAGAGAGACCCAGCAGGAAGCCGAGAACCGGCGGGGGCAGCGGGGCGATGGGATCAGGAGGAACCGGATCTCGCGGTGATTTCCGAAACCACTAAGCGTGGCGGGGCGGTGCTCGTGACCCGAGCTAATGCGTCCATCTATGTCCCACCACTGTCACCGGTTCCGGCTCCACCAGGGCCGCCTGTTGTTACCAAGTTCGCATCATATAGGCAGTCGTCGGCGCCCGAGTCCACCCACAGAGACAGCGGCTTGGCGACTCGCGGGCCCCAAACAGCGTACCCAACAAACTCACCCGCAAAAGACGGCAGGATGGGGAATCGCTCGTCAGTGCGCCTGCCTGTACTGACGAGCCTACTCTTTTGGCCGCACGGGGCAGCTGGCGTGTAAACGAGGCCTGCTGTCCGCAATACAGGCAGGCCCCAGCGTTGCGACGTCTCCGCCTCTCCTCCGTGGTTAGACGCGCACGACCCAGCTGCATCGGTTCCGCATCACGGCACTCCGGCGTGGTGGGGCGGGCGACGATCGTGAGGGAGAGATGACTCGCTGGCGTGCGGTCGAGTGAGTGCGCGGAAAGGTCGCTCCGCCCGTCGCTCGGCGCTGGTGATTGCTCGTTTTCGATTGCCAGTCTATTAATTCTACATCAACCAGACGCGGGCCCCGGCGGCGTCGCGCGCAGTGCCAGCCCGCGTCGAGCCAGCGCCCAACAGAGCAGGCTCGTTCCACCCGGCTCCTCGCGAGTGCGAACTCCAACCGCATACTTCGGCCGCTGAGCGCGAGCCCTGCTAAGTCGAACAACGGTCCGGTAGCGTCCCCCAAGCGGTTCGGCGGTCAAGCGGCGCTCAAACGCCGCGCCCGAGCGAGCGCCCGAGCGAAGCGTGTTCCAGATAGATGCAGCACCGACGCCTGAGCCAGGCTAGAGCCTTTCCCGCGGTAGCCCGGTGATGTAATTGGTCACCGCGGCGTCCGAACTATTACTGCAGCGGGCGCTGGAAAACCGCGGTACTTCTAGAGTCACCGTCAAGCGATTCCGGGATCGCAAGCGTAGGAGTGAAATTGGCGCGAGCGGCGCATCGGCCAGTGGGCGTCGGCGACTCGACGCGTTACCAACCGTGAGCATTGCCATTGAGACACGCGGCGTTGTGCGTGGGACTGTCAGTGCCTGCTCGTGACTGCGAGCATAGCGCCCTGAGCGGACAGCGCGTGTCTTTGCTGTTCTGCTGGATCCATGGTAGTCCAGATCGTCCTGTTAGAAGCTTGATGTGAGACGGATCCAAAGCGCGAACAGAACAGACACCACAGATGCGGCAAACAAGTTTTGTCTCCAACTTAAACAGAATGTGCGCACACAAACCAGCGCTCCAACGGATGGTCCTTCAACACAAACAGATCCCTTTCAGCGGGGCCGAGGGCGCGCGGGAAGGGACGCAGAAACCCATGAAACCGGGCAAGCACAACGACAGCGATCCGCGGAACCTCCAGAGGCCACAGGCAACTGATGAGACGATCTGACACCGGTGGCCAGGTGTCGGAGGCTTTTATCAGTTGCTGATGGGCGATCAGCAACAGCTGCTCATCGCCCGCTGGGACTGGGTGCGCCCTCTGTGGTGGAAAGGCAAGAGTACACATTTAGATTTCACCATCGAGCCCTCCTAACACAATGGACGTTTACAGATCACACATTTACAGATCTATGTGTGCATTTACGGATCTACCAACACATACAGATATTTTTTTTACACACAGATATTTTTGCTACAATAATAATACCAATTATGACGGTTAGACGAATGGTTTGGGGAATCTCCAGAAACTAGAGCAAAAAGGCTGACCCAAGTGGTCCAGTCCAAAAGATGAGCTACTTTAACACTAGAAGTCTATTTTGGAATTGTTGTTCAGGTGCGCACACTTTTTGAAGTGTGCCGCGTTGATGCATTGCTTTTCACAAGAGGACATAAATCACAATTTTAGCAAAATCATAATGTATACATTAAATCAGAGGCTCAAATTAAAGACTTTGAAGACAATTTGTTTTGCTTCAAAATATTTAGGTATACAGTACTTTGATCTCTCAAATGTAAATTAGCTTATTTTCTCTGTGCAATTTAATGTTATTTCATAGCCTAAAATGTTTGCAAAATGTAGAATAGAAATAATTCATCAGAAATGGTTAAACTATGTAAAAGGAAGAACTCTATTATATTTCTAAAAGTTACTTGAAGCTATGTGTTTTATGTAAATCAGACCTTTTCACAGTTTAGTGAAGGTTAGAGGATTATTTATTTTTTCTTGACTTCTATTTCCCTTTTTGGGCTGCGGTACAGTGTGGGAGCCTATCTCAGATGCATAGGGGCAATGGTAGGGTACAATCCTGGACGAGTCGCTAGCTCATCGCAGGGCCCCTATCTGAGCATTTGGGGGGGGGTGGGGAGTTCTGTACCTTGCGCAAGGGTACCTCGGCAGTGCTCTGAAGGTGTTCTGGCATCTCTTCTGCTACTTGCACACCTTCCAACCTTTGTCCGCCTCGCAGGCTTGAACAAAGAACCCTCTGCTTCTCAGCCCAGTCTCCTGCGCTATCACTTCCCCTTAATGTTAGATATTGGTAGTAATAATAAGAAGAATATAGTATGATGATTTTTTTTTTTTTGGCAATAAGTATGTGCCAGATATGCTATACATGCATGACATACAGCATAACTGAAATTACAGTCCTCTCAGACCCACAGTGCAGCAAGAACTAAATAAATACTAAACTAAACTACAGTTAACAATATATATACATTATAAACTAAAATAAATTAAATAGAACTAAACTAACCAGAAATTAAATAGCTAAACTACATAGAACTAAACTAAATAGAAAAAAAAAACAACAATTAACAATATATATACAGTATACAACAAAAAGTGCAAGCTGTAATTGCACACCATGTTCAGTGCCATACTTTATCAGCACAACCAAAATGTAGAATACCTGCTGGATTGCAACAAGTTGCCTTAAAATTAGATATATAACAGTGAACAACAGACCTGAATTGTCAGCTTCTTCACTCTACCCACTGAACTAATCCTGAGAGACCTGATATCAGTGATGAACCACAAGATATGGCTCCCCAAACACAGTGACATACTTTTACATTGCCGCTTTTTTGTTTTGCTGCCAGACAGGTTACATAATAATGAAGACAGCGAGACTGGGTCTTGTTGTTATTTTGATTGGTGCTATACAATGACTACATGAGATCTTAATCCCAAGAAAGTTCGGATGCATGTGTGCATGTGAAGTCTTTGTGAAACTACATTTTGGGCCCCATAATTTTAATACATTATTTACCATTTGATGGTGGATTTCATAGCTATTATTTAGTAGTGGTTATAATAAGTGCTAAATTTGAATACTGCCCATAAGGATATATATTTATTTTAGAAGTCTTCATATATATGTATTTTGTGAAAGCTAAACTTGATAATACAACGATTTTTGATACCCCACTTTGTTTTTCGTCATTTAATATTCTTCTCGTTCTTCAGATCGTTCCCAGGGGAAATGCTGTGTATTGAGTTGTTTCAAAAGGATGCCTCCATTACGACAAGCCAGTCATAAGGTTCTGTGTTTCCATGGACAGAATACCTGATTTAGGTTAACACCACAGGCAAGTGTAAGGGACACATCTCCATTTAAGTGTATAAAATAGCGAAGTTCCGACTAGATATAGTCGGCCTCACCTCAACGCGTAGCAAGGGCTCCGGAACCAGCTTCCTCGGGAGGGGTTGGACTCTCTTCTGCTCTGGAGTTGCCGAAGGTGAGAGGCGATGGGCAGTGGTGGCGATTCTTGTTGCCCCCCGGGTCAGTGCCTGTACATTGGAGTTTACCCCGGTGAACGGGAGGGTAGCCTCCCCCCACCCGAAGGTGGGGGGACAGATCCTGACTGTTGTTTGTGTCTATGGCCCAAACAGCAGTTCGGCGTAGCCACACTTTTTGGAGTCTTTAGAGGGAGTACTAGAGCGTGCTCCTTCTGGGGGTTCCCTCGTCCTCCTGGGTGACTTCAATGCTCACGTTGCCAGCAACAGTGTAACCTGGGGGTGCATGATTGGGAAAAATGGCCCCCCGATCTGAACCCAAGCGGCGTTCTGTTGTTGGACTTCTGTGCTCATCACAGATTGTCCATAACGAACACCATATACTTGGCACCAGGACACCATAGGCCGCAGTTTGATGATCGACTTTGTGGTCGTATCGTCGGATTTGTGGCCGCATGTCCTGGACACCCAGGCGAAGAGAGGGGCAGAGCTGTCAACCGATCACCACCTGGTGGTGATTTGGCTCCAATGGTGGGGGAGGATGCCGGTCAGACCCAGCAGACCCAAACGTATTGTGAGGGTCTCCTGGGAATGCCTGGCAGAGTCTCCTGTCAGAAGGAGCTTCAACTCCCACCTCCGGAGAGCTTCGACCATGTCTCGGGAGAGGTCCGACAGAGTCCGAGTGAACCATGTTCCGTGCCTCCATTGTTGAGGCAGCCGGCCGGTCCTGTGGCCGTAAAGTGGTCGGTGCCTGCCGCGGCGGCAATACCTGAACCCGCAGGTGGACACCGGCGGTGAGGGATGCTGTCAAGCTGAAGGAGACGTACCGGGCCTTTTAGGCCTGTGGGACTTCTGAGGCAGCAGACAGATACCAGCAGGCCAAGCGGAGTGTGGCTACGGCAGTCGCTGAGGCAAAGACCCGGGCGTGGGAAGAGTTCGGTGCGGCCATGGAGAACGAAATCTGGGTGGCTTTGAAAAGGTTCTGGACCACCATCCGGCATCTGGGGAGGAGGAAGCAGTGCACTGTCAACACTGTGTACAGTGGGGATGGTGTCCTGCTGACCTCGATTGAGGACGTTGTGGATCGGTGGAAGGAATACTTCAAAGACCTCCTCAATCCTGCCAACGCGCCTTCCAGTGAGGAAGCAGAGCCTGGGGACTTGGGGACGGGCTCTCGTATATCCGGGGCTGAAGTTGCCGAGGTGGTCAAAAACCCTCTTCGGTGGCAGGGCCCCGGCGGTGGATGAGAGCCTCCAGGAGGTCCTTAGGGCTCTGGATGTTGTAGGGCTATCATTCAATTTCAATTCAATTCAATTTTATTTATATAGCACCTTTTACAATAAAATTGTCTCTAAGTGCTTTACAGAGGTAGAAACCCAGAGCCTGAACCCCCAGGTAAGCACAGTGGCAGGGAAAAACTCCCTTTTAACAGGAAGAAACCTTGAGCAGGACCAGGCTTACAAGGGGGAACCATCCTGCTGAAAGTTGGCTGGGTAAAGGAGGAATAAAAGAGGGAGACAGGACAGAGAGAATAAAGAGAGAGAGAGAGGGAGAACAGATACAATCATAAAACCAAAGAAATACAGACAAAATACAATCATAGAAATACAAACATATCAGACATATATACACATAATACAGCATAGCAGGTTGTTATAAAGAGATGAACAGTATAGGCAGGTGCCAACAGCGGACCCTGAGTTTGCCATAGGCCAATGTCCGTACAGCACGAAGGCCTGGAGACGGAAGACCTGCAAAGAGAGAGAGAAAGAGAGAGAGAGAGAGAAGGGGGGGAGACACACAGAACGACAAGGAAGACTGGACCCAGATAATCCCGGTGAAAATAAAAGGAGGAGAAAGAAGAAGAAAAGGAGGAGAGGACGTGAGGGAGTGGTTGGTGTTGAGGAAGTGGGGAACTGCTCAGTGGATCATGTGTTTGTCCCCAGCAGCGTAGGCCTATAGCAGCATAGCTGTGCTAAAAATTGAAGAATAAGAGTCTGATGAGCCTATTCTAGCTATAGCTGTGAAAACTGACTAAACTAGATCTGTCAGCCCTACACACTTGGTTTGAGGCTAGCTATATGCTTTAGTGAACAGAAAGGTTTTAAGTTTGATCTTAAAGGCAGACGTGGTGTCTGCCTCTTGGACCCAGGTTGGTAACTGGTTCCACAGTAAAGCTGCCCGATAGCTAAAAGCTCGTCCTCCCAGTCTGCTTTGATGAATTCTAGGAACTACAAGTAAACCTGCACTCTGTGATCTGAGTGTTCTTTTAGGTATATACGGAACTATGAGATCCTGCAGGTATGATGGAGATAGTCCATTTAGAGCTTTATATGTTAGAAGGAGAATCTTAAAGTCTATTCTAAATTTCACTGGAAGCCAGTGAAGAGAAGCTAAAACTGGAGAGATATGCTCCCTGGTGCTGATTCCTGTCAGAACTCTGGCTGCAGCGTTCTGTATCAGCTGCAGGTTTTTAATGGAATAATTTGGACATCCTGACAGTAACGAGTTGCAGTAGTCCAGTCTAGAGGTAACAAAAGCATGGACCAGTTTTTCAGCATCACTTTGTGACAGGATGCTCCTGATCTTGGCAATATTACGGAGGTGAAAGAAAGCAGTCCTAGAAACCTGTTTAATATGAGGGAGAAATGACATGTCCTGGTCAAAGATAACTCCCAGGTTCCTTGCAGCCGTACTGGAGGACAAAGTGATGCTATCCAAGGAGAGAATGCTATCTGGTAATCTAGTCCTCAGATGTTTAGCTCCAAGAACAATGACTTCAGTTTTGTCTGAGTTTAAAAGAAGGAAATTGGAGGTCATCCAGTCTTTTATGTCTTTGAGACATGCCTGGAGTCTGGCTAATGGCTCTGTTTCATCAGATTTCATGGATAGATACAACTGCGTATCGTCGGCATAGCAATGAAAATTTATACCGTGTTTCTGAATTATATTCCCTAGAGGGAGCATGTAAAGAGTGAACAGGATTGGCCCAAGCACTGAACCCTGTGGAACACCATGATGAACCTTTGTACACTCAGAGGAAACATCATTAACATGAACAAAATGAAATCGATCTGATAGATAAGATTTAAACCAGTCTAGAGCTGTCCCTGTGATCCTAATCTCATGTTGTAGCCTTTGTAATAAAATGCTGTGATCTACAGTATCAAAGGCAGCACTGAGGTCCAGTAAAACCAGTACGGAAATAAGTCCACGGTCTGATTCCATGAGGAGGTCATTAGTGACTTTAACCAGTACTGTTTCTGTGCTATGATGAGCTCTGAAACCAGACTGAAACACTTCAAATAGACTATTCCTGTTTAAGTGATCGGTTAGCTGACTAACAACCAGCCTCTCAAGTATCTTAGAGATGAATGGGAGGTTGGATATCGGTCTATAATTTGCTAAGACGCCTGGGTCAAGTGAAGGTTTTTTAAGTAAAGGTCTGATAACAGCAGTTTTAAACGCCTGAGGTACATAACCTGTTGTCAAAGATAAGTTGATCTGATCTAATACTGACGCCCCAATTAGAGGAAAGACATCCTTGAAAAGCTTAGTTGGGATGGGGTCCAGGAGACATGTGGTTGCTTTAGATCCATTAATGTTGGAGGTCAGCTCAGGGAGATCTATGGGCAGGAAGCTGTCCAGTGGTGGATCAGGACTAGATGGGGTTGCTAACAAGGGCAGCTCATCAGTTGTCATGGAGCGACCTTGATCAATCTTTTCTCTAATGTTAGTGATTTTATTGGTGAAGAAACTCATAAAGTCTTCACTGCTAAGAGCTGCAGGAATAGAAGGCTCAACCGAGCTGTGACTCTTTGTCAACCTGACTATGGTGTTAAACAGAAAATGCAGGTTGTTCTTATTTGCATCTATTAATGAAGTGTAGTAAGCTGTTCTGGCTTTACGGAGGGCCTTTTTATATGTTAGTAAGCTGTCTTTCCAGGCGCTTTGGGAATCAGCTGATCTGGCTGAATACCACTTCCTCTCCATCCGTCTTGATGCCTGCTTAAGAGTTCGGATATGTGTGTTATACCACGGAGCCAGTCTTCTATGGTGTGTGAACCTTTTCTTCAGTGGGGCAACCGAATCTAAAACTATACGCAGTGTGGCTGCAGTGACATTGACAAAGCAGTCAATATCTGCAGGAGTAACATTTAGATCAGAATGATCTGTTGCACCAGTAGGAGGCGCTAGAGGGGGCACCGCTGCAATTTCAGCTACAAATCTGTCTCTAGTATCTTCAGAGAGACACCTGCTGTAGTAAACCTTCCTGTCATGTGCTGCTCGGTCTGCTAGAGTGAAGTCAAAGGTTATAAGTGAGTGGTCTGAGAGGAGGGGGTTTTGGGGAACAACTACCAGGTTCTCAGTTTCTAGACCATAGGTGAGAACCAGATCCAGAGTGTGATTATGACAGTGCGTCGGTTCATTTACTAACTGAGAGAAACCTACTGCATCTATCAGTGAGTTAAATGCCGTCTTAAGACTGTCAGTATCATCATCCATATGGATGTTAAAATCACCCACTATAATGACTTTATCTGTACTGACCACTAAACTAGACAGGAAATCTGAAAACTCCGCCAGGAACTGTGTGTAAGCAGCTGCAGGTGGCCGATACACCACAACTAATAAAACTGGCTTTTCTGACTTCCAATTGTGGTGAGAGAGGCTAAGAGTGAGACTTTCAAAAGAGCTACAGGTAGCTTTAGCTTTGGGATTGACTTGAAGGCTGGAGTGGTAGATTGCTGCCACTCCACCTCCTCTGCCTGCACTTCGAGGAACATGATAATTAATATGACTTGATGGAGTTGCTTCATTTAAACTAACATATTCTTCATCCTGCAACCAAGTCTCCGTGAGAAAGAAAATATCAGACAGATGATCTGTTATTAAATCATTAACTAGAAGAGATTTAGACCGTAGAGATCGTATGTTCAACAGACCACATCTAACTGTTGTATTTGTTTCTGAGTGTTTACTGCTGTGTATTTTTATAAGGTTATTATTATTAACACCTCTAGACTTATTTACTAGATGAACTATGGGAGGACGAGGTACTGACACTATTTCTATTGTATTATTAAACTTGTGTTAAACGTGTTACTGTGAGCGTTTTTAGTTTTATTGTTATTTTTATTTTTATTGGAGGGCGGCAGTTTTACAGAAGCAGCAGAGAAGCGTGTAAGACAGTGACTCTGCCTCCTGGCCTCCACCCTGGGTTGTCAGAAGGTTGGTTGTCCAATCAACTTTGCTATATTGCTAGAAATAAGAGCTGCACCACCCCGGGTGGGATGAATGCGGTCTCTGCTAATAAGGCCAGGTTTTCCCCAAAAAGTCTTCCAATTATCTATAAAGGCCACGTTATTTTCTGGACACCACCGCGACAACGAGCGACGGAGCGATGACATGCGGCTAAACATGTCATCACTGGCCAGATTCGGGAGGGGACCAGAGAACGTTACGGAGTCCGACATCGTTTTGGCGAAGTTACACACCGACTCCATATTAACTTTAGTAATCTCCGACTGGCGCAGCCGGGCATCGTTAACGGCGACGTGAATGATAATTTGATAATCATGGTTGACATGACTCTGCAACATCACGTGGTCATCTAGAGCGGTGCCCCTGGATTGGCAGACCAGGGTGGTGGTCTCTCTTTTTAAGAAGGGGGACCGGAGGATGTGTTCCAACTATAGGGAGATCACACTCCTCAGCCTCCCTGGTAAGGTCTATTCGGATGTACTGGAGAGGAGGTTCTGCCGGATAGTCGAACCTCGGATTCAGGAGGAGCAATGTGGTTGTTGTCCTGGCTGTGGAATGGTGGACCAGTTCTACACCCTCAGCAGGGTCCTTGAGGGTACGTGGGAGTTTGCCCAACCAGTCCACATGTGTTTTGTGGATTTGGAGAAGGTATGCAACCGTGTCCCTTGGGGAGTCCTGTGGGGGGTTCTCCGGGAGAATGGGGTATTGGGCCCCCTGATACGGGCCATCCGCTCCCTGTATGACCGGTGTCAGAGCTTGGTCTGCATTGCTGGAACTAAGTCAAACTCCGACAGGGCTGCCGTTTGTCACCGATTCTGTTCATAACTTTCATGGACAGAATTTCTAGGTGCAGCCATGGTGTTGAGGGGGTCCTGATTGGTGACCTCAGGATCGGGTCTCTGCTCTTTGCATATGATGTGGTCTTGTTGGCTTCATCGGCACATGGCCAACTCTTGCCGGATGGGTTCGCAACTGAGTGTGAAGCGGCCGGGATGAGAATCAACACCTCCAAATCTGAGGCCATGGTTCTCAGCTGGAAAACGGTGGAGTGCCTTCTCCCGGCCGCGGAGGAGATCCTGCCCCAAGTGGAGGAGTTTAAGTACCTCGGGATCTTGTTCACGAGTGAGGGAAGAATGGAGAGGTAGATCGACAGGCAGATCGGTGCGACGTCTGCAGTAATGCGGACTCTGCACCGGTCTCTCGATTTACTGGTCGATTTGTTCCTACCCTCACCTATGGACATGAGCTTTGGTTAGTGACCGAAAGAACTAACCAAAGCTGGGGGCAGGCGTTTCCTCCGTAGGGTGGCTGGGCTCTCCCTTTGAGATAGGGTGAGAAGCTCTGCCATCCGGGAGGAGCTCGGAGTAGAGCCGCTGCTCCTTTGCGTTGAGAGGACTCAGATGAGATGGCTCGGGCATTTAATTAGGATGCTTCCCAGAAGCCTCCCTGGTGAGGTATTCAGGGCACGTCCCTCCGGTAGGAGGCCCCCGGGAAGATCCAGGACACGCTGGAGAGACTATGTCTCTTGGCTGGGAACGCCTCGGGATCGCCTCGGAAGAGCTGGATGAAGTGGCTGGGGAGAGGGAAGTCTGGGCTTCCCTACTTACGCTGCCACCCCCGTGACCCGACTCCGGATAAACGGAAGAAAATGGATGGATAGATGGATGGATGGATGGATAATATAGTGTGTAAATATAAGTACAGGTCAAGATTCATGAATTCTCATATTCCATTTGCTTTGCATTCATCGCTGCGTACTTAAGACTTCGGCTCCGCTGGCTCATGCTGCAGATGGATAAACACAGATGATTGATGTGTGGACACAGAGTGATGCAGCAACTTGGGGCGTTGGTAGATGAAACCCCCAGTGTTTGCAGTCTGGATGGACATCAGATTGCTTTTGAAGATTTGTCCGCCTAAAGATTCCTCTGCCTAATTAGTCAAAATGACAAGTCTTACGAAGATAATTGCAGTTTATTTACCACTTCTGACCCATCTTGTGCTGGTGAGACAAATCTGAGACGGAATGTGTGCGGCGGTGATGGAATCCCATGTTGGTTTGCCACCAATAAACCTGCACTCTTATTTATGGACAGGACTCAGCTGTCGCTTCCGTTTTTTTAATTTAAGCCAAGCTTCAAATGAATCGCTTAATGTGACAAGCCTAATGTGCTTTGGGTTTTATCTGATAACACTTCAGGTTTGTTATTACCTGCACTGAAGTCCATTCTAATGTGTGTTGTCATTGAGGAACACAATCACGCCGTAGCATAATTGCTGCGCATCGTGTTGCATCTGGAGGGAATAAACACATTAATAAACAGTGCGTCAAACAAATTCAAAGGTGCGGAGGCTTTTTAAATCTTGCTTTAATTAAAAACACTTTTTCAGAGTTTTATTATAATTCCTGACCTTGTGCACGCTGGCAGCCAGTTACTGTCCTCATTTGTATTATACTTAAAGAAAACAAAACATAGAAAATGCGTAGAAAATGAATTATGTAAAAACGAATAGATTCAAACTCTCAGCAGCTGCTTGATAAGGCCCTCTATATGTTCAGTTTAGATGATATAGATTGATGTAGTCTGTAATTTTTGTTTGATCTCGGTCAACGCATGAAACACATGATGATGCAGTTATACTTTCTCTTCTACAGGCGAATTTAAAATAAACACAAGACTGATTCAGGTTGGGTCAGAGTCAGGGAATTTATGCAAACACAGGCTCTCATGGTGACTTTGAGTTATTGCATATTAAAAAAATAATTTTGTATGGGAGGATTATTATGTGAGCGAATAGACAGAACAGCCGTGGGTGGGCTGATGTCATCCCCGGCATCACTTAAAATCCATCCATCCATCCATTTTCTTCCGCTTATCCGGGGTCGGGTCGCGGGGACAGCAGCCTAAGCAGGGAAGCCCAGACTTCCCACTCCCCAGCTACTTCGTCCAGCTCTTCCGGGGGGATCCCGAGGCGTTCCCAGGCCAGCCGAGAGACATAGTCCCTCCAGCGTGTCCTGGGTCTTCCCGGGAGCCTCCTACCAGAGGGACGTGCCCTGAACGCCTCACCAGGGAGGCGTCCAGGAGGCATCCTTACTAGGTGCCCGAGCCACCTCATCTGACTCCTCTCAATGCGGAGGAGCAGCGGCTCTACTCCGAGCTCCTCCCGGATGGCAGAGCTTCTCACCCTATCTCTAAGGGAGAGCCCAGCCACCCTGCGGAGGAAAGTAATTTCGGCCGCTTGTACCCGCGATCTCGTTCTTTCGGTCACTACCCAGAGCTCATGACCATAGGTGAGGGTAGGAACAAAGATCGACCGGTAAATCGAGAGCTTCGCCTTTCGGCTCAGCTCTCTCTTCACCACAACGGACCGGTGCAGAGTCCGCATTACTGCGGACGCCGCACCGATCCGCCTGTCGATCTCCCGCTCCATTCTTCCCCCACTTGTGAACAAGACCCTGAGGTACTTGAACTCCTCCACTTGGGGGAGGATCTCCTCCCCGACCCGGAGAAGGCACTCCACCTTTTTCCGGCTGAGAACCATGGCCTCAGACTTGGAGGAGCTGATTTTCATCCCGGCCGCTTCGCACTCGGTTTGCAAACCGGTCCAGCGAGAGCTGGAGGTCACGGACTGATGAAGCCAACAGGACCACATCATCTGCAAAAAGCAGAGACCCGATCCTGAGGCCACCAAACCGGACCCCCTCAACACCGTGGCTGCGCCTAGAAATTCTGTCCATAAAAGTTATGAACAGAATCGGTGACAAAGGGCAGCCCTGGCGGAGTCCAACCCTCACTGGAAACGAGTTCGACTTACTACCGGCGATGCGGACCAAACTCTGACACCGGTCATACAGGGAGCGGACAGCCTGTATCAGGGGGCCCGACACCCCATATTCCCGGAGAACCCCCCAGAGGATTCCCCGAGGCACGCGGTCGAATGCCTTCTCCAGATCCACAAAACACATGTAGACTGGTTGGGCAAACCCCCACGCACCCTCAAGGACCCTGCTGAGGGTGTAGAGCTGGTCCACAGTTCCACGTCCAGGACGAAAACCGCACTGCTTCTCCTGAATCCGACGTTCGACTATCCGACGGACCCTCCTCTCCAGTACCCCTGAATAGGCCTTGCCAGGTAGGCTGAGGAGTGTGATCCCCCTATAGTTGGAACACACCCTCCGGTCCCCCTTCTTAAAAAGAGGGACCACCATCCTGGTCTTCCAATCCAGTGGTACCTCCCCCGATGTCCACGCGACGTTGCAGAGTCGTGTCAACCACGACAACCCTGCAACGTCCAGAGCCCGAAGGAACTCCGGACGGATCTCATCCACCCCCGGGGCCCTGCCACCGAGGAGTTTCTCAACAACCTCGGCTACCTCGACCCCGGAGATAAGAGAACCCGCCTCCGATTCCCCAGGCCCTGCTTCCTCACTGGAAGGCGTGTTGGTGGGATTGAGAAGGTCTTCGAAGTATTCCTTCCACCGATCCACAACGTCCCGAGTTGAGGTCAGCAGCACACCATCCCCACCGTACACAGTGTTGACAATGCACTGCTTCCCCCTCCTCAGGCGCCGGATGGTGGTCCAGAACCTTTTCGAAGCCGTCCGGAAGTCGCTCTCCATGGCCTCCCCAAACTCCTCCCACGCCCGGATCTTTGCCTCGGCGACCGCCGCAGCTGCACCCCGCTTGGCTCGCCGGTACCTGTCAGCTGCCTCGGGAGTCCCACAGGCCAAAAAGGCCCGGTACGACTCCTTCTTCAGCTTGACGGCATCCCTCACCGCCGGTGTCCACCAGCGAGTTCGGGTGTTGCCGCCACTACAGGCACCGACCACCTTGCGGCCACAGCACCGGACGGCCACCTCAACAATGGAGGCACGGAACATGGTCCACTCGGACTCAATGTCCCCCACCTCCTCCGGGACATGGGTGAAGCTCTCCCGGAGGTGGGAGTTGAAGCTCCGCCTGACAGGAGATTCTGCCAGGCGTTCCCAGCAGACCCTCACAATACGCTTGGGCCTGCCGGGCCTGTCCGGCATCCTCCCCCACCAACGAAGCCAACTCACCACCAGGTGGTGATCAGTTGACAGCTCCGCCCCTCTCTTCACCCGAGTGTCCAGAACATGCAGCCGCAAGTCCGAGGACACGACTACAAAGTCGATCATCGAACTGCGGCCCAGGGTGTCCTGGTGCCAAGTGCACATATGGACACCCTTATGTCTGAACATGGTGTTCATTATGGACAATCTGTGCCGAGCACAGAAGTCCAACAACAGAACACCACTCGGGTTCAGATCAGGGGGGCCATTCCTCCCAATCACGCCCCTCCAGGTCTCACTGTCACTGCCGACGTGAGCATTGAAGTCACCCAGGAGGACGAGGGATCCCCCAGAAGGAGCACTCTCTAGTACTCCCTCTAGGGACTCCAAAAAGGGTGGATACGCTGAACTGCTGTTGGGGCCATAGGCACAAACAACAGTCAGGATCCGTCCCCCCACCCGAAGGCGGAGGGAGGCTACCCTCTCGCCCACCGGGGTAAACTCCAATATACAGGCACTAAGCCGGGGGGCAACAAGAATCGCCACCCCTGCCCGCCGCCTCTCCCCGTCGGCAACTCCAGAGTAGAAGAGAGTCCAACCCCTCTCGAGAAGGCTGGTTCCAGAGCCCTTGCTATGCGTTGAGGTGAGGCCGACTATATTTAGTCGGAACTTCTCGACCTCACGCACCAGCTCAGGCTCCTTCCCCATCAGAGAGGTGACGTTCCACGTCCCTAGAGCTAGCTTCTGCAGCCGGGGATCGGACCGCCAAGGTCCCCGCCTTCGGCTGCCACCCAACTCACACAGCAGTTGGGTGGCCCCTCCTGCAGGTGGTGAGCCCACTGGAAGAGGGTCCCATGTCGTTCCTTCGGGCTATGCCCGGCCGGACCCCATGGGCAAAGGCCCGGCCACCAGGCGCTCGCCACCGTGCCCCACCCCCAGGCCTGGCTCCAGGAGGGGGCCCCGGTGACCCGCGTCCGGGCAAGGGAGACCCAAGACCAAATTTCTCACTCATCATAAGGGGTTTTGTGGGCTGCACTTTGTCTGGTCCCTCACCTTGGACCTGTTTGCCATGGGAGGCCCTACCAGGGGCATAAAGCCCCAGACAACTGAGCTCCGAGGATCATAGGGACACGCAAACCCCTCCACCACGATAAGGTGGCAGACCAGGGTGGTGGTCACTTAAAATGAGACATATATAATTTGTATTAGATTAAAACGTGTATTTCTGGTTGGATTTTGGCACTTTGGCAACCATACATACGCACACACGCACCTATACATAAACGCCACGGCATAAGTATATCTCAAATGAGAGGAAAAATCGGTGCACACCTCCATGACCGAGCCAAGTCAGCTGTGAGTCATGAATGGTGAAGGTGTACACCGTCATTCACAGGAACTGCCCCCACTGCTGTCTTCTTTAATTGCTGTCTTAAGAAAAAAAAAAAAAAAAAATAGCAGCACACAATTTCTGAGGCATCACTAAAGCACAGCTGTCAAACAACCTGGGAATGTTCACACTACAACCTTTTCTAGGAGCTCAGCACACATTTGTCTTGGATCAGACGTGTGTATTACGTATTAATGTGATTAGTAGATTAGAAGTAATGGTGGGATTTACACAAGCTATTAGGCTTTACAGATACTCTGTTTTATTTATTCTATTTTACTTTTAGGAGAGAATAAATACAGATAAAGTACCCTTAACACAACACTTATTTTCTGATCAACTTGAACATTTTGTGGTTCTCATTTTCTTCACTTTTCTGAATTAAATTTAATCATTCTTCGAAGATGACGGGGCACAATACCTTGTTACATTGTTACGGACATTTAATTTCGTCAAACAGCTACCGCTAATTTGATTTGATGAATATGAATAAAAATGTTGATGTGAAAAATATGTTCATCAAGTCAGCTTGTGAAATTTTCTTTCATCTTAAAATGCTGCATCATGTTGCTATTGATTTATAAGTCACAGTGTGTTCTTATACCTGTTTTCAGTTCAGAAATTAAAATCACCTCTCCCTTTTATACATGACATTAACATGTCTCTGTTTACATTTACACCCAGCAGAATGTTTTTCCAACTCCTTCAAACATATAACCATATAGAAGATTTTTTTGCTAACATAATCTTTGTAGGATTTGAAAACATTAGGTGTGCTGTGCCCACCATTAGTTTGGTTTTGAATAGACGTGAATAGATGAATTTTATTGTCATACTAAATAAAACTATGATGAGAACAAATCTTTAACATGCGTTATAGTAACATGTCCAGGCGGGTGCTTTTATTTTGTGTGTTTTTGGTTCTGTTTGCTTGTGTTGCTGCTGCTTTTGCTTCTTGTGTCTCAGACTAATTGGACTAACTGACTAACTGAACCTAACTGAACCTAATCTAATCAGTGTCCTATTTAAGGCCGGATTCCTGTGGCTCCTGTTGCTAGAATGTTTGCTTCTAGCTGTTTTCTGTGTTTCCCTGTGAGTTTTGTTGATTGTGTTTGCTTGTGTTCCCTCTGATTTTTGCTCCTTGTGGTTCTGTTTATTTTCTGAAGTAGTTCAACCTAGTTAATGTAGCACTTTTAGTTTTTTTTAAGTTTTAACCTAGTTAATCTAGTGTTTTTAGTTTGTCTTTTTGTAAAAATGAACTGTTTCATAGCGAGTCTAGTGATTTTTTTTAGTTTGTTTCTCTAGTCATTTTTGGACAATAAATACTTTTACTGCAACTGTTGGGACTTCTGCCTCCGCTTGTGGGTCCACTCATAACAACTTATGTTAAATAAAGGTAGGCCCAAAGATTCATGTTCCTCCCATTACTACTGATAATATGTAAGGTAGTGCTCTATGGCAATGTTCTGTGGGTTTTCATTATGGTTACTGTATCCATGCCACATAGATTACTTCTATGCTAAAAGTTAGTCAACATTGCCAATAGCCAGTTTTGTCATGTGAGATTCGCGACGCTATACTGTAGCCATGTGTGGCTTATGCACAATCAATTTTAACATTTTTTCCAAGTGGTCAAACTTATTGTACAGTTGTGATATGCAAAGTTCTAATGGTAGATCCGGTGTGGCATATCTAATTGAGCATTTTTGTGCTCAGGACTGCTGCACTCTAGTGGTGCTATGATTAGTTGCTCCTGTTTGTGAGAGCTGTAAACAGTAAGGAGCACCTGTTACAGCCCCTCCCCTTACCATATGTTATTTAATTTAACAAAAGAGACTTACAGTTGGATTATAGTCGTCAGACATTAAAGTAGACACCACAACATTCAGTACATACATGGCTTTTTGGGGGTTGTCAGTGCTTATTATAAACATGCCCGCTCTTGGTCTCAGTAGCCCACTGTCATATACTGTAATGCACCTCCACATACTGCATTACTTAAAGTAATATTCTGGTAACTGCAGGGTGAGTGCGGAGCTGATACGTTGTTGTACTATGTTTAAGTTGGTATGATAAGTCTGATTAAATATCAGAGAGCCTCCTTTGCATCGTTTACACCTACTATGGATAAGTAAGTGAGGGAAACCCTAAGGGAAAAAATATGTTCAGTTGAAGGGAACCTGATGAAGGAAAAAAAAAGATGGGTTAAGGAGTATAGATGGGTCTTGCAGAACATAAACTGCAGATCCAGTTTCCTAAATAAAAAAAAAATGTTTCATCTGATATGACCACCTTTCTAACCAGTCTATAATTAAACGTCAGTGCTTTGCAAATTGCCCCAGGGTAACGCTGACTTTTTGACTTTTTGTTGCACTCAAAGTCGGCATTTATTTTTACATGTCCGCGTTTTAACAGTCTTTCAAAATGGGTTTTTTTTTGTTTTTTTTTTTTAAATGACCCAAGACACACTTTTAGCCTAAATGGGTCATAGATAAAGACATCATGTTTGTTGAATGAGAGGAGTTTTTTCCTTCTAATTAGAGCAGTTATTTTTATTTATTTACATGGCCTCCAAGGAAGGAAAATTCTGCAGACTATGATTTCCTGTAGAAGTGGTCTGCAATTACAAAATATGTTTTGGATCTCTTAGCAAGGATTCCCAGACTTTTAGATGCCAAAGGCCCCCCGAACAGCACTAGTTTCTGACTGGGGACCCCCTTCGCAACCCCCCTGAAAACAGGGGTGTTGCAGGGGAGTCAATTTTATTATTCTGTTATTCTTAATATATGCTGCCTCATACTTCATGCCAGTTTGATGATCAGATCAGCTTGATGATAGGCGCTAACTGCCAGGTCAACACATATATGACATTAGGAACAACATTTTGACAGGCAGGCACTAGAAAGATGAACATGGCGAACAAGAGAAAATTATATTTCATAATAATACTTAAAAAGAATTGGGCGCTATTTTTTGTTGTTTGGCCTTTTTCCCCCACTACATCTTCCCTCCAATTTTCCAAGGCTCTCACAGGGGGGCCCCCCCAGGGGGCCATGGCCTGCAGCCCCCGTCTTGGTTTGCATTTAAAATTAACTCAAAGTTTCAAAAAGTAATTGAAATGTAGGCGTTAAGGCAAAATAATAGTGACAAGGCAGCAAACTCAGATGGTTTTGGGAGTTGTGCCACTTAGAGTACCTATACCACCATAGGGTACCTAGTTGTGTGGAATGCCAAGATTTGGAACTTGACTCTGACTCAGGGAATGGCAACGGTGAATGTCTAACTAACTCGCTGTAACTGTCTTAACGCTGCTGCAATAATCACATTAGCCTAGCCATTGGGCAACACTGCCAACGTCATAGAACCAAATTTCTGTGGCTGTGGAGAAAAAAAAAAACCCTTTGATTTAATTGAAGCGAGCCACAGCAGGTGAAACACTTTTTTTTTTTTTTTTTCATTTTTGGTTTTGCTTTTTTAACATCAAAGAGGCTGTTTCCTCTGAATTTTGGTTACCTTAGTATGAATTTTTTTGAATTTTTTGGACATTTTTGCAAATCTTTTTTTGTCTTTTGGACAGAAGACAAAATAATTCTTCCTCAGACTTGGTTGGCAGCTGTTTGAATCAGTAGCTCCTGATATCATCTTAAATTACAGCCTACAAAGGCAGGGGATGACATTTTATTATCTGATTCATTTTGCGTCATTTAAAAAAAATGGTAACGTTTGCAAATGTATTTTCTGAGTCAACATTTTTTTCATGATTGCTGATTATGACGTAATGCAGACATTCATTATTTTCACTGTAGTTGATACAGAGTCATTTCTATCCTTTCTTTATATTATATATTGTTTGTCTCTTGCTGCCGCACAGAGTGGCAGCCTGTTGCAGCAGCTCCCGTCCTTTTGTCTTTGTTTTTGTTCTGTACTTATTTGTACCAGCTTTTCAGACTTTCAGTACAACTCTGAGTCGGCCCACCTGCAGAAGTTCTCTGATGACTCTGCAGTGGTCAGGTGTATCAGTGGTGGACGGGAGGAGGAGTACAGAACACTGGTGAGTGACTTTGTGGAGTGGTCTAGGAGGAACAACCTGCTGATGAACGTGGCCAAGACCAGGGAGATGATGATTGACTTCAGGAAGAAGAGGACGGCCACACAGCCCCTGAACATCCTGGGAGAGGACATTGTGGTGGTGGAGGACTACAAGTACCTGGGTGTGCACACAGACAGCAGACTGACCTGGAAGACCAACACCGAGGCTGTGTACAAGAAGGGGATGAGCAGACTCTACTTCCTGAGAAAGCTGAGATCCTTCGGCGTGTGCAGCAAGATGTTGGACATTTTCTACCAGTCTGTTGTTGCTAGTGCACTGTTCTATGCTGTAGTTTGCTGGGGAGGCGGCATCGGAGCCGGCAACACCAACACACTGAACAAACTGCTCAGAAAGGCTGGCTCCGTCATTGGCTGCAAACCGGACACCATGGAAGCTAGGGTGGAGAGGAGGACGCTGAACAAACTGTTATCTATCTTGGATAACCCTGACCACCCTCTCCACCCACTCCTGGACAGGCAGCGGAGCTCCTTCTCAAACAGACTGATTCAGCTCCGCTGCCACAAGTACAGATACAGGAAATCTTTCCTGCCCAGTGAAATAACCCTGTTCAACAGCGCTGTCTGACTGAGACTCACAGCTCTTTGTGCTGTGATGGGCTCCATTAGTACTTTTATGTGGCACATCGTCATAATTACTTATTGTACATTTGTAACATTACACACTTGTTTATTTCTACTCCTGTTGCACATTTCCACTTCTGGTTAGGGTTAGTCTCATAGTGTCTCATATCGCACATCATTGTATTGTAAATATGTTGTAAATATGTTAATGCTGACGATGCTGACGTGACAAGTCGATTTCCCATGTCTGGGATGAATAAAAGTACTTCTATTCTATATTATATAAAACCCGAAATGAAGAAACTGATATAATCTTCCAGTTAGCTACAGTTGCTGTGCAGACATTTTAAAATTTTAATTTTGAATAAACAAAATAAACAAAAATTCTGACTCTTCTCCAATAAATATCCCTTAAATCCCACCCCTATTTTACATAAACAAATCAAAGTCCTTATTTAAGCTTCCTGTCCGTAACAGAAAACATGAAAACAATATATTCATTTTTGAAAGTAAACATAACAAATGTATCAAAAATAAGCCATCTCAGGCAAGTCAAATATTTGACTATATTTGAATATTTTATATGATATGTAGGAATGAATAAGGGAATGATTAATAGTTATGCCTGTTGGTGCCCCTAATCATCAGTAAAGGTGAAGATGAATTATTTCTTTTTCTGAAATGAAATTTGCCCAAGTTTGTGTCTAAGGTGCCAGAGCATGTGGAAGGTGTAGAAAGATTTTTGACCAGATATAGTCTCCTGGACTCTCCCCTACGCTGGAGTTGTCAGTTAGTTAGATAGAAGATACAGTAGGAGCTCTTCTTGCACATATCTGCTATTACGTTGGAGGTCACCCCAACGGGTGAAAAGGTAGCTTCTTGCGACTTTGGGTTGGCGTCCTGACTGTTGCTCAAGCCTGTGCTCCAAAAGGCAGTTCAGAGTACCGACCCTTTTTGGAGTGCCCTTTTTGGAATCACCGAGACCGGCTGATGAAGACATTACGGTTGGGGAGGATAAATCTGCGCCTTTCTAGTGGAACCCCAGATACCTATACTATATGCCCTGATTGTCCCTAAACGCTTTCTCTTTCTCTCATTCTCTGTGGGAGACGTGAGGTTTTTTTTTTTTTTTTGTTTTAAAAAAAAATTTATATTTCACATGGCTACATTCAATGTGAATTCATAGAAACATGTTCGTTTGACTGTAATCTTTGTCAGGTTTTTGGCTGTGGTGTACATTATATTAGGATGGCTGCCATGCCGGACACCTGCTCCTTCTACCATTCTTTGTGGTTGAGGGGTTTCAGTTGCAGTCTAGGAGGCTTTATTATTCTTTTCTGACAGGCCTGTCAGAATAAAAGTTGGATAATAACATGGGAAAAACAGCAATGTGAATGATTTTTTTTCACAGGTCGCAGAGGAATATTCTTACATATATAAAGAAAGGTCCAGCGCGGCAAGTAACACATGCACCTGAGTGTGTGTCTCCACTATTGACCTTTATGTCGCAGTCTCTAAAAAGGCAGTACCACAGATCTTTTTCTTTTTCAGTCGTCATGGAAACATGATGCCCTGCCAGCGGTGCAGCGTGAAATTGATCAGAGTGAAAACAGTGTGAACACGGACCATACTAGCTGAAAAAAAAAATAGATAGCATATCATTTTTTCTCTTCTGGTGCAGTTCTTTGGCTGGCACCAGGATGTGTGAAAACACCCTAAGTAGCAAAACTGCAGTTAAAGAAATTAAGATCAAGATCATTAAGATCATCTTATCATTCCATAGTGTATAGTACTTCTATAGTGAGTAATATCTAAGGAAAGGAAAGGACTAAGAGTGTTAGCTTGCTTTTGTTAGCCAATAAGCAAGTGTCCATTCATCTGTTTTGGGCTTAACTGTATAAAATTTACTATAAATGCCCTCCCACCTGTTAAGCTGTTGCACTGCTGCAGACTAAAAGCCCCAAGCAGCTCTGCAGACAGCTCCTCCCTGCCAGTCTCACACAGCTCATTGTAAAACATTCGAGGGTTTAGTTAGCAGTGAGAGACTGTGGATAGATGACTGTTTTCTGCGAAGGAGACAGCCATGCTTTATGGCTTCTTGATTTTGTAGTGGCATTGTCAGAGTAAAGTATTTGGACACAGCAGTAATCACTCAAAGATATGGATCTGCAACCCTCAGATGCAGACACCCTGTCTTTCTGCAGGCATACATATGTAGTGTTCAGACAGCCCAGCATACTAAAAGTCTACAAAGAGTATTACTCAATTAATATGTGAAAAAAAAAAAAAGACTTGTAATTATACAGCTTAAGCAATCTTGCTATATGGGACAGAGCAGAGAGAATCAACACAAAGAGAGCCAGGTTCAAGGACAGAAAGGGGAAATGTGATTGATCTAAAGGGAGATGCAAGCACACAGACACACACACACACACATCCTTGTACTTCTGTTTCTGAAGACTTTCATAGCCATAATTTATTCCCAGCCCCTTACCCTAAACCTAACCTAATCCCCAACCTTAAAAACAAGTCTTAACTCTCAAACAGTTCTTTGAAGTTGTGAGGACCAACCAAAATGTCCTCACTTCCCAAAATGTCCTCACTTTGTTAGTAGAAGGAGTATTTTGGCTCTCAGTATGTACTAAGTACAAGAAACGCACACACACACATGCACACCACTATCATCCCACTAGCTCTTTTACAGCCCATAGATCCAACTAACTCAGGGTGATGGAGGACCTTGTCTTGCCTCTGGGCTGCAGAGAGAAAAGGGAATGAGGCCAGTTCTGAGCAAGCCACAGATGTAAGCAGGCAAAGATAATGTTTCCCCATTGTGAAACACACTACAGTAATGCTGCTAATGCCAGGAACCTGGACTGGACTCAATGGCCTTTTCATTCTCCTTTGAATCTGTTGTTATAAAGAAAAGTGCAAAAAAAATATTCTAAAACAACTGAAGTTGTCCTTGCTCTCAGTGATATGTGCTAATCAAACCTTCATTCTACCTGTCTTTCATTAGGTTATGGCCTTCATTAAACTTCATGGAAAATACTTCACATCTGTACTTTTACTCATAGAAACATGCAGCCTTCTGCATTAAAGGGGACATGAAACACAAAACATCCATCCATCCATCCATTAATTTTGTTCCGCTTATCCGTGGTCGGGTTGCGGGGGCAACAGCATAAGCAGGGAAGCCCAGACTTCCCTCCCCCCAGCTCTTCCAGGGGGATCCCGAGGTGTTCCCAGGCCAGCCGAGAGGGATACCGGGGGCCTCCTGCCGGAGGGACGTGCCCTGAACACCTCACCGGGGAGGCGTCCGGGACGCATCCTGCCTAGGTGCCCGAGCCACCTCATCTGGCTCTTCTTAATACGGAGGAGTGGCGGCTCTACTCCGAGCTCCTCCCAGATGGCAGAGCTTCTCACCCTATATGTAGGGAGAGCCCAGCCACCCTACGCAGGAAACTCATTTCGGCCGCTTGTACCCGCGATCTTGTTCTTTTGGTCACTATCCAAAGCTCATGACCATAGGTGAGGGTAGGGACGAAGAGCGACCCGTAAATCGAGAGCTTTGCCTTTTGGCTCAGCTTTCTCTTTACCACAACGGAATGGTACAGAGTCTGCATTACTGCAGATGCCACACCGATCCGCTTGTCGATCTCCCGCTCCATTCATCCCCCACTTGTGAACAAGACCCGAGGTACTTGAATTCCTCCACTTGGGGCAGGATCTCCTCCCCGATCCAGAGAAGGCACTCCACCTTTTTCCAGCCGAGAGCCATGGCCTCAGATTTGGAGGTGCTGATTCTCATCCTGTCCGCTTCACATTCGGCTGTGAACCGATCCAGCGAGAGTTGGAGGTCACGGACTAGAGCAGAGACCCGATCCTGAGGTCACAAAACCAGATCCCCTCAACACCATGGCTGCGCCTAGAAATTCTGTCCATAAAGGTTATGAACAGAATCGGTGACAAATGGCAGCCCTGACGGAGTCCAACCCCCACTGGAAACGAGTCCAACTTACTGCCAGCAATGCGGACCAAGCTCTCACACTGGTCATACAGGGGGCCCAACACCCCATTCTCCCGGAGAACCCCCCACAGGAGTTCCTGAGGGACACGGTTGAATGCCTTCTCCAATTCCACAAAACACATGTGGACTGGTTGGGCAAACTTCCACGGACCCTCAAGGACGCTGCTGAGGGTATAGTGCTGGTCCACAGTTCCATGTCAAGGACGAAAACCACATTGCTCCTCGTGAATCCGAGGTTCGACTATCTGGCAGACCCTCCTCTCCAGTACCCCTGAATAGACCTTACCAGGGAGGCTGAGGAGTGTGATGTCCTTATAGTTGGAATACATCCTCCGGTCCCCCTTCTTAAAAAGAGAGACCACCACCCTGGTCTGCCAATCCAGTGGCACTGCCCTCGATGTCCACGTGACGTTGCAGAGTCGTGTCAACCATGACAGCCCTATAACATCCAGAGCCCTAAGGACCTCCTGGAGGTTCTCATCCACCGCCGGGGCCCTGCCACCGAAGAGGGTTTTTGACCACCTCGGCAACTTCAGCCCCGGAGATACGAGAGCTGGTCCCCGAGTCCCCAGGCCCTGCTTCCTCACCGGAATGCGTGTCAGTCGGATTGAGGTGGTCTTCAAAATATTCCTTCCACCGATCCATAGCACACCATCTCCACTGTACACAGTGTTGACAGTGCACCGCTTCCCCTTCCTCAGATGCCGGATGGTGGTCCAGAACCTTTTCGGAAGTCGTTCTCCATGGCCTCACCGAACTTTTCCCATGCCCGGGTGTTTACCTCTTGGCACTTGGCCTGCCGGTACCTGTCTGCTGCCTCAGGAGTCCCACAGGCCACTCCTTCTTCAGCTTCACAGCATCCCTCACCGCCAGTGTCCACAGGTGGCTTCGGGTATTGCCGCCATGACAGGTACCAACAATCCCGCGGCCCCAGCACCGGTCGGCTGCCTGGAGGCACAGAACATGTTCCACTCGGACTCAATGTCCCCCACCTCCCCCGAGACGTGGTTGAAGCTCTCCGGAGGTGGGAGTTAAATCCATCAGAACCAACTCACCACCAGGTGGTGATTGGTTGACAGCTCCGCCCCTCTCTTCACCTGAGTGTCCAGGACATGCGGCTGCAAATCCGATGACACAACCACAAAGTAGATCATCGAACTGCAGCCTAAGGTGTCCTGGTGCCAAGTGCACATGTTCATGGTGTTCGTTATGGACAATCTGTGACGAGCAGAGAACACCACTTGGGTTCAGATCAGATGAACCATTCTTTCTGATCACGCCCCTCCAGGTCTCACTGTTGCTGCCAACGTGAGCATTAAAGTCACCCAAGGAGGACAAGGGAACCCCCAGAAGGAGCACTCTCTAATACTCCCTCTAAGGACTCCAATAGAGGTGGATATGCTGAACTGCTGTTCGGGCCATAGACACAAACAACAGTCAGGATCTGTCCCCCCACCCGAAGGCAGAGGGAAGCTACCCTCTCGCTCACCGGGGTAAACTCCAATGTACAGGCACCGAGTCGGGGGGCAACAAGAATCGCCACCACTGCCCGCCGCCTCTCACCATCAGCAACTCCAGAGTGGAAGAGAGTCCAACCCCTCTTGAGAAGGGTGGTTCCGGACCCTTGCTATGCATCGAGGTGAGGCCGACTATATCTAATCGGAACTTCTCAACCTCTCGCACCAGCTCAGGCTCCTTCCCTATCAGAGAGGTGACATTCCACGTCCCTAGACCTAGCTTCTGCAGCCAGGGATCGGACTGCCAAGGTCCCCACCTTTGGCTGCCACCCAACTCACACTGTACCTGACCCCTTTGGCCCCTCCTGCAGGTGTTGAGCCCACGGGAAGGGGGTCCCACGTTTCCTCTTTGGCCGGGCCCCATGGGCAAAGGCCAGGGCCACCAGGCACTCGCCATCGTGTCCCGCCCCCAGGCCTGGCTCCAGGAGGGGGCCCTGGTAACCCACATACGGGCAAGGAAAACTTCATACTCTTCATAAGGGATCAGTGGGCTTCACTTTGTCTGGTCTTTCACCTAGGACCTGTTTGCCATGGGTGGCCCTACCAGGCGTATAAAGCCCCGGACAACTGAGGTCCTAGGATCATTGGGACATGCAAACCCCTCCAACATAGTTATCATTTAAAAAGCTCTCTCACCTTTAAAATATTATATAAGTTTTAACACTGATGGCAAAAGGTATTTCGAAATACAGCCATTTAAGTTTAGCTGTTAAACCAACGGGCAGCGCCATTGCTGTTGTGTCAGCGGAAGTCACGTCACAGTATTGGTTGTCAGCCCCGCGATCTTACCTAAAAAAATAACTAGAGATCAATTAGAAAATGGCAGGAAAATATCAGCTTTACATGAAAAAATGGATGTATGTTGGTTCCTGTACGGAAGCGTATTGTTGCCACTCTATGTAAATAAATATTGATCAGTAACACATTATTCTGTGTTGTTTATTGTTAAAACAATCTATTTTCACGTTATAACATCATAATATTTATTATAAGTACGTGAAACTTTTCATGTTATAACGTGATAGTTTGTTATATTGTAAAAACGTGATATTTATATTGTCAAAATAATGATAATAAAACATGATAATTATATTGTAAATATTTGATAATTTATATAGTAAAGAAGTGATAATTATATTGTAAAAATGTGATAAGTTGGATGCACTTGAGATGGTGTAGGTTGTATCCATGGTGCCTGCCTTATCATATATGCTTTAAAATATGTACATCTATCTTAGGTTTGCGTTTATTCTAGTGTTTCATGTCCTCTTTAACTATAGTAGTAGTCATCCCCCTCTCAGGCTGTGTTACCTTTAAAGTGGTCCCCGGATCAACTGTCCTGTTGCACCAAAGGACACTCAATGTGGTTTCCAGGGGGTTATCACCCATTTTCCTGGGGAATCAGTAATTTAGTGGGACTTGGACTTGAGTCTCGTGCATTTGCGCTTTTCTACAACAGTTTGTGCACACGGGCAGTGAACACTGAACATTTTTGGACATTAACATGTCACCGTACAGTTTGCGAAGCACAACAGTTGAAATGTGGTGCACCGAAAAAAACGCCCTTCAGACTGGTCTCTGACGTGGTCCGTTTGTTTTGTGAATGGAGCTGCTGCCTGGAATACTCCACAGATTTGAGCTAAACTGGCTCGTCGGTATCAACATCTGATGAGATGCTGGAATTATGCTACTTGGTGTGTTGTTGCATACTTATTGTTGATACGGCGCCTCTGGCGCAGCAACACATGTTCATCTGAACGGAGCCAGATTAATTTTCAAAAAATATGTACCTAAGAGTGTTAATTGAAGAGATGATATATAAGGAAATGAGCAGCGCAACAACATGTACTTGAGTGTGGTGTCTCTATAACACGCGAGTCGAGTAAAAAATGAAGTACCACACAACTTTTTAATATTTCACTTTCACTTTTAAATGAAAAAAAAAAAGAAAAACTATCTCTGTCAGTCGTCATGGAAACAAGATGCTCTGCCACTGGTGCGGCATTTGGACCAGATTGAAAACAAACGTGTGAACGTGTAACGTACCATCTGAACAATTATACAACGTGTCATTTTTTCTTTCTGTTGCGGGTCGGCACCAGTACTTGTGAAAAACACCCTAAAAAACATTTGAAATAAACACTGCTGTTGGGGGATTCTCATCACTCTTTGATGGAAAAAAAATGCTATCGGCAGTCGGTCAAGCCCTACCGTGTAACAGTGACATGCAGATGGCTGACAAAAAGCCCCCACCCCCAAAGCAGCGCAAGGAGAGAGGAGCTGCGCATTCCTGGGCAACCTGTAGACAGCCTTGGCATCACTAATGGGGTTGTATTTATGCAGCACTCTGTTACCGAGGTAACAGTCTGGGCGCCACATGATCTCAGAATGTTTACTAAAGGACTAAAGTGGCTGAGACAAGCCTGCTGCCAAATCAGACGTGTTGGCCTCAGCTGGTTTGACGAGGCTTTTATCCAAAGTAGATTTCTCTGTGTCAACTGGACTGAAAGGTTTCCTTGAAAACGTTTCGCCCTCTCTCCAGAGAGCTTCTTCAGTTCTAAGTTTGCTGGGGCAGAGCTTGAAAATATAGCCCTGTGGACCATTGGCATGTTAATTGTCCGGGGGTTCACCTGAGAGTCCTTGGCAGGGTGGTTGGCAGGGTCGTTCATCTAGTTTCGGTTGGGGTGCTTCCCCTTTGTCTGTTGGGTCACATGTTAATGAGTCTCCAGGTCTGGTCAAACAGCGTGAATGTTTGGAATGCTGACGAAATGAGTGGAGAACTGCATTGTACGTGGGTGACAGAAAGTGCCTTAGTCCACCACCTCTGTTTAAAGATGGTTTTTCCAACTTGACGTGGATGGCTTCCTTGACACCCCTCTCAAACCAGCGATCTTCTCTGGCCAGCACACGTACTTGACTATCCTCAAAGGAGTGTCCGCTGTCTTTTAGGTGTAGGTGTACTGCTGAGTCCTGTCCTGAAGAAGTGGCACGTCTGTGTTGGGCCATTCGTTTATGGAGGGGCTGTTTGGTTTCCCCAATGTACAGTTCCTTGCATTCCTCCTGGCACTGTACAGCATAGACAACATTGCTTTGTTTGTGTCTTGGTGTCTTGTCTTTTGGGTGGACCAGTTTCTGTCTGAGTGTGTTGGAGGGTTTGAACTGTACTGGAATGTCATGTTTTTGGAAGATTCTCCTGAATTTTTCTCAAACTCCAGACAGGTAGGGGATAGAAATGCTGTGACGTTTATTTCTTTCCTCTTCTTTGCTGGGGTCTTGTTTTCTGGAGGTCTTTGTGAAGGCCCAGTCCGGGTAACCACATGTTTTGAGTGCTGTTTTTAGATGTTAGAGGTTTTCAAGGAAACCTTTCAGTCCAGTTGACACAGAGAAATCTACTTTGGATAACCATGACCTGGATGATTGAGAATCTACACAGACGACGAGGCTTTTATTTACAGGCATATAATCATATTTCTGTTTTTTTTTTTTTTTGTTTTTTTTTTTTGTTTTTTTTTAAGTTTTGCTGTATAGCATACAGACATTGGAGCATACAGACATATAGCCTAAGTGTCATTGGAAAATATATCTGCTGCAGAACTGTAATGGACTAAAAAGTCAAAGTGAATAAATAACAATCTTTTAATACTGCAGTTTTAATAATAATCCACTCTGTTGTTCACAGCCTTGGCACATGCAAGTTAGGCAAAAATATTTACCCGTATTTTGACTTGCTGTTCTAGATAATTATTTATGTATTTCAGGTCTATATATGAGTGTCTTGAGTTATCTTTACGCTCCTAACAAATTAGGAATGATATTCGCCATGCATTAAACATCATCTATTTTGCCATGATACTGACACAGATGCACCTGTATCGAAAGCAGACTTGCTCATCATTAATTATCTGTCTGGTAACAAAACCCCTATGACTTAATGAAATGAGTGGGACACAGCTGATCTGTGTGTATCTTGCCGTGAGCCAAGAGCACAGATGGCGATGCAGCGCAAGGCAACCTCACCTCCCCTGGCAAACATCGGAAAAGGTAGCTTTTGACACCCTCTGAATAAATGAAAACCTATGACCTATGAGCCTTTTTGCTTTCAGCATGCGCAGCAGAGGAGTGTTAAAATTGGGGGATACTGAGCTTGATAAGCTTGATATTTTTTCTCCAAAATCGCATGTTGAAGCCAAAAAAAAAAAAGTCAGAATTAATTGTGACGCTCACACTAATGAGTATAAAACAGATACAGCTGCTAATTCTCTCTCATTTCTAGAGAACCAAGGGCAAACTTGACTGAAACTGAGTGAAGACATGATTACCGGTAAACCTGAGTTATTCATAAATCTTAGATTTAGTCTCTAAAACGTATTTTGTTCTAGTTGTCTGTGTAGATTCTCACTCATCCAGGTCATAGTTATCTAAAATAGATCTCTCTGTGACAACTGGACTGAAAGGTTTCTTTGAAACGAAACGTTTTCAAAGAAACCTTTCAGTCCAGTTGACACAGAGAGATCTATTTTGGATAATTTTGTTCTAGTGATTAAATAATGCTGATAAGTAACACTTAAAAGTAAAATTACAGCAAGATCAGACAGGGAAGTAATGATTTTTAGCATGGCTGGGTACTTGCACATTATTATTTTTTTTATAAAAATTGTTAGGATATATAAAAAAAACACAAAATTGACACATTCCAACCTTTTATTATTATTACTCTACTGAGAGGCATAGACGTCCAAAGAGCAATCTTGTAGTGTGAAGGTTCGATCTTATATGGATTTCTGGAATTAATAGATGGCTTTCTTAATTCCAACTACACTCATTTAAAGGGGCACCACCTCACTCAGTAGAGGAAAAAACATAACAAAATATGAAATATTGTTATGTAAGAAAATATGAATCAAGTCTCTAACTGAACGCGTCAAATCCTGAATTAGGAATCTCTGAGTCTATGTTCCCAATCAAGAAATGGAAGAATGCTGATGATAAATGACAATTTATTAAAACACAATAAATGATTATATTGAATGAACAAGATTAAACATGTGAACGGAACTTAACGGTGATAATAATATTATGAATGTAATGATTGGAGGATGGCGGTGAGAAATTTTAAATGAATAATTTGCTCTAATTAAACCTAATCCTATTATAAAATTTAGATTTTTGGTTAATTTGGTTACAAAGGGGAAGCACCCCAACCGAAACTAGATGAACGACCCTGCCAACCACCCTGCCAACGACTCTCAGGTGACCACCCGGGCCATTAACATGCTGATGGTCCACAGGGCTATATTTTCAAGCTCTGCCCCAGCAAACTTTGAAAACGTTTCGCCCTCTCTCCAGAGAGCTTCTTCAGTTCTAAGAAACCTTTCAGTCCAGTTGACACAGAGAGATCTAATTTTGGTTAATTTGGTTAGTTTGAGACACCAGTAAATGACCAGCAGACCAGATGAGCTTTTGTTCTTATGCTCGGTAGCTCCGCTCCAGCGGGTCCAGACTTCCGATGCAGGCCCTTGTGGACTCCATCTCCCAACTTGCTCTACGCGCGTTAACCCTCAGAACGTGATGGTTTGGTGCTGGAATGCTCGCCTGCTACGCGAGACGGCCCAAGGATGTGAGGCAGGTTAATTGATAGTCCCAGCGGTCTTTTCAGTGGATTCTTGACGGTCTCAGAACCAACGCCAGTTGATTTTGTCTGGCCAAACAAAATTAACTATCACAATTCAAAAGAATAAAAAATTGTAATAATTTGGAGTATGGTCTTTTAAAGATGCAGTACTTGAACGAGCTAAAAGAAAAATGACTTTCAACAGAGTTCCGGATCCCTTGTATTGAAAATCAAAATAGGGAAAAGAAAAGTTTGATTCTAACCCTTAAAAGATGGCTTGAAAACAAAGTAACAAAAGAGCACCAAAACACGAAGAAACAAAGAAACACAGAACAAAAGCAAAGAGGCAAAAAGCAGGAGAGAAAAAGCACATGGCAAAAAGCATGGGGCGGGGGCGAGTTTACGCCTTTATACCTTCGACCCCCCCCCCCAGGTGGTTTGGTCTCGGATAGCTTATGCATAATGTCTGTGTAGATTCTCACTCATCCAGGTCATAGTTATCCAAAGTAGATCTCTCTGTGTCAACTGGACTGAAAGTGCATAATGCAAATTACTTGCTCGTGGTCTTGAGTTGCTCCGGTTCTTCTCTTGAAAAGTCTTATTTTATATAAAAATCTGACCATAATTTAAAAATAAAACTAAAAATAAAAAAAATAAAAACTCATCATGAATAAATACAATATTCTCGTATCTTCTCTGAGTAAGAAGTTTAGGAGATACATGATGCAGTCTTTACCTGACAAATCCCAAACCTTTGTTTAGGAAATTGTCAACAAACACACAGAATATTGTCAGTCTTTATGGGCATACAATACACATTGTATCTTACGTGATAGTATTGGAATTAATCAAAATACATTATAAGAAAAGAAAGGCATGGACCCACTAACATTCCAGACTTTGGATGGCACTGTGGTTCCATGAAAAAAAAAAAAGGCTTTTAACCTTAAAAACATAATTTGGTTATGCAAAGTGCTAAGAACAAGGAAAACATATCAATATTTTACTATTTATTTGTAGAACAATTTTAGAATGGTTAGAATTAACTTTGATGAATGTGTAAGTGTGTTTTTCTATTTTCAAGAAATTCAGATTTCTCCCCACCGTGCTGGAAAGGAATGTGGATCTGTCCTTCATCAATCGTAAAAGTCACAAATAAAATGCAGGACATCAGCGCAGAACTCTGCTTGTGTGTGTTGTGTTTGTTGGTATATGCATGATTATATACGTTCATACTTTTCTATATAAAAGAAAAAGGATAAGAATAATAATGACAGCCCACAATGTTAATTCAGTTACATTTAAGATGTTGATTGTCCATCTGTCAATCTGTAGGAATCTGGGCAAGTGTGACTTTCACACCCCCACTGCGAGTTGCAGAGATGTTGTCTTTGGGTCCCTTCTTCTGCTGGGTTGTGGCATTGTTTCCCAGGTCCTAAAACACATTTCTTGACATTTTATGGCCAAAGGGATTAGAAAACTAAAGTCCATTAGCAAAATTCCTGTGACAATCGTAGTAGTCTTGATGCTAGAAAATTTAGCACTTTCTTGCAGGGTATATTACTACAAGAGTCATAAAGAAAAGATAGCGATCTGGTATCAGTTTGTGCCTGGGGGATAAAGATCCAGAGAGAGACATCCATGTTCCACTACAGTCTGGGTGGGCAGATTGTGAAGCTTGGGTGGTATAGCAACCCCCTCCTATCCCTTCACTACCTGCAAACATGCCAGAATCTCACTTCAGCCTTTCTCAATCCTGCTGAAGTATTTGTCTCTGTCTTGGGTACAGACTCAGTTTTAATGTGCTTTTTTCCCCCACCCATTAAAGAGAAATTCTCCCGTGGCAGAATACATGTGTCTGAAAGTCATATCAATCAAATTCAACTCACAATGGCATAATTTCCACCACGATTTGTTCCAAGTGTCCAGTTATCTCGCTGGGGGAGCACCGGCATCGCATTATTGTTTGTGATCATCTTGCAACAGCCGTACAGCTGCTGTCTCATACTGTGTGTGGTCATCTTCAGTTTGTTTAAAACATTAGTGTAAAGTTATGAATGTAGTGGCAGCTTGAAGGTATTAGGAAAGTAGTGTATATTTAATATAATTGTTTGATTCTTATTTTCTTCTCTTCCACTAACTGTAAATGTGTTCCCTACCTAGTAGTTTATATTAGCTGGATGTAAAAGCAGTTTAAAATTCAAATGCATATTCATTGATAAATTTTTATCCCTTAGACCGTCGTTCTTTATGTTCAATGATTTGATTTAATGCCACAGATATCTCAGAGATTGGTAAATGAAGCATTAGGATACATGAGTCGTGATATGTCTGTTCATGGTGCTTTTAGATCATAAGAATGTGAATTTCTTCTCTGTGTTATATTACAAAACTGTGAGTGTTTGTGTGAGCCCATTGCTTGGTTAGAAAGAATCCAGCAAATAAACAAATACTAGGTCCGGGTAATGAGTAGGCACGTTTGCATGTGCTAATGATTATGCAGTTGATGCCTGCCACGAGGATGAATGAAATACGTTGGTTCACTAATGGAAACCACCCTAGTCCATCAGCAAAATGTGACAGCACCTATTCCTCTTCTATGCCGTTTTGAAACCCACCACGACAGAAATACCGAAGGCTTAACTCACCATTTATGTCGTCCAGGATAGAGGCTTTATTGTTGATTAGTTGTCAGCTAGTTCTGGTCTTGACAGTTAGCAGTTAGCATGAGCTTGCAGCTTCCTGGTTGTGCTTGATAGACACAATGCAGCTGTTGGGAAGTTAGAATATATATTAAAATGTAAAACTAATTGTGTGCTTGCTTATTTACATTTATTTCTCTTTTGCGGGTGGAGTCTGAGGCTAGTGATCAGTGGATGGGTGCAAACAATGAATACTCCAATTTTAAGTTTTAGGACCGGTGAAGTATAAGGCCAGTTCCAACTGGTTCTGGCTCTGCATCTGTTTCATTTAGACCTGGAAGAAGACAAGAAGCCAGGCTGCAGTATTGGATGAGACACAACACTTTTACACACTCACACACACCAAATCCTCCCATGTCTCTCTCTGCAAATCAATAAACAATGACATGAAGATATTCCATTTAACAATATTTATTTGGGGTGTGGGAGGAGGGAATTGCATATATCTCATAAAGCAAAGTGATTGTCATATCATCATGCAACTAGAAAATATTGATCATTGTTTTTCAAACTAAAAACAGGATTATATATATATATATATTTTTTTTTTTTGGTCAGGCGGGATTATAACAGCCTGAAAGCCTGGCAGACGACTCCCAGCTAAAGTGACAAATAGCAGCTACGTGAGGCATGAAAAGACAGTATTATGTTGTGAAAATTGAGGATAGACAGAGACTGAAGTATAAAGAGAGGAAAAAAAAAAAAACAGACATTTGAGATAACCTTTCTCACAAGCATGGGGGCAAGGTCAAAAGTTAAAAAGTGAATCTTGTCCTGCTGTGAAATCCATTTCCCCCTTTTCCTTTTTATTTTCATGCTAGCCAAAAAACTCATCTCTGAGCCAGTTATTAGGACAAATGAGGACAAATGAAAAATATCTTTCCCAATTCAGGTTAATTGTTCGGCACAAAAACACGTGTTCATCTGAATAAATGGCCCTGTCTTGCCATAGTACTTACAAATATTTAAAGCAGTAAATTTTACACTTATAAATGTCCCTAATCTGTCAAATCCACCTCTGTGCTCTATGAAGAATTAGTTCGTTTGAAAATGTATTACTGCATAGGCTGTATTTACATTTAGGTCCGAGTTACTAATGGATGACAATATATTAACAGATAAAAAATAATAACAAATTAAAAGTTGTCAGAGACAAGATATCGCACGAATATTTATTGTGATTTAAAAATAAAAAATGTGGAAAATGAACATCAAATTAACATTATATTGTAATCACTAGTTTTTCTTCTGGATTTCAGAAACGGATGTGCAAGTTGAGGTCACTTAAGGTAAATTCTGTAAATATAGGCAATGGCTTAAGATTTGTTCTTTGTTTTCATGCAGAATAATACATTCTTTTCAAGGCAGACAATTGAGAAATGTCTTTTCCCTGGATGTTTTTTTATATACTTTTTTTTTTGTAGAATATCAAAGACATGAAAAAAAAAAAAAAAAAAAGCTTAGGCTGCTGCCCCCGCGACCCGACCCCGGATAAGCGGCAGAAAATGGATGGATGGATGGATCAAAGACATGAAGGCAGAAGGATGCTTTGCATTCAGTCTAATAAAACTGGCACATGGGTTTCATTTTTTGTGATTTTAATCTCTATCTTTTCTTCTCACATACATACACTGACACACGGACAGCATACCAGCGGCCATATGAGCAGCGTATGCAACCCGTTCTATATGGATTTCCCTGCTCCGGTGGTCTTGAATTGGACAATCATCCTTCTCTTAACATCTGTGTGAATGACACAGGCTGCTGTTAGCCAACATCTGCCAAGTGGTGATTTAACTTACTGTTGTTGTTGTTTTCTCCTTAGTATTTAAGGTTAGTTTTTATCTCGAATTGCTTGTTCAGTTTCATTTACAGTTCTAAATCCTCGGTAATTGGATACTGTTTGATCTTTAAATCCTAGTCTGGACAGTAGTGATATGGATAATATTGTAAATATTAAAATGTCAGTTCTCATGAACAAGTCTTAACTTAAACCGAACTTTTTTCCCCCTCGGTTTTAGGCCTTTTTTTCTATGATTTTCCCAATGTTTCATACGTGAGACAGTGCTGGAAATTTTTGACTGCCATCCTGATTGAAATGAACTGTCATCTTTTTCTTGACTGGACCAATACTTCTGCTTTAATTGCAGTAATATATTGGCATGACACAGTAATGTCATTACATCTGAATAACAAATGGCACAAGAACTGTTGCTCATCCATAATTCCTGATGCCCAAAAGTGACAGAAATCAATCCGTGGATCTATACTCAGATTCGCTTTCTAAAGGCGTGCTCAATTCAACTGTGTCTCCTATATGTCTTTCAAATCTTTTCTATTATTTTATGGTCTGAGACTTCATTTTTGTTTATCTTTAATATTCATTTGGTCTTTTTTTTTTGTTTTGTTGTTTAGCTTCTTTCTCCTTTCAGAGCAGAATGTACTGATTGTTTGACCAACTCCTTTCATTACCAGCAACACTGTGCAGTTTGGTGACAAGTAAATTATATTTGGATGTAATTACATTCAATAAGCAGTGCTTTTATCTTTATTAAAAACCATGAAATTATTACGCAAATGAAAAAACAAAACAAAACCAAAAAAAAAACCAAAAACATCCAGTTCGTATTCTTTGTATGGATTGTATGTGCCCCATGATATATACCAGCGGTGGGCAATTATTATGCCTGAAGGGCCACATTGGGTTTTAGATCTAGTTGAACGGGCTATCCAGGTGGTGCGGGAAACTAACCCCCGTGAGTGGGGATTGGAGGTTAACTAAAACTCGTGCTTGATGTACTATTGACTGAGAAAATATTTTGAAGAGCCTGTAAATTGGTCCAACTAGAGATGGTTGATGAAGCTCCAAATGATGTTTGGCCCCACCTTCTTGACAGGACATGTTAGCATGCTAGGCGAAGGGGGATCTGAACCTTTTCTAACCAATCAAGCTGGTAACCCTCTTAATTTGGCTTTTGGAGAAATTGATTATGAAGGCTCTGTGCACCAGATTAAATAGTTTATCGGGCCACACGTGGCCCTGGGACCTTATTTTGCCCGCTAATATACGGTACTACAGTCATCATCATCAACCATATTGAAACTCAAAAACTCATCAAGACGGCATCTGGCATTTGTATAGCTGCAGTAAGTGATAAATAGCCAACAGTAATCAAACCATTAAGTGATAATGAGCTGAGAACACTGGCATGTAAACACCGTTTTGTTTGCAAATTTTCTTGCCCACTTTTTAAACCACAGATGTACAAAGTAGCCAATGTTTTATTTGTTTTTAATTGTACTGCGAAGTATTTCATGGTGCTGCAGATCTGCGGAAAGGATTGTGCATTTGCCCAATAGTTAAACTAGCCTTATGTGAAAATGGGAGGTGTTAAGTCTATAGATATTGAGAATATTATGTCCAAAAACCTCGGCCAATTTTGAGAGAATTTGTTAAAGTACAATCGTAACTAGAAAACATGTTTTAATCAAATTGCATGTTAAGCCTTCACAGCCGATGCTTAGGACAGCCACAATTAATAAATGCAAATGTTACTTTGTGTGATTCAGAGATAAAAGATGTCTAATCATTTTTCACATTATGCTAATACCATGCAGCATATTACAGGAGAGTGATAATAAAATTCCTGGTAAGTCCTTGCTAATCCACCCTTGTGCTGAAATGATGATTGCTTTTTGTCCGCAAGAAAGAGGTCCACAACATTTGGGTCATGCACTGTCTGAAAAATTTGTGTTTTTATGTGTCATTCCTCTCTATTTCCCCTCATTCTCCATGTCTCTCCTTTTTGCATCGAACAAGGAGTCATCACTGTGATTGTCAGATGGCCTGCAGCGCATGGACAGTGCGCATGTGCATCACCAGTGTGTAATGCGGTTGTGAACTGTACATAGAAAGCTATAAAAGGTCATAAAATTCATGTCAGCAGAGAAGGTTCTTCTAGTCGTATTGGTGGTAAACGACGCAGTGTGGCAAGTAATGGTAATTAAATTTGCAAAGTCATCATTTAACACATACACATACACAGCTAACACATGCTCTGTAGATTTGTTCGGTCATCAAGCTTTCCCTGCGGCACATTTTACACTGTGTTTTAACCACAAAGCCTAATTCGGCTGCATTTGGAACATTTTTTGCATTTCAGCATCAGGCATTTGGCAATCACATGCGTCAGCTGCCTCAGTTTTGTAGCTCTGATGGATTTCAGTTGATTTGATAAAAATAAAACAGCATGCTATTGATTGTTTTTGCCGTCTGATTTGATGTTTGTGATGGCTGAGGTGTGCGTAGCTGCTGCGAGGGAGCCATGCTATATGCTGAAACCACATACATTAGCAGGAAAGGAGACCCCACAGAGAAACAGGAAGGAATCAGAAATGGGAGGGTATTTTCCAACTGGGAGGGTAAAGGGGCAGACTGTTTACCCAGAGAATGATGGATTTGTGGCCTACAGAGCAGAAGAGAGGAGAAAAAAATCCAACAAATGTTCAGTGTTTGTTGTAACATTGTGTGAGTTTATAGAAGAGTGGCTGGATGAAAATATCTTAGAGCCAGAAACAGTCCTTAAAAATATAGCATGGAAGAACCACTTTAAGCGAGCTGTGGGTCTCTGCCATTCACAAGCTCCTTGCCAAATCCTATATTGGCACGCTGCATGGTTGAGAGAAAAGTATGGAGTACGAGCTGGCCATCTTTGGGATTATTGTCATTTTTACCACCAACATTGGCAGAAGTGATCACATACATGTACTGTATATATTTAAGTTTATTGGGCCGCCTTTAGTTTTCCATTGTCACATTTCAAGATATTTAGTTGCCCCAGCAGGACCTCTTAGAGGTCTCCAGAGAGACAGTGAGGTCCTCATTTATGAACCGTACGCATGGCAGAAAACTGTGCGCACGGCCATTTTCAGGCAAGGCTCAGCATTTATCAGTCTGGACGTGAGTGTACGATCCGCTCAAATTTCACGTCAGACATGAGCCCAGCTGTGCCTTAATTATTTTTCTAATTATATCATATAAGTAAACACCTAAATGGGAAAAAGTACACATACGTACTGACATACATTATCGTATATTACACATATAGAGGGAATGGCATGCACATCTGGAATCTGTGTATAAGATGTAGCTATAAATACATCTGCAACCAGGACAACCTCATGGTTCTGCATTTTTGGAACAATAATGCATGCACATAACAATAATTTTCCCAGCTGTGCGGGTGAAGGGCACAAAGCACCAATGGCCAATGTATCTATTGGCAAACCTGTGTAAATTCAAAGACCCAGTGTTTCCCATTTTTTCAGTGAAGATTATGTTCAGGTTTTTGGGAAACTCAGGAGAATACATCTATTCCATTTGCACTGATGGCATATGGTGGAAGATCCTTTTTGGGATCTTTTCATGTGTCGCTACATTCCTGTTTGACACGACAACAAAATTGTTTTAGTTTTCTATCGAGTTCAAAGTCCCAATAACAAACAACATGTCTTTATTTGTCTGAACCCGCTGAAACACCTGGGTGGCAGCTTTAACCAGATTGATGATCTGGAGAGAGGATTGACGGTCAACAGTATCTCAAACTGTCAAATAAATGAGATCAGGTGCAGTACCTCACCTGCACCTGATCTCATTTATTCTAAAGAGAGAAAATGGTTGATTTGCTTTAAATCAGTATTTTGGAAATAATGGGTTTATGGGTTAGGGTTAGATAATGCGGTTAGGTAAGTGTCACAAATCTTCACTGGTCGTATAGATCTGAAGGATGGATGCGAGGTGAAATGTCCAGTCAACAATAATTAAGAATACAGACATTTAGCTGTGTGCTTTCCATGTTGATAACATTGTCAAGCAGCTATTTAGCATATGAGATATAACATAGGTATCTGTGTTAACATGAAAAATGTGTATTTTATTCCCATTCTTCCCAGTCAGTTAGCCCCAGTCTTCTCATCGCTACAATGAAATGGAGGGCGTTGTCCAGTGTCTTTTCCCTCCGGTATTATTTATCTATGATTGAGTGGTGACATTTTTGTAAAGTAATAGAGCATTTGAAGTGATGAGACACTTGTGCCTCTCCCTGGCACTGCCACACACCACCAGAGAGTGGAAATTACAGCCATAGCAGCAAGGGAGTAGAAAAGGCAAAAATATAATTAGCAAAACCATTTGTCTCTCTGTTTTTGCTCTTTTTCTGTATTTCTGCATCTGTCTGTATTTCTGTGTCGATCTGCCTCTGTCTTTCTCTTCTTGCTCACATCATCTAATAACACTGGAATCAAATTGCATTACACTCCACTTTACTGGTCATTTGGTACCATCCAGGACTGCCTCTTCCGCCTGCCAAAAGAGAAATGGCTAATGACCCATGGTGTATTAATCAAATTGTTCCTATTTGGCCAAATCGTTCTTACAATGTGCCCATTAAATTCCATAATTGCACACACTGGCGCATTTAATTCTTTTTTAATCATGCAGTCGGCTTTTAAGAGGCATGTGTGCATTATGCTCCATTGTGTCATTTCAGACACGAGTCACCTCTGCCCGCATGCCTATTATATCAGTACGTATGTAGTTTCCATATGAAAGGAGGTCAGTACAGCTCCAGAAACTTAAAGGCAGTGGTGGGCTGTCAGGACAAGCAAGGCCTTCTCTGCTGGCCCAGACATACTCAGAAAAGTTTTTTTTTTTGTAAATACGTAAATAAAATTATTCTTCATAGTCGTTCTGTTCATGCCGTATTATATCCACTTGGTGGTGCTGTTTTCAGTGTTGTATATTGTGGTAGAGTTTTTATCCAATCATATTTCAGCTAGCTTGTGTTGTCAGGTTCTCTGAAATATGCCTAGGACCTTCAGAATCAACAGAGCAGGCTCTTGAGCGCTGTAAGTGAACGGAAACAGTCAGTTGTGATAGCCAATCTGATCTCCAGACTGCCACACCAAGGCAAGCTGGAAGGTCTGACGTTGAACTGGACAGGACTGGACTGTACATGTCCTGTGACGGGATAAGCACACTCGAGAAAGCCGGCAATTGGAACTAACTCTGTTAGTTAGTTCTCTCTTGGAGATCCAGCTACCGACAGCTATCGTTTTTTTTTTTTTTTTTAACACAAGGCTGAAGGAGGAGACGAGATAGATTTGTTTGCGGATATACTAGCCACGTCATTTTCAATACGGACCTTTCATGATAAGCTGGATTTTGTGATCCAGCTCGCTCTCTAACCCTAGCTTTGTTTTCAAATAAGCAGGCACTGTGGAGGAGATCTGTGTTGGTGAGTTCAAACATTTTATTTTTATATTTAATATGTATTTTGTCATTTTATTTCGTTAGTATTAAATCAGTGGTAACGGAATAAGTGGACAAAATACTAAAAAAATCTAACTTCTGATCATCAGCAACTTATAATTTAAATAATGTTACATAGCGCATTGGTGAAGCTATGACTGAAGTCACAACCAGATGTTAAATTTTTTTGCTGTTGCATATTCTCAAAAACAAATGCAAATTATCTGTTTACTTTAATTTTCAATGAATAGTTTGTGTTGTTATCGTCTCGTTGGTGTCTTAGATGTAAACGGCGACAACGCAAAGTTTATTGGACAAACTTGTTAAGCTCACATAGTTTTGTTGACTAATCTCTTAAAATCGTGTTTTATCGTAGAATTTTGACAGTATCTGTGATTTGGGTTTCCTACTCTTAATTGTGAATGTGGGGTTATTTATTTTAAATGCCCCGGAAATTTAGTGTTGCTCGATTAGCTTATATTAAGGTGATGTAATGTGTAAGTGTGATTTTGTATTGATTCTCGATCGGTATCATATTGATGGTATTATGGGGTGTATGACGTCACTGAAGGCCTAGGCGTGAAATGCATGGCCCGCCACTGCTTAAAGGTATTCCTTTTTTATTAGTGATGTTGTTTTATGCTGTTTACAGACAATAAAGTCAGACAGTAGTTAAGAACACACGATCTCTGATTAAGCATTAAATATTTTATATTTAACGATTTCCTCTAACAAGTTTTTCAAGGTACATGTTGACACAGTGGTTGCCATGTCACCATTCCAACATGGCCACTGGCAGTTATCCAGAGTTATACACTACGCCAATTTGAATATGATTTATTCATAAAATAAGTGCCTACATTGCATTAAAAAAAAAAAAAAAAAAAGTGTTCTCTCTCCCTAGATGTGCATGTGCCCCCGAGCAGTAGTGAAATGAAAATTGATGGCTGCAATGTACATTTAAGTATAATAAAAGTAGTTATTTTTTATTATAAAGGTGTGTGTATGTGTGTGTATAAGAAAGGAAAATTTGACTGGTTAGGCATGCAGAAGGCATTCATAGCCAGTGTTTTAATGATATTTGATTTATTTTCTGAACTCCCTTTATTTATTTATAAAACTTATTAATTCATTGTTTTTGTAATTTATATCGATTCAGACATTATTATTTATATATTTTTTACTTTTATAAACTATAAGTCAAGAAGTAATTGTGCGCAGGATAATAAATTGAACAGATTAACTGGTTGATTTTGATGCAGTGCAAAAATTAGAAATTTATTCTTAAATATTGACAGAATATAGTTTCATATAATCTCTTAATGATGCTCTCATTAAGTTTGCCTGCTCATTAAGTCGTTAGCTATACTTTTGAACAAGAGTTAGATTGCACTACATTATGGCAAAATATATGTGAAAATAATACAAATATAAAGACTTTCACATGTTGAACGATTCGATTAAAAGTATTTGTAGGACATGCTGACCAGTGTAGTTGAATGAGCTCTTTGTAATATAAACCCAAGTTGTTGATGTCATACTGTATATCACCTGTCGTGAAAAGGTTTCTGTGTTGACTGAATGAACGTCTGACACTAATATATATATATATATATATATATATATATATATATATATATATATATATATGAGTTACAGTAATAGGACACCCAAATTACATTTGTGCTATAAAAGTGGCAAGCTGAGGCGAACACATGGCGATTCAGTCGCTTGTCATTGTGTGGGGGATCATTTTAATCCACTTTTCAATTGTTAAGCAAAAGTTTGCTTGAAATTTGCAGGCCCCATCTGTATTTGCTCATGACCGTTTGAATTAATCAAGTGCTTTATCAAGTGGAGTAAATGTAACCAAGCAGTTGGAGTTGGGATTTGGTTATTTTCCTGACAGCTGAGGTCTCTTTAGGAGTTTCTGTGTTCGTGTTTTTATGAGAGGTTGTATCCCGATGACAGGCAACGAGATGCTAACGTTACAACCCATTCCCATAAAAACATCTTGACTTTGATGGATGGCCCCTTTCACGTGGGTTTGCTCAGATGTGCCTCTGAGTAAAAGAGTGATAGAAGTTGATGTGGCCGTCTCCAATGACAAACACAAGGAAGGAGGAACAAGAGAAACCTGGGAACTACCAGATGGCAGGGGTCCCCTTGTTCATTGGAGCACTTGGGGATGTGTCCACCAAGCTGGAGGAGTGGCTCCAGGAGATCCCGAGAACATCATCTGAGATGTCTGATGTTTCTGTTTCTGATGTCCAGAAAAGTGCAATGCAAGGAACAGCTAAGATACTGCGCAGGACCCTCAAAATCTCAGGCCTCTAGTAGAGGACCCAATCTTGAAGGCGGAAAACTCCGCCTAGGGAAAGGGATTTCATTTTATGTATTGGTTCTCCCATGTGTTTTCCATTGAAATGGCCAACGCAAGATCACCACTAACTGCTTAACTGTGAGCTTATATCAGTCATTCATTCATCCTTTTTTTTTTTTTTTACCTGGCGCCACATGGAGTGGCAGCCTGTTACAGCAGCTCCCGTCTTTTTGTAGTGTTTTTGTTAATTTTCCTCTTTAACACCTCAACTCACTCTTTAACCTGTTGAGTGTAGTTTTGAACAGCAATGGATACTTGCTGGTTAGCCTGTTTTATTTTGGTCTTGCTGTTACTACTCGTAACAGGGGACCACACGGAACGGAGTGAGAGCGTTGTTTTTTACACACCGGACCAGCTGATCGCGCTGTGTAAACCGGTGCTACTGCCTGGACCGAGGCCTGAAATCCCTGCGGAGCTACGTAGGAGACGCCGGGGCTGCAGAGCCGGGGCTAAGCTAAAGGCTAAACGAAGGAGATATAAACCTTCGGTGCCGGCGATCATTATGGGAAACGTGAGATCGTTAGGCAACAAGATGGACGAGTTAGCGGCGCTTGTTAAGACTCAAAGGGAATTCCGGGAGTGCAGCGTTATGTGTTTCACGGAGACATGGTTTCACTCGTGCTTCCCGGATTCCAGCGCTACTGTACCCGGCTTCAGAACAATACGGGCGGACAGAGATGTAGAGAGGAGCGGTAAGAAAAAAGGAGGGGGGGTTGCGCTGTTTGTCAATGAGAAGTGGTGCAACCCGGGACATGTTACCGTAAAGGAACGTTTCTGTAGCCCAGATATTGAACTGCTTTGTGTTGGGATGCCTGCCTAGGGAGCTCACCTCCGCCATTGTCGTCGCTGTTTACATCCCCCCATCAGCTGATGCCGAGGCAGCGTGTGAAACCATTCACTCCACCATGTCAAAACTGCAAACTAATCTGCACCCCAACGCTTTCATAACCATCACTGGTGACTTTAACCATGTCACACTGGACAAAACTCTGCCAACATTCTACCAGTTTGTAAACTGCCCCACGAGAGACAATAGAACAATAGACCTCCTGTATGCTAATGCAAAGGACGCATACAGTGCCGACACCCTTCCCCCACTGGGAAGATCAGATCACAACCTGGTTGTTTTGACACCAAAGTACGTTCCTCTTGTCCAGCGGCAGCCTGCATCCAAGGACAGTTAGGAGGTGGAATCAGGAGGCCCAGGAGGCACTGCAGGACTGCTTTGAGTCTACTGACTGGGACGTGCTCTGTGATCCACATGGGGAGGACATCAACAGCATGACTGACTGCATCACAGAATACATCAAATTCTGTGAGCACACCACCCTGCCAGCCAGGACTGTACGCTGCTTCCCCAACAACAAGCCCTGGATCACCAGTGACCTGAAAGCTCTTCTCAACCAGAAGAAGAAGGCCTTCAGGTCGGGCGACAAGGAGGAGATGAGGAGGATACAGCACGACCTGAAGGCAGAGCTGAGGAGGGCTAAGGACTCCTACAGGAGGAAGCTGGAGGCCAAGCTCCAGCAGAACAACACCAGAGACGTGTGGACTGGGATGAGGGAAATAACTGGCTTCAATGTCAAAGACAGGCGGCCAGTTAGCAGTTCGAACAGGGCAAATGAGCTGAACTGTTTCTTCAACAGATTTAGTTCACAGCCCTCCGCTGTGTCCCCCTCCCCCGCACACTCTGGCCTCCAAACACCCAGCCACCCTCCTCTTCTACCCTCCCCCCACTCCACCATGAGCCCCCTGGACTCACCCCCCCTGCTAACTGTGACTACTGGCCAGGTGAAGAGACAGCTGGTGAGACTCCACCAAGGCAAAGCTGCAGGCCCTGACGGCATCAGCCCTAAGGTACTGAAGACCTGTGCCAGCCAGCTGTCTACTATCCTGTGCCTCCTCTTCAACCTGAGCCTGACCCAGGAGAAGGTGCCCACACTGTGGAAGACCTCCTGTCTGGTTCCTGTGCCCAAGAAGCCTGGTCCCTGCGCCCCCAAAGACTACCGACCAATAGCCCTCACATCTCATGTGATGAAGGTTCTGGAGAGGCTCGTCTTGGCCCACCTTCGTCCGCAGGTAAGATCTTCTCTGGACCCTCTGCAGTTTGCTTACCAGCCCCGTTTGGGGGTTGAGGATGCCGTCATCTACCTGCTGCAGAGGGCTCACTCACATCTGGATGGTGCTGGCTGCACAGTGAGAATCACCTTCTTTGATTTCTCCAGTGCATTCAACACCATCCAGCCACTTTAACTGAGAGAGAAGCTGCAGATGATGATGGTTGACTCACCCACGGTCTCCTGGGTTACTGACTACCTGACAGACAGGCCGCAGTTTGTCCGTCTTGGCGCTGCTCTGTCTGATGTGGTGGTGAGTGACGTGGGAGCACCGCAGGGGACTGTGCTGTCTCCATTCCTGTTCACCCTGTACACCTCAGACTTTCAGTACAACTCTGAGTCGGCCCACTTGCAGAAGTTCTCTGATGACTCTGCAGTGGTCGGATGTATCAGTGGTGGACGGGAGGAGGAGTACAGAACACTGGTGAGTGACTTTGTGAAGTGGTCTGGGAGGAACCACCTGCTGATGAACGTGGCCAAGACCAGGGAGATGGTGATCGACTTCACGAAGAAGAGGACGGCCACACAGCCCCTGAGCATCCTGGGAGAGGACATCGAGGTGGTGGAGGACTACAAGTACCTGGGCGTGCACATAGTCAGCAAACTTTACTGGAAGACCAACACCGAGGCTGTGTACAAGAAGGGGATGAGCAGACTCTACTTCCTGAGGAAGCTGAGATCCTTCGGCGTGTGCAGTAAGATGTTGGACATCTTCTACCAGTCTGTTGTTGCCAGTGCACTGTTCTACGCTGTGGTCTGCTGGGGAGGCAGCATCGGAGCCAGCAACACCAACAGACTGAACAAGCTGATCAGAAAGGCTGGCTCCGTCATTGGCTGCAAACCGGACACCCTGGAAGCTGTGGTGGAGAGGAGGATGCTAAACAAACTGTTATCTATCTTGGATAACCCGGACCACCCTCTCCACCCACTCCTGGACAGGCAGCGGAGCTCCTTCTCAAACGGACTGATTCAGCTCCGCTGCCACAAAGACAGATACAGGAAATCTTTCCTGCCCAGTGCAATAACCCTGTTCAATAAGTCCGTCTGACTGAGACTCACAGCCCTGGTGCTGTGATGAGCTCCAGTAGTACTTTCATGTGGCACATTGTCATAATTATTTATTGCATTGTATATGTTGTAAATATGTTAATACTAGCGAGGCTGCTAGGACAAGTCAATTTCCCATGTCTGGGATCAATAAAGTATTTCTATTCTATTCTTTAATTTATTCCACATAAGTACTGCAGTTGGAGTTTGTTTCTGACACTTGTGTTTTGGAACAGGTACAAATTTCTCCTTCAAACCAATGTAGTCACATTTTGCGCTGCAGCTGCTTTAAAAGACAGACACGGGTTCATTGAGCATCCAATTATTAAAAAAAAAGAAAATTAAAATGATTAATCATGTTCCAAGATGTCCTTTGATCACCGAGGTTATGCTTCGGTGATGAACCAGTACAGTTAGGATGTGGGTGAAGACTTAGTGGATACCCCCCCACTCATCCAAAATGTCACCATGAATCCCTGCAAAGCAAACTGCAACATCTGTTACCGCTCCCTCCTCCGCTCTGTACATTCTTGAAAAATGCAGACATAAACCCATGCGCTTCAACACCCAGAACTCGAAGATAGCCGGTCAAGTCCAACCTGCTACTTCAGCTGGTCCGTGGGTAGGAGGCGGAGATGCGTCTTTAGGTCTAAGGTGATCTCTGAGGTTTTACTCATTTCGATAATTCGTGTGGCCACCACGGATTTGATCTCGTAGAGTAAAAGTTCTCAAAAAAAAAAAAACTTTAAAAAATTGTTTGGAATATGTTCTTTGACGATGCAGTACGATAGCAACTTAAGCAATTAATTTCCAAAGGAGTTCTGAATCGCTACTGTGGAACTTAAACGAGGAGAAGTATCTAGCTTCAAAAATTGACTCAAAAATTAACAAAAACGAAACACGGGAATAACAAAGACAAGGACGTAAAAAGGACAAAAAGCAGACGTGTGGTAGGCAAAAAGCGTTGAACAAAGGACTCCTTTTCCTTTATAGTCTTTTTGTTCCCCCTTTTTTGGGTTTGGGCTGTGCCCTTATGAATATTCAAATCTTTCCTCTCTGTGGAATGAGGTCTTCAGACTCCGTTGGAGTTTTATTTCATAAAATACAAATATAACCCATCTGTCTCTCACTGTCATGTCTAACAAATAATTTTGAACACTCCTCATAGACAACCCTATTCTAGTTTTTATCTGTGAGAAGTTATAAGGCACGTGTTGCATCTACTATGGACTAAATTTCGACCTTCATTTATGAAACAGTCATCAAACACGTATATCAGTCTTAAGATGCATATACAATACACGTTATCATGTGTGATAATATTAAAATTAGCAATTCGTGCTAGTGTGACAAAATAAACGCTTGAACCAATTACCACTCTCAGACTCTAAGTGGCAGTGTGGTTCCATGACAGAAACTAATTTTTAATTTCGAAATTCTCAAAATGGCAAAATAAACTGCTACAACTAAAAGAAAAACATCAATGTTTTGCGAATTACCTGAAGAACAATATTAGCCAGGTTAGAATTATCTTTGATAAAGTTATCAGGGTGTTTTTGACTTCCAGAGTCTGGCATCCGTCAGTCGTAAAAGTCATAGATAGGAATGCCGAACATTGGTGCAAGAACTTTGTGAATATATCTTCATGCTAATTAGAACGTTGTTCTATATATATATATATATATATATATATATATATATATATATATATATATATATATATATATATATATAACATCTGTCGTAACATCTGTGGTCTGTATGTCTTCCTTTGGCCACCTTATTATTCCTGCAGGGTATCTGATCACTAGCAGGGCGTAGCTTTTTATTGCCCGGGACTTGTTCTTGCCATTGAGCTGACTTCTTAGGATTTGTCTTACTCGCTGGAGGTATTTGGCTGTTGCCGCTTTTTTTGTTGCCAGTTCAAGGTTGCCATTTCCCTGTGGTATTCCAAGGTACTTGTAACTGTCCTCAATGTCTGCTATTGTTCCTTCTGGGAGCTAGACCCCTTCAGTGTGGACTACCTTGCCTCTCTTTGTCACAATCCTACTGCATTTCTCCAGCCCAAATGACATCCCAATGTCGTTGCTGTAGATCCTGGTAGTGTGGATCAGGGAATCTATGTCCCGTTCGCTCTTAGCTTACAGCTTCATGTCATCCATGTAGAGGAAGTGACTGATCGTGGCCCCATTCCTGAGGCGGTATCCATAGCCAGTCTTGTTGATTATCTGGCTTAGGGGGTTCAGACCTATGCAGAACAGCAGTGGAGACAGAGCATATCCTCGATATATGCCACATTTGATGGACACTTGTGCAAGTGGCTTGCCATTGGCCTCTAGGGTGGTTTTCCGCAACCTCACTGAGTTCGCAACGAACGCTCTTAGAGTCCTGTTGATGTACAGCTTCAAGCATTCAGTGAGCCATGTGTGTGGCATTGAGTCATAGGCGTTCTTGTAATCAATCCAGGCAGTGCACAGGTTGGTATTTCGGGACTTGCAGTCTGGGCCACTGTTCTATCAACCAGGAGCTGGTGTTTTGGCTCCTCTGGTATCTCTACCAATGCCCTTCTGTGCTTTGCTCATGTATTGACCCATGTGCCTGCTTATCTTAGCCGCAATGATGCCTGACATGAGAGACAGATTATTGGCCATTAGTTGTATGGGACTGCACCCTTTGCGGGATCCTTTTGGATCAGGATTGTTCGCCCCTCGGTTAGCCATTCTGGGTGTGTCCCATCCCTTGGCAGCTGATTCATTTGTGCTGCCAGGCGCTCATTGAGTGAGGTGAGTTTCTTTAGCCAGTAGGCATGGATCATGTCAGGGCCCGGGGCTGTCCAGTTTTTCATACCTGAGACTCTTTCTTGGATGTCTGCCACTGTGATGGTAACTGGTTTCTGTTCAGGGAGGTTGATGTGCTCCTCTCTCAGAGACACCAGCCATTGAGCACTGTTGTTATGTGCTGCCCCCTTCTCCCATATACTCTTCCAGTACCATTCGGTTTCCAGCCTTGGTGGGTATATTCTGCTGTTATTACCCTGCCACTGAGCATACACTTGCGCAGGTTGAGTTGCGAACAGCCTGTTTATTCGTCTGGCTTCATTGGTTTTCGTGTATCTCTGTAGGCGGCTGGCCAAGGCTTGGAGCCTTTGTTTGGCAGTTTCGAGTGCTTCAGGTATGGGTATCTGGCCGTACCTCTTGGGTACTGTTTTTTTCATTGCACCTGTCTGGGCCTCTGTCAGTTGACTGACTTCTCTCCGTGCTGCCTTTATTTTAGCCTCCAAGGTGGGTATTGTTTCTAATGGCTCCCATGGTTGCTCTTATAGCCAAGCATCTCTAGGATCAATGCTGCTGAAGTGTATATCAGCTCATTGGTTTCAGTCATTGTTGTGGTAGGGATCACTCTCAGTGCTGCATTCACAATTTCCAGGAGACTTTCAGATGGTACTTTACTTAGCCGTTGTAATCGGCGTCGGGGTTGCCTTGTGTTCATTCTCGCCCTGATTCGATCTTTCAGGTCAGCCGCTGCCTTGCTCAGTGTTATCGGTATATCTGCGCTCATTGGGGCTTCGTTCCCAATCTCTGGTTGGGGTGTTGGTATAACCTCCTCCTCTCTGAGGAGTTGCCATTTGTGGATGTTGGAACACTGAGCTACTAGTTACTTCGTGGTCACCCATGACTGTGGGTTTCGTAGTAACCATTCTACCCATTCTACCTATTCTTTGTATGTAACCCCTCTGACTAGGGTTACTTGAGTAGTAGCATTCCAACAGAGCCTTGTTCTCGCATCTCGCCCATCCCCACCTTGTTCCAGTAGCCCATTTTTCATCAAGGTGCTCTGGTCCCCCAGCACCTGACGCAGACCATGTTTGGTCGGGTGACATCTGAGCTCATGTGTTCCATTGTCACTCATCAATTCAATTCAATTCAATTTTATTTATATAGCACCTTTTACAATAAAATTGTCTCTAAGTGCTTTACAGAGGTAGAAACCCAGAGCCTGAACCCCCAGGTAAGCACAGTGGCAGGGAAAAACTCCCTTTTAACAGGAAGAAACCTTGAGCAGGACCAGGCTTACAAGGGGGAACCATCCTGCTGAAAGTTGGCTGGGTAAAGGAGGAATAAAAGAGGGAGACAGGACAGAGAGAATAAAGAGAGAGAGAGGGAGAACAGATACAATCATAAAACCAAAGAAATACAGACAAAATACAATTATAGAAATACAAACATATCAGACATATATACACATAATACAGCATAGCAGGTTGTTATAAAGAGATGAACAGTATAGGCAGGTGCCAACAGCGGACCCTGAGTTTGCCATAGGCCAAAGTCCGTACAGCACGAAGGCCTGGAGACGGAAAACCTGCAAAGAGAGAGAGAAAGAGAGAGAGGGAGAGAGAGAGAAGGGGGGGAGACACACAGAACGACAAGGAAGACTGGACCCAGATAATCCCGGTGAAAATAAAAGGAGGAGAAAGAAGAAGAAAAGGAGGAGAGGACGTGAGGGAGTGGTTGGTGTTGAGGAAGTGGGGAACTGCTCAGTGGATCATGTGTTTGTCCCCAGCAGCGTAGGCCTATAGCAGCATAGCTGTGCTAAAAATTGAAGAATAAGAGTCTGATGAGCCTATTCTAGCTATAACTGTGAAAACTGACTAAACTAGATCTGTCAGCCCTACACACTTGGTTTGAGGCTAGCTATATGCTTTAGTGAACAGAAAGGTTTTAAGTTTGATCTTAAAGGCAGACGTGGTGTCTGCCTCTTGGACCCAGGTTGGTAACTGGTTCCACAGTAAAGCTGCCCGATAGCTAAAAGCTCGTCCTCCCAGTCTGCTTTGATGAATTCTAGGAACTACAAGTAAACCTGCACTCTGTGATCTGAGTGTTCTTTTAGGTATATAAGGAACTATGAGATCCTGCAGGTATGATGGAGATAGTCCATTTAGAGCTTTATATGTTAGAAGGAGAATCTTAAAGTCTATTCTAAATTTCACTGGAAGCCAGTGAAGAGAAGCTAAAACTGGAGAGATATGCTCCCTGGTGCTGATTCCTGTCAGAACTCTGGCTGCAGCGTTCTGTATCAGCTGCAGGTTTTTAATGGAATAATTTGGACATCCTGACAGTAATGAGTTGCAGTAGTCCAGTCTAGAGGTAACAAAAGCGTGGACCAGTTTTTCAGCATCACTCTGTGACAGGATGCTCCTGATCTTGGCAATATTACGGAGGTGAAAGAAAGCGGTCCTAGAAACCTGTTTAATATGAGGGAGAAATGACATGTCCTGGTCAAAGATAACTCCCAGGTTCCTTGCAGCCGTACTGGAGGACAAAGTAATGCCATCCAAGGAGAGAATGCTATCTGATAATCTAGTCCTCAGATGTTTAGCTCCAAGAACAATGACTTCAGTTTTGTCTGAGTTTAAAAGAAGGAAATTGGAGGTCATCCAGTCTTTTATGTCTTTGAGACATGCCTGGAGTCTGGCAAATGGCTCTGTTTCATCAGATTTCATGGATAGATACAACTGCGTATCGTCGGCATAGCAATGAAAATTTATGCTGTGTTTCTGAATTATATTCCCTAGAGGGAGCATGTAAAGAGTGAACAGGATTGGCCCAAGCACTGAACCCTGTGGGACACCATGATGAACCTTTGTACACTCAGAGGAAACATCATTAACATGAACAAAATGAAATCGATCTGATAGATAAGATTTAAACCAGTCTAGAGCTGTCCCTGTGATCCTAATCTCATGTTGTAGCCTTTGTAATAAAATGCTGTGATCTACAGTGTCAAAGGCAGCACTGAGGTCCAGTAAAACCAGTACGGAAATAAGTCCACGGTCTGATGCCATGAGGAGGTCATTAGTGACTTTAACCAGTGCTGTTTCTGTGCTATGATGAGCTCTGAAACCAGACTGAAACACTTCAAATAGACTATTCCTGTTTAGGTGATTGGTTAGCTGACTGACAACCAGCCTCTCAAGTATCTTAGAGATGAATGGGAGGTTGGATATCGGTCTATAATTTGCTAAGACGCCTGGGTCAAGAGAAGGTTTTTTAAGTAAAGGTCTGATAACAGCAGTTTTAAATGCCTGAGGTACATAACCTGTTGTCAAAGATAAGTTGATCTGATCTAATACTGACGCCCCAATTAGAGGAAAGACATCCTTGAAAAGCTTAGTTGGGATGGGGTCCAGGAGACATGTGGTTGCTTTATATCCATTAATGTTGGAGGTCAGCTCAGGGAGATCTATGGGCAGGAAGCTGTCCAGAGGTGGATCAGGACTAGATGGGGTTGCTAACAAGGGCAGCTCATCAGTTGTCATGGAGCGACCTTGATCGATCTTTTCTCTAATGTTAGTGATTTTATTGGTGAAGAAACTCATAAAGTCTTCACTGCTAAGAGCTGCAGGAATGGTGTTAAACAGAAAACGCGGGTTGTTCTTATTTGCATCTATTAATGAAGTGTAGTAAGCTGTTCTGGCTTTACGGAGGGCCTTTTTATATGTTAGTAAGCTGTCTTTCCAGGCGCTTTGGGAATCAGCTGATCTGGCTGAATACCACTTCCTCTCCATCCGTCTTGATGCCTGCTTAAGAGTTCGGATATGTGTGTTATACCATGGAGCCAGTCTTCTCTGGTGTGTGAACCTTCTCTTCAGTGGGGCAACCGAATCTAAAACTATACGCAGTGTGGCTGCAGTGACATTGACAAAGCAGTCAATATCTGCAGGAGTAACATTTAGATCAGAATGATCTGTTGCACCAGTAGGAGGCGCTAGAGGGGGCACCGCTGCAATTTCAGCTACAAATCTGTCTCTAGTATCTTCAGAGAGACGCCTGCTGTAGTAAACCTTCCTGTCATGTGCTGCTCGGGCTGCTAGAGTGAAGTCAAAGGTTATAAGTGAATGGTCTGAGAGGAGGGGGTTTTGGGGAACAACTACCAGGTTCTCAGTTTCTAGACCATAGGTGAGAACCAGATCCAGAGTGTGATTATGACAGTGCGTCGGTTCATTTACTAACTGAGAGAAACCTACTGCATCTATCAGTGAGTTAAACGCCGTCTTAAGACTGTCAGTATCATCATCCATATGGATGTTAAAATCACCCACTATAATGACTTTATCTGTACTGACCACTAAACTAGACAGGAAATCTGAAAACTCCGCCAGGAACTGTGTGTAAGCAGCTGCAGGTGGCCGATACACCACAACTAATAAAACTGGCTTTTCTGACTTCCAATTGTGGTGAGAGAGGCTGAGAGTGAGACTTTCAAAAGAGCTACAGGTAGCTTTAGGTTTGGGATTGACCTCAAGGCTGGAGCGGTAGATTGCTGCCACTCCACCTCCTCTGCCTGCACTTCGAGGAACATGATAATTAATATGACTTGATGGAGTTGCTTCATTTAAACTAACATATTCTTCATCCTGCAACCAAGTCTCCGTGAGAAAGAAAATATCAGACAGATGATCTGTTACTAAATCATTAACTAGAAGAGATTTAGACCGTAGAGATCGTATGTTCAACAGACCCCATCTAACTGTTCTATTTGTTTCTGAGTGTTTACTGCTGTGTATTTTTATAAGGTTATTATTATTAACACCTCTAGACTTATTTACTAGATGAACTATGGGAGGACGAGGTACTGACACTATTTCTATTGTATTATTAAACTTAGTGTTACTGTGAGCGTTTTTAGTTTTATTGTTATTTTTATTTTTATTGGAGGGCGGCAGTTTTACAGAAGCAGCAGAGAAGTGTGTAAGACAGCGACTCTGCCTCCTGGCCTCGACCCTGGGTTGTCAGAAGGTTGGTTGTCCAATCAACTTTGCTATATTGCTAGAAATAAGAGCTGCACCACCCCGGGTGGGATGAATGCGGTCTCTGCTAATAAGGCCAGGTTTTCCCCAAAAAGTCTCCCAATTATCTATAAAGGCCACGTTATTTTCTGGACACCACCGCGACAACCAGCGACGGAGCGATGACATGCGGCTAAACATGTCATCACTGGCCAGATTCGGGAGGGGACCAGAGAACGCTACGGAGTCCGACATCGTTTTGGCGAAGTTACACACCGACTCCATATTAACTTTAGTAATCTCCGACTGGCGCAGCCGGGCGTCGTTAACGCCGACGTGAATGATAATTTTGCTGTATTTGCGCTTATCTTTCACCAGCTGCTTTAAGTTTCCCTCTATGTCGCCCGCTCTGGCCCCCGGGATACATTTAACTATGGTCTCTGGTGTCGGCTTCACGTAGCGAAGAATAGAGTCGCCAATAACCAGGGTCGGTTTCTCAGTGGGTGCGTCACTGAGTGGGGAAAAGCGGTTTGCGACATGAAGCGGTTGGTGGTGAACCACGGGCCTTTGTTTCAGACTACGCTTCCTTCGAACCGCCACCCAACCACCCTGACTACCCGGCTGCTCGGAGGCTGCGGGGGAACAGCTAACAGTAGCTGAACTGGGCTGGTCCGCACAGGCTAACTGGTGCTGGCTAGCTACAGGGGCTACGTTGCTATCTTGTGTGCGGAGTCTCGCCTCAAGCTCGCTAAGCCTCGCCTCTAGAGCTATAAATAAGCTACACTTTCTACACGCTTGACTCTCAGTAAGGGAGGCAGAGGAGTAACTAAACATTTCACACACTTTGCAGAACACCGGAGGAGAAATGGTGGGAGAAGCGAGGTTAGCCATGCTAGCAATGAGCGCAGCTGCGCGGAACGAAATAGACAGAGAGCAAAGTATAGAACCCAAAAGATCGTGCGGTTACTAAACTTTCACCAAGGTGCTTGTGTACTACTAAACAGGATAAACAAAAAGCAACAAATAATTAACAACAGTAAATCCACCGTAGCAAACACCAGGAGAAGTGAACGAGTAGGACGGAGCAGAAACAGGAAATGACGCGATACGTTACCGAAGCTTCTGCGATGGCTGCACTCAATATGGTTAAGAAGCAGTCATCATGGTATGAGGTATCGAACCCTGGTCCCCCGTGTACCAGTCCGATGCCTTACCAACTGAGCTATCTCTCTCTCGATAGATAGATTTTATATACCATAAATGAAATAAAAAGAATAAAAATCGTTGGTATTACCCTTCTGTATTTAGGTGTATGTACACACAGACACACTGATTAGGGGAGTTATATTTGTTGTAGCTATCTGTTTATTTGTGTTTTTGTAAATCCTTGCATGTTTGCACCAAAGCACACGTTTGAGCGCTGTGGGTGACTGCAGGCGAGGGGGAGCCGAAGATAATTTTATTTCCAAAAGGGAAGCGCTGAAAAACAATTTTGGCAACCACTGGCTTACACATTGTGGTGTACATTTCTACGTATTTCGTACCTGGCTAGGCCAGCTGTTGCTTTAAAACACATATGTCAAAGTCAAGGCCCGCAGGCCACATCCAGCCCGCGAGAAGGTTTTTCTACGGCCCCTGGGATGATATTGATTTATTATTAGAACCGGCCCGCAGACTGCAGCAAGCCGGAACCCCGCAGATCTTTTACACGCACCAATACTACATTTCCCACAATGCAACGGTGACGCACTGAGCAGTAGCCCGCTTCATTCCAATATTCATTAGCACAGAAGTCATTAGCATAACAGTAAACTTTCAGATACCCATCAAAAATGGCAAAACGGAAGGTGGACACTGAGAACCAAGCGTTTCAAACAAGGTGGGAGTCGGAGTACATGTTCATGGAGGTAGCTGGAAAACCTGTGTGTCTTCTGTGTGGAGAAAGTGTGGCGGTACTCTGTGGGAGGCAGAGATGCGGGAAGAAAACTTGAGACACTTTCCTAGCTGCCAGACCATGAAAGAGAAGCTCTCTACCAGTGTGTTCCCGAGCGCACAGTTTGCTGATAAAATTAGTATGCTCGCCGCTGACTTCCGACGCCGATTTGCTGACTTTGAAGCACAAAAAAGCAGGTTTGAACTGCTCAGTAATCCATTTGCTGTTGACGTGGAAAGCTCACCACCAATGGAGTTGATTGACCTCCAATGCAATAACGCACTGAGGGCAAAATATGCAGCAATGGGTGCTGCGGAGTTTGCCCGTTTCCTCCCCGACACAATGCCCCAGCTGCGCATCCAGGCTGCGCAAACATTGTCTATGTTTGGCAGCACATACCTGTGTGAACAACTATTTTCTTTGATGAAGCTGAACAAAACATCACACAGAAGTCGACTTACTGCTGAACACCTTCACTCAATTCTGAGGATTTCCTCAGCTCAGAAACTGACGCCGAATATTGATGAACTTGTAGAAAAGATGAGACACCACCAAGTATCAGCCTCAGCCTCAAACAAGTGAACATTACTGTGCAATCACATATTTAAAGTTTTTATTCAGTTCAAGTTTAAAAGTTAAAGTTTAATATTTGTTTTCACTGCACCCTCTCTGTGTCAACTGGACTGAAAGGTTTCCTTGAAAACGTTTCGCCCTCTCTCCAGAGAGCTTCTTCAGTTCTAAGTTTGCTGGGGCAGAGCTTGAAAATATAGCCCTGTGGACAGGAGGAATGCAAGGAACTGTACATTGGGGAAACCAAACAGCCCCTCCATAAACGAATGGCCCAACACAGACGTGCCACTTCTTCAGGACAGGACTCAGCAGTACACCTACACCTAAAAGAAAGCGGACACTCCTTTGAGGACAGTCAAGTACGTGTGCTGGCCAGAGAAGATCGCTGGTTTGAGAGGGGTGTCAAGGAAGCCATCCACGTAAAGTTGGAAAAACCATCTTTAAACAGAGGTGGTGGACTAAGGCACTTTCTGTCACCCACGTACAATGCAGTTCTCCACTCTCTTCGTCAGCATTCCAAACATTCACGCTGTTTGACCAGACCTGGAGACTCATTAACATGTGACCCAACAGACAAAGGGGAAGCACCCCAACTGAAACTGAATGAACGACCCTGCCAACCACCCTGCCAAGGACTCTCAGGTGACCACCCGGGCCATTAACATGCCAATGGTCCACAGGGCTATATTTTCAAGCTCTGCCCCAGCAAACTTAGAACTGAAGAAGCTCTCTGGAGAGAGGGCGAAACGTTTTCAAGGAAACCTTTCAGTCCAGTTGACACAGAGAGATCTACTTTGGATAACCATGACCTGGATGACTGAGAATCTACACAGACGTTTTCACTGCACGTTACTTCTCTTTGAAGAAAGTGTTGTTTTTGTTTAATAGATTTTTGCACTTTATTGTATTTCAATCCAAATATGTTTTTAAAAATCTTTCAGTTGAGTGAATGATAGAAAATTGCTATTTTTTTTTCTTTGAAGTAAATTTAGTCCACTTTTGCTAAAAGAGAAAATATAGGCTACTGATGGTGCCTTGAATAATACTGGCTTCTTTCATTTAATGTTCATGTTATGGGGATTTTTATATAAAGGATATTTGTCTTTTGTGCCTGTTGAAAATTAAAGATTAGAAAAGAAAATATTGCTTTATTTTATTTACTTTATTGCCATAAGAAAATATTGCTTTATATTATTTGATCATATTGGAATATATTTGTTAGGTTTTCAGTAGACTATATGCGGTCATTTTAAAATTTTTCAATGAACATTCAATCAGTCCGGCCCTCGGCTTGTAGCTACATTTTTTATTTGGCCCTCCGTCCATTTGACTTTGACACCTCTGCTTTAAAACTATCCACTGACGTTTAAATCTAGCTTAGGTACCAACTATGTCCCCTCCACACGTCTGGCCAATCATGAAATAGTTCGGACAACAGACGAGATCGATTTTTTTTCTGGTTTATGTCTCCATGACAAACTGCAAAAACTCCCAAACTGGGGATCACAGGTATTTTTTTCCAGAGATGCTCAAATGTAAATTAGTTTTCCAGTCTAGCAGTTTCAGTGCAACACAGACAAACTTAAAGCTAATTGTAGAATGTGTTATATGTATGTTTTGACAATTTTCAGTTTTTTTGTAGATTGTTAAAAAAAAAACAAAAAAACCACAAAAATATATATCTTGCAGACATCAAGTATCAGGTCAAACAAAATGGCAAGTTATTTATCCACCTCTGCTAGGGCCTATCGCTTGTTATAGTTCACGTCGGATGATCGGATGACTGTGTTTTGCCTCACGTATGCTTTAATATACAGAACATGGGTGAAATAAAACATAATTGCCTTTTAAAAAAAGCATTTCTTGGAAAGCCCCTCCTCGGCTACCACCTTATCGGGGTGGAGGGGTTTGCATGTCCCAATGATCCTAGGAACTCAGTTATCTGGGGCTTTATGCCCCTGGTAGGGCCACCCATGGCAAACAGGTTCTAGGGAGGGACCAGACAAAGTGTAGCCCAAGACCTTTTATGAAGATGAATACCAATGGTTCCAAGTTTTCCTTGCCTGGACGCGGGTCACCGGGGCCCTGGAGCCAGGCCTGGGGGCAGGGCACAATGGCGAGCGCCTGGTGGCCGGAACTTTGCCCATGGGGTCCGGCCGGGCAAAGCCCATCCACAGACCTGGATGGGCGTGATCAAGAAGAATGGCCCCCCTGATCTGAACCCAAGTGGTGTTCTGTTGTTGGACTTCTGTGTTCGTCACAGATTGTCCATAACGAACACCATGTTCAGGCATAAAGGTGTCCATATGTGCACTTGTCACCAGGACACCTTAGGCTGAAGTTTGATGATCGACTTTATGGTCATGTCATCGGATTTGCGGCCGCATGTCCTGGACACCCAGGTGAAGAGAGGGGCGGAGCTGTCAACCGATCACCACCTGGTGGTGAGTTGGCTCTGATGGTGGGGGAGGATGCCGGACAGAATGCCTGGCAGACCCAAATGTATTGTGAGGGTCTACTGGGAACGCCTGGCAGAGTCTCCTGTCAGAAGAAGCTTCATCTCCCACCTCCGGAGAGCTTCGACCATGTCTCGCAGGAGGTGGGGGACATTGAGTCCGAGTGGACCATGTTCCGTGCCTCCATTGTTGAGGTGGCCAACCAATGCTGTGGCCGTAAGGTGGTCGGTGCTCGTTGTGGCGGCAATACCCGAACCTGGTGATGGACACCGGCGGTGAGGGATGCCGTCAAGTTGAAGAAGGAGTTGTATCGGGCCTTTTTGGCCTGTGGGACTCCTGAGACAGCAGACAGTTACCGGCAGGCCAAGTGGAGTGCAGCTACGGTGGTCGCCGAGGCAAAGACCCAGACGTGGGAAGGGTTCGGTGAGGCAATGGAGAACTACTTCCGGACGGCTTCGAAAAGGTTCTGGACCACCATCCGGCGTCTGGGGAGGGGGAAGAAGTGCACTGTCAACACTGTGTACAGTGGGGCTGCTGACCTCAACTCGGGACATTGTGGCCCGGTGGAGGGAATACTTCAAAGACCTCCTCAATCCCACCGACGCGCCTTCCAGTGAGGAGGCAGGGCCTGGGGACTTGGAGGTGGGTTCTCTTATCTCCGGGGCTGACGTTGCTGAGGTGGTCAAAAAACTCCTTGTTGGCAGGGCTCCGGGAGTGGATGAGATCCGCCCGGAGTTCCTTAGGGCTCTGGATGTTGTGGGGCTGTTGTGGTTGACACAACTCTGCAACATCGCGTGGGCATTGGGGGCAGTGCCCCTGGATTGGCAGACCGGGGTGGTAGTCTCTCTTTTTAAGAAGGGCGACCGGAGGGTGTGTTCCAACTATAGGGGATCACACTCCTCAGCCTCCCTGGTAAGGTCTATTCGGGTGTACTGGAGAGGAGGGTTTGCCGGCTAGTTGAACCTCAGATTCAGGATTCAGGAGGATCAATGCGGTTTTCGTCCTGGCCGTGGAACTGTGGACCATCTCTACACCTTCAGCAGGGTCCTTGAGGGTGTGTGGGAGTTTGCCCAACCAATCCACATGTGTTTTGTGGATTTGGAGAGGGCATTCGACCGTGTCCCTCGGGGAGTCCTGTGGGGGGGGGGGGTTCTCCGGGAGAATGGTGTGTCGGGCCCCCTGATACGGACCGTCTGCTCCCTGTATGACCGATGTCAGAACTTGGTCCGCATTGCCGGTAGTAAGTCGAACTCGTTTCCAGTGAGGGTTGGACTCCGCCAGGGCTGCCGTTTGTCATCGATTCTGTTCATAACTTTTATGGATAGAATTTCTAGGCGCAGCCATGGTGTTGAGGGGGTCCGGTTTGGTGACCTCAGGATCGGGTCTCTGCTTTTTGTAGATGATGTGGTCCACTCACTGGATCGGTTCACAACCGAGTGTGAAGCGGCTGGAATGAGAATCAGCACCTCCAAATCTGAGGCCATGGTTCTCAGATGGAAAAAGGTGGAGTGCCTTCTCCGGGTCAGGGAGGAGATCCTGCCCCAAGTGGAGGAATTTAAGTACCTAGGCGTCTTGTTCACAACTGGGGGAAGAATGGAGTGGGAAATCAACAGGCAGATCGGTGCGGCATCTCCAGAAATGCACCAATCCGTTGTGGTGAAGAGAGAGCTTCAGCTCTCATTTTACTGGTCAATCTTTGTTCTTACCCTCATCTATGACCTATGGTCATGAGCTTTGGGTAGTGACCAAAAGAACAAGATTGCGGGTACAAGTGGCTGAAATTAGTTTCCTCCGTAGGGTGGCTGGGCTCTCCCTTAGACATAGGGTGAGAAGCTCTGCCATCTGGGAGGGGCTCGGAGTAGAGCCGCTGCTCCTTCGCTTTGAGAGGAGCCAGATGAGGTGGCTCGGGCATCTAGTCAGGATTCTTCCCGGACTCCTCCATGGTGAGGCGTTCTGGGCACATCCCTCCAGTAGGAGGCCCCCGGGAAGACTAAGGACACGCTGGAGAGACTGTCTCTTGACTGGCCTGGGAACGCCTCGGGATTCCCCCGGAAGAGCTGCATGAAGTAGCTGGGGAGAGGGAAGTCTGAACTTCCCTGCTTAGGCTGCTGCCCCAACAATGCGACTCCGTCTAAGCAGAAGAAAACGGATGGATGGATGGCATTTCTTGGTGAGCTCAGTTGACTGGGATTGCATTGTGATGTTCCGGATTCCTGAGGGATTTTGACCTTTGACCTTCCAGAGATTATAGGCCAAGATCAACGGCCAATGGGCTTTGATCATAAAACAACCTACTATGCTATGTAACCTTGTATTACTACCACCTATACTACAGGTGTAACAGTATGTGGGGGAGTATGAGCTTTTGCTCTGCTCTCTGTGAGTGGTTTTGTAATTTAAATAACCAGTGAATCAAGTATTGATAATTGTCTTTATTCAGTAGCAGTATTTACGGCTCAGGTATCCTCTTTGTAGTGTCAGATTAAATTTTAGCTCTTATCTCAGTTCACCTTAGAAATTGCGCTAATGCACAATTAAGCATCTGCAACTCCTTTCATATATGCACTCTGGATGACCGCTAAGGAATCACCTCCAAATCATCTCTGCATCTGTGTATTTACTCATCTAACAAACAGTGGGACAGTGTTTGCTGCCATATTCTGGCTAATGTGAGGGAGTTGTCGGTTGACTTGGTAGTATCTGTATATTTCCTGCTCAGGTACACCGGATACTTTGAATCATTCTCCAGCCTTTTTAGCTGCTGCATTTATGTGTGATCTTTCCATTTTTTTGCTGGCAACCATCAAGACCGGGTTCAAACTAAAAACATGCGTACAAACATTGTTCTTCAGTTTCAGATTTGACATCAGCTGCTTGTGTTTTCAACACCGCTATTGAAAGTCTGTCTAAAACTCTCACCTTTCCATTGCCATGCACAGTCCTTATTTGAGGAACAGATAAGCCTTTCACTACATTATAATTCTGCAAAAGTGTATGGAAATATGCTATGATACTGCATTATATAAACAATTACACACAATTCCCATAACAAAATAGCAGCATTTACAAGTTGTCTTATTCTAAAAAAAAAAAAAAAAAAAAAAAAAAAAGATAATTTGCTTCATTCAGACATTTATTGCCATTAATAGCAGATGTTGACCTGCAATATAAATAGGGTTAATAATGATGTAATCTAGCAACCACTTCAAGCGCATAGAGCTAGAAAAAAATCTAAACAAATCTGCGGGTTGTAAAAAGATCCATATAGCCCCTGTCTGAAAAATTTAACCATTGTTGGACACAGTTGTTGCATGGCCTCCACTTTTATTAGGCATGGTAAGCATGGTGGTTTGTGGTTTTATTGGTTTAGAACCGTCAGTTTAGACTGTTTAACATTGCCTGGAAGCTGCCAAGGATGTTTTTTTAACCATCATCTGTAACATTCATACAGTCAACTGGTGCGTTTAAGACAATAAATTAATCATAAATATAATTTGGTTTAATATTAAACATAACATTTAACACTCTAAATGTACCCAGTTCTGTACTCTGTTGCTGGTCTGAAATTATATAGCAAAACAGTGCTATCGAAACAGCCCAACTCACAAGAAGCAAGTCCTTTATACAGACATTTTTATCCGTCACAGAGCTGGCCAGAGTTGGCCATCAGGATAGGATATGGACTCGCAAAGCTGTGTTGCTTAGGGTGGGGGTTGGAGGTATCGGGTGAGCAACAGTGAGCCATAGATGGGTATAAAAATGGTGTAAAAGAGTAAAAATTAGGTTATAAGGAACTTATATAACATATCTATTCAAAATAATAAAAAAAAAAAAAAAATGCAAAAGCTTTTTTTTTCTTGCTGGGGAATGGTGATCTTGTCACTCCCTGCTGGTTACTCAGTGTGTAGATGACTAGGCTGAGAGGGTTTTCAGTTCAGTTTCCAGTTCCAGAATAAAATTGAAAGTGTGCTGGTAACAGGAGTGGTGCCGGGACGACTTCAGAGCACTGGTACCCTTGCTCTCTGCATGTGTTCATTCGTGTGTTCAAAAGTCTTCATGTTTTTGTAAAAAAAAAAAAAAAAAAAAAAAAGTGTAACTGAATTTCCTTTTATGGGATCAAACGTCTTCTTCAGCACTAATGTGGATTTTATCTTATCATGAACCAAAAACCTACACATTATTGCAGTACAAATAAGATATTCAGTGTTTTCCTTTGCAAAAAAGCAAGAGCACGTTGCTGATGTGGATTATTTTTATGCAGTAGAACAGCCTGTTTATCATCTCATTTTATGTAGGATTTCGCAGGCTCTATGGGGGGATGGTAAGCAACCTAAAATCTGAAAGCAGCCAGGATGACCTAAATCAGGATAGGCGATAACTCAGATAACTGGAGATTACCCAGGGCTCAAGAGGCTCAGTGGCTTTTCAAACAACAATGACTCGATGTATTTCTTTTCAACCTGACCCTGCAGGCCAAAAAAAAAAAAAAAAAAAAATCTTCCAGTATTTTCCCCACAAAAAGTCTGTCCAAGAATCAGTTTGTCACCGTCTCTTGTTGGAGACACTTCAAAGACAGCAGACAACCACAGCAGTTTGTACTTTCTGTTCATTTTCTAACTCCGTCAGCCAGTAAAAGCTGTGAGAATTTGAATGTTAAAGAAAATGTAAATATAATTCCTTCTTGGACACGGCAGAGCACTGTTTCCTCCAAATTCCTTGTGGAGCCAATGAGTCAAACTTGCGCAGAACAGCAAGTGGCATGTGCTTCTTTGCTTGACTTCTTCTCTTTAGTTGTCTATTTTTGTACACTGAACAGTCAGGCAGAATGTGACATCAACACTGATCCTGAACTTCTCTACACAACACTGGTTCAGAACTTTAGTTGGACAAAAAAAAAAAAAAAAAACAGTGAGTGACAATATATATAGATGGGCAACTGATGAAAGGACACACCAGGTCACCTGGTGAGGCCTGAATATGGTTGATGGGTTGGTTACGCCTAAACAAAATAAATGAATCCATTTGTCCAATTAAAATTAAACTTTAAAATTGCTTGTAAACATGTTAAGTGAATGTTTTGAAAGTCAACCTAACACGTCCAGACCACTGAATGGAAAGTTGATGTACTCCTGCATGTACTCCTGTACATGTATACTGGGACAATGACGATATAGTCCAATAAACAGCCTAATCAAGCTACAACTGAAGCCCTGGTGACAGAGCTTAAAATGCTATTAAGTGAAGAGACATGCTTGAAGTGACCTGTTTGCTGCTTTGCTAATATGGTTTAGTGTCCAGGGGCCCATTTCAGAAAGCCGGTTTAGCGAAAACTCCGAGTTAATTTTTTGTCATTTAAGGGAAAATCAGGTTTCTGGTTTCAGAAAGCCGGTTCAGCATGATGCCGAGTCAGTTACTGGGGTAACATATGCCGTGAAACTAACCTGCTCGCAAGCAAGTTTGTTCCAAGTAACCCCGATTTTCTCTTGCTCTCTAAGCCTGCAGACTGTCAGGAGAGCATGATTCGCCCCGATTAGACGTTTGATTAAGCCCCGATGGGAACTTCTTTGAGCGTTACCGATTTATTTGCACCCTTGATAGTTTATATACCAGCATTCTCAACCCTCGTATCACGGAAAGGCTCTCAGTTTGTAGCAAATTCTTTGTATTGTGTTCCGTTTAATTTAGTTTTGTTTTTGGGCCAACAAGTTTTTTTTTTTTTTTTTTTTTTTTTTAATATAATATCGATGAGCATGTGTCCAAGGTAACCTTCAAGCTGTCATAAACGTTACTCTTGCACTCAAACGATTTTGAAACGCGTTTGTAGTGTTAAAAAGTCACAGACACCCAGGACATCTATCAGTATCAGTTTAAGTAATAAATAGAATGATATCTGAAAGCAACAGCAGCCAATTACATAGAACTCCTGCTACTAGAAAAATCTGTCAAGTTGTGCCTGTGATTAATGGTGGCATTTAGTGAAACAACACTAGGTGGCGCTAGATCATATTAAGTACTGACTGATGGATGGCTAAAGATTTTGCTTTTTCTTTGTTTAGGGGATTTCTCCAATTAAATCTAGTTATCACAATTCAGTGTCTGAACTCTGTTTAATAAGGACAAGCTAAACAACACCACGATAGCTTGTATTTAAATCATATCTGACACGTTTGAACTATCCATCCATCCATCCATTTTCTGTGCCTGCTTTATCCAACTCTAGGTCCCAGGGGGCTGCTGGAGCCTATCCCAGCCTATCCCAACTACATTTTTACATTTCATCGTAACTTTCTCCCAAATCAATTTGGTGCCCGTTGGGTTGCACCTGTGGCTCAAACGCACATATAGAATAGAAATGTTGAATGAGATGAACAACAAAGACCCAACATTTCTTTCTTTTTTTAATGTCTCCAGTTAATAATCACACATGGACTCAGTAATTTTCAGCCACACAGTCTCTTTTTTCCTTGAAAATATGCGCATTTTCGGTGCATGCGGTCATGAAATCTTCCATCTCCAACGGAGAGAAGTGTGAGAAGGCTTTTTAGATCTCCGTGCATGAGCGTAACCCTGCGTCAGAGTTCATTAAACCAATTCTTAACACGTGTTCTGAAATCGAAAACCCCAAGTTGGACATTGCAGATTATGGCAACCCTTTGTTTCGGTTCGAACTCCAAGCCTTGAAAACTTGCTTTCTGAAATGGTATTTGAGTTTTTATAACAACAGGACAGTGTCATGGCAACATAGTTTGGGGGGAAAAACAGCCGAGAAAATGCTTTCACATATTAAAATCCTATGCAAGTACACTGGATTTTTGCTTTGATTTTGTTTAAGGTAAGATAAGATAAGATAAATCTTTATTGTCATTGCACAATCATACTTTGGACAAATGTACAACGAAATTGAGGTACTGTCCCACATCAGTGCAAAAGAAGGCATACGAATCAGAATAAAAAAGAAAAATAGAAGAAAGTAGAATCAAAAATAAATATATTCAGGGTAGAAATATATCGTGTGTACAGTATATACAAGGACAGTGAGCATTGTTTATTTATAGTTTATTGCACATGACCTGCTGACATTGTTTATTGCACATGACCTGCTGTCGGAAGGTGGCTAGTCAGATTAAGTAAGGTTATATATTTGCATTGATTAGGCTATTGCCCTGTTGTAAAAGCTGTCTATGAGACTGTTTGTTCGTACTCTCAGCGTCCTGAATCTCTTGCCAGAGGGCAGCAGCTTAAACACCCGGTGTCCTGGATGTGTACAGTCTTTTAAATTCATTTAATGAAAACAGTCAAAAGTAAACCATAGTGTCCGCCATGTGTAGATGGGAGAATTTCATTTATATGATACAGGCGCAAAGCCGAACACAAAGAAGACAGTAGAAGGCATTCTTTCTCATTAGGATCCCCTTCTCCCATCTTCCCATGGCCCATCCCATGGGTTTCATTAGTGCCAACGTTTAAAACAACAACTCTTATTCTCACTCCCACTCTCTGGTCCCAGAACATTTTTCCAACAGAAAAAAAAGCAGCACGAAAGGATGTGTCCATTTTTCCACAAAAAGATACATTCTTTTATTCTCTTCTTTGACTTCACAGATGGCAACATTTAAAACAAGATTTAATTCAGTGTAGTTTTAGTAATAGTTTAGTAATAGTTATCATTCAGTCACTGCTCTTGTTATAATTGATGTTTCCCTCAGGGTCAGCATAGTTAAATAAATAGGTTCAGTATTCCTCTCGTGTGATGCTGACCTAACTCATGCATTTCCTGGGAATGCTTTGAACTGGTGTAGAACTCAGAAATAGTTTATATTTTAATGCCACTGCTGTTACTCACACCCCTATTGTGTTGGTCTAATGGTGCATCATCTAAATAATGCATTTATGTATTGGCCAGTTCATTGAGCAGGTCTCTGTGTTTGAGTACTGCGTGCTGTGAGAATTAAGAAAGAAAAACAAAGTAGGAGGCAAAATTAGTGCAGCTCTGTGTGCTGTATGTGAATTTGTGTTTGTACTATTTTTAAATGTCATTTCATACCACTGTTGTGGCTCTACTGTTCCTTTGGAATCAGGAAAAAAAACACTTTCCTTTTTAACAATACGTTGTAAAATCGCATCCATTGAAACCGGCATATGTGCTGATGAACTGCAGCGTTCTTTCATTGGATTAAATCGTACTCAAGGATGCAGAAATGACATTTGCTCTACAAATCAACCAAGAGAAAAATAATAAAGCTATTTACTGAAATGTACCTGTGCAAAAGTGACATTTTTCCATAAATTTATGATATCCATTTTCATTTTAACTGTCGCCCATTTGTCATGAGTGGGTGGCAACACTTCTGAATTCATCCGCATTGTGAGTCTTCTCCAATCATCCTATTGATGCCAGTTTTAGCGTGATGCTGCCTTGTTTTGAACAGTAAATGTTGCCCCTGTCAAGCAGACATCAGGATGGCTTGTAACTCAGAAGCACTTCTGACTGTGATGCTGAGCTTTTCCACCATTTTGGCCCAAAGTCTGTCTCATCTGCGTCCTTAATCGTCCAGACAAATTTTTCTGACTTTTGATCCTACAGAGCATGTAGCCTGTTGCACAGTGGGATGTTGACGCTGAAAACATAAATGGTCTGCTCTTTGTCTGCTCTCATCGAACTCTTGCATAGACGCATATGTGTATGAAAACGACTGTATTTAAACTCAAAAATATTTTCTTAAAAACTGTGCAGTAACATGCAGGGAATTCATTCAATTTTATGCAATAACATTAAGAAATTTGCAAAAACTGTATATATGACACGTATAAAACATAAAACACCTAGCTACCAAAAACATTTTCTGTGTGTGTTTTCCAATGCAAAGCAATGAACAAAACAGTGCAGTCTCCTACTTTAAAGTTTTTTCTTACCAATTTGCTTTATGTGTCTTCTTTGTTTTGCTGAGAAATGAGACTGGGGAGGATTTAGCTGATTCATTGCAGATTTTCACGCCGCATGTTGCAGAAATACATAAAGTCGTTCCCAAGGCAACCGGGAGAAATGTCTGCTCTTGTCTGACTTGAACGTGCAACATGTTTTAACTCTTTGCAAAAATATACGTGACATTTTTGCAAAGTGGGGGACTCTGCATTCATTGTGCATGGAATTATGCGAGTGCTTAGTCAGGTTTTTTGGGAGAGACTGATTAGACGTGTGGAGGACAGAATCATCATTGATCCTCAACAGTGGTTCAGGCTAAAATCATGTAAGCTCTTAACAATTCGGTTTCAAAGCTCTTAAGCTGCTTAGAATTTATATCATACATGTTATTTAAGATTTAATTTCACTAGGATTGCTTGAGTTCTTTCCAAAAATGTCAAAAAAAAATCCTTCAGGCATCCATAAACATTGCTGACAGTTTTGTTTTTTTTCAGAATACTAATTTCTACTTCATTAAAAACCACATGGGAGTACATCTCAAGCCTGTGTAATAGCGACATGTTCCATTTATTCATCTCTTTTGGTTTGTCTCATCTTTGTCAAGGAGAGTCAAGGAGAACTTGGGAATAATTTCATAAACATGACACGCCTTGTGGTAGATCATTATTCTCAAATCTTGTCGTGTGTGAATGTGTTTGACAATAAAGAACCTCCTTCCAAGAGAGTTCTTGTCATCTTATTTCAAGAGTAGAGCGTTAGTCATTGTTATTGTTGTTGTCAGCTCTTCACTACTTTCCCAGTCTCAATTCCACAAGATCTGTTAATTACAGAACTCTCCTCACTAGTGCACAAATTTGTTAATGTCTGGTTCTGGTTCACCATCAAATAATTAAATTAGTCTTTTTGTTCTCTTTGTTTGCACGCTTGCATCGACCCTGGATCTAATATGGCAGGTAAGTCAATCTTTGATTCTTGTTCCTCTGAGGGTGGATCAAGTGGTTTGAAACGCCAGCCACTGCAAAAATGTCAACCAAAATTCTATTTCAAGAACTTTCGGCACCAGGAATGAGTTTAAAGATGTTGGTTTTATAAACACTCCCTTTTCTCAGCTGACAGAGAGTAGAACAATTACATTTAATCTTATCGGTGAATGTAGAGATGCACATCTGCCCTTACGGATGGGGAGAAAAGAGAAGGCAAGATAGATGAACGAGCATTTATTTATCCCGACACTGCTTGTATTCATTGAAAACAATTAATACTCCTTATTTTTACTTCCCTTAACCTCCTCTACATTTCATCTTTTAGGCAGGAAGCTCTTTGCCTGTTGTGATGTGCCTTTTACAGCACAGTGCTGATTAATATTCTGTTTTATTTGACGCGATCACTCAGTGAATTATTAAACATTACACAGTTGTGTAATATTTTGCATTCATTTTAAATAGCTTGAGATGATTTTTTAAGTACACATGCACACACTTCAAAAGAACAGGCTATGTCATATTAACTCAAATTAAAATTAAAATCTCTTTTGAAAACCAGTATTATCTTTGTACATTCCCAGTCTTCTACATCTTTGTAGGCTGGAGTGTTTTCAGTTGAAGGCAACAGGATCTCATATTGGGTTCTTGAAAGTGTTTCAGATTACTTGGCTCCAAGTTTTATAACTGTGAGACATAGGAAGGGGTCACAAGGATGTTTTATATGGTCTCACATATTGATACTTTTCTGTTTTCTTTAACTTGAGCTGTTTAGGATGGTGCTCGTGCTGTGGCATGTGTTGTGGAGTGCCACCCCCCCCCCCCTTTATACTGCACATACATCTTTCACGACGAACCGGTTCTTGTTGACAGTACTGATAAGTCTGAAAGCACAGGGGAGTGTTGCCTGCAGATTTTGTGATAGATTCTCTGAGACACGGGGTGATGATGATGATGATTTTTTTCTGTCTTGTTCTTTTCCTTGCTGGCTAATGTTTGGTGCCTGCGGTGAAAATCAAGTGTGCTGGTTTAGGTTTGTGGTTGGTGTCTTGGTTGGTAACAGTCGATGTCTACAATAATACAGTACAATATACACTGAAAAGCAGTTATGTTCAATAAGCCAGAATAGGAAGTAAGAGGCAATGTTAACATTTTAACTTGTCTGTACAGCAGTAAAAGAGTCTTGTTCATTGTTCATCTATTTTTATGGGTTAGTAAACAAAATACTAAATACACTTTTATTTTTATTTATTTATTTTTCTGGCTGCTTTATCCCCTTATGGTGTCACGGGGAGGGTGCACCCCCCGTTGAGTCGCCAGCCCATTGCAGGGCCCTATTTGAGCATTTGGGGGTTTGTTACCTCAGCAGTACTATAATGTCCCTGTTTTATGATCCCTGACACTATATGTTAAATAATGATAAATGCAAGTGAACATTTAATGGTCATGCGAAGATGTCAAGGCTGCTGCTGCTAATGACGTCTATATTTATATCAATAATCAAAATACCCTGAATAAATTATCATCATACATCACAGTCTGTTAAATGAATGTTCAGATGGCATTGTAGTCCATGCCCGTTCAGCTAAGCTGATTTTTACCTACAGCCATAAATGAGTTCAAGATAATTATGATTAATTCAGCATAGCTTCATTTATGTTACATGGAAATGAAGTAGCTGGCATATGTGGCTACGTGAGGAGATTAGGGTGAGTGATGTATATGACCTTTTTTTTCTGTTATAGTTATTACAGCATTTGTTCAACCGTTATCACAGTGTGAAAAATCACCGAGCTTTAAAATCCAATCCTTTATATTCTAAAGCTCTTGATATGATTTCTTGTGTCCCTTCCAATGTATTTATTTATTAGGTCAATGGCTTATACATGTGAATAATGCAAACACAAGGACTTCCTTGATGACTGATAAAGAATTCAGTATGGTAATATGGCATTCATAACTTGAGTTACAACTTTTTTTTTTTTTTTTTTTTAAGAAGGACGAGAAGGGACTGTAAAGCGGGGACTGACACAGCCACAGATTTTATTTTGGCTGAACTGATAATGCAATAGAAATATTGATCCCCCTAACCCAACTATTACACCAGAAGCAGTGGGAAGCCCCTCATTCATTTTCATTTGTCATCAATATTTCCTTGCAAAGTATTGCAGTCCATGCTGCCACTAATGATTTAGGTCTCAGTCCAGGTATAAGGGGGTGTTCAGCATTTATTATTCAGCACAGGCCTATTTCCAGTGAGATGGCACTGGAAATAGTGAGAACAGGGTTAATTTATGTCTTTTTAAGGATTTGTTTCTGCCATGCTGAAGCTGGTGATCAATATATCGTCACGTGATTTGACTATGGTCACACGCATGTAAAGTGGATGCACATTCAGGCATCCACTAACATAAACACACACTCCATATATGGCCACATCTATATTGCAGGAGAACAGGTTTTAAACAGTCCTCAACCAGGCTTGGCAAGTGCTTGCTAAAGGCTCTGAGCACAGCAAATATCCTGCTGCTTTTATCTACTTTTAGTTTTACTTTACTTTTTAAATATTGCTATTTCCAACGTACGCAGAAAGTACAGCCTGCATAATTTTTCCTGATAACTTTGACACTAATTATATCCTATAACTTCTGCAAATGCGGCCGAAATGAATTTCCTCCGTATGGTGGCTAGGCTCTCCCTTAGAGATAGGGTGAGAAGCTCTGCCATCCGGAAGGAGCTCAGAGTAGAGCTGCTGCTCCTCCGCGTTGAGAGGAGCCAGATGAGGTGGCTCAGGCATCTACTCAGGATGCCTCCCGGACGCCTCCCTGGTGAGGTGTTCAGGGTCTCGAGTATGAGGCGCCTGGGAAGACCCAGGACACACTGTACAGACTATGACCCTCATTTATGAACCGTACGTATGGCAGAAAACTGTGCGCACGGCTCACGTCAGGTCTGAATCGTGCATGCAAGTCAGAGTCAGCGTGGATTTGTGGTGCAGCGCAGTAAAATCATTTAAAAAAAATAACGATTAAACAAACCTGAAACTGGTCATTAAGCACAGGCAGCCACATAATCTGTTCAGATTAAAACATATTTATTTTATTCAATGATATCCGTTTATATCGTTTTTTTACGAAAGCATTTTGCATTCACCTGATAAAATATAAGCATTTTTTCCCTGAGAAATTCACATTTGGTTTGTTTTTGGTGTAATTATTTCTGTTTTTCTGACTTAATTTATTTTTGTTTGTTTGTTTTTTAAGCAACCTTGACCTTTTTGTCAAAGTAAATGTTTTCTGTTTTTTCGTGGTAATTGACAGAATATCTAATAACTGGTAAACCTGCCATAGAGCAGCAGTGCAGCTTAAACAGTGCGCGTACACGCATGACTGTGTCAGGGCAGTGACATGTCTGTTCGTCCATGGCGGCGCTGCTCACGATGCTGTCATCGGTCTCCAGACAGCATTTTTCTGGGCTCCTTTAACACCAATTTTGATGCTTCCAAAAGTGCATCCTTGTTTAACTTCTACGTCAGACTCGAGGGGAAGAACTTCCAGCTCACAAAAGTTTTGATTGTTTCTCAATTTTCTCCTCTTAACGTTTGATTTTAGTGGGCGATGCTGCTGAACTATGAATATTTAATTGCAGAACATGCTAATGAAGATCACTTTCAGTTGCCGCATTTATCAAGACGCTGTGTCGTACGCTGGGATTGGCCATATACGGAATTTTCACAAATCACACGTGCCTCTTATCGTACCAAGTTTCCTGCACACAGATCTGCGCACGTTCCTACCCAAGATTGATAAATGAGGGCCTATGTCTCTCAGCTGGCCTGGGAACGCCTTGGGATCCCCCCTCGGAAGAGCTGGACGAAGTAGTTGGGGAGAGAGAAGTCTGGGCTTCCCTGCTTAGACTGCTGCCCCCGTGACCTGACCCCGGAAAAGCGGAAGAAGATGGATGGATGGATGGAGCTCTCGGGTAACTTTGACCAATGTATTAGCCTGTCAGGATCATGGCATGTTTGCGGCCATTGTTAGCAAAGGCCAGGTGATGCAGATTTTAAAACTTAACAAGTATTACAAGACTACTCTAACTTTATCCCAACATCCAGCAGCTATAAGTTACAGTTGCCTAGCACCACGAAAATGAAACTGACAGATTCTCAAAAAGGAGGAGAAGGCTTTAAGGAGATAGCAAAGTCTCTTTAGATGAAAGAAAAATCCTAAATACACTACAAAATCCACTATGGATGTCCTCAAGAGGACAGTTGATGGTTTTGCCATGGTTTTGTCTCTTGACCTAAATGTGATTGAAAATCTGTGGATAGTCCTCAACAAAGAAGTCTAGTCAGCCCAGGAATCACTGAACTGGAAGACTTTTGTAAGGAAGAATGGGCAAAAATCCCTCAAACCAGGACTAAAGGACTCTTGGCTAGCTACAAAAAGCATTTAAAAGCATTTTACAAGCATTTAAAAGATACTTGCCAAAGGGGGTGCTGCTAGGTATTAGGCCCATTTTACTATTTTGAAAACATAAAAGAAATTTTGAAAAACAAACAAAACAAAACAAAAAAAACAAAAACAAAAAATAAGTAAATAAATAAAATCTTATCATTAACTGTTATTTTGACTTCCCAAACCAGTCTATGCTATATATACCAGTCTATGGTAAGTGTTCTATGATTTTGTAGCTTCCTGTGTTACCATATGTCCCTTATGTCATCTGCTATGAAAATGGCTGCAGTGAAAAAAAAAAAAAAAATATTGCTATATTGTCAGTCAGATGAGCTGATTATTTTCTCTCTATTTACTCTGATTTACAAACTGTAGGAGACAGAAAAGTTGTAGGTGAGTTGGGGTAGAGATGATTTTAAAATAGTTTAATGTCAAGCGTCAGGCCGAAGGTCCAAAGCTTTTAAAATATTTAGAACCATACATATTTGCCCCATCTGCTGCAAGAAAAGAATGAAATAAAATCAATATCAGTGCCAGTGCAGGCCTCCGTGTTAGCCGCCATCCAATATTTATATAAATGAAGCATCACAACCTTAAATATAGCAAACACTTTCATGCTTAAGGAACTGTAAAGGACTTTTAAGGGTTAAAAAAGTCAAACCATGCTCTGATAATAAAAAAGATGTCTGTCCTCAGTATAACACCGCATATACTATGATCATGTTTATGATACATGACATGTAAGGTTAGTATTGACGTTAATGTGATGAGCGCTTGGGCCTGTAAACAATAGAATATACATGTGGAAAAATAATCGCTCTTTAAAACCTGGACATATTGCCAGGAATGACAGAAAATTTGTTTCACGGCCTCTTCATGCTTTGCATACTGACGATTAATTAATTCAATCACCAGCAGCAGCCCTCATTAATATCCCAAAGATCCCACATTTCTCGCACAGCAGCTTGATTTTCATCAAGACACTAAATGTCTTAGCACCTTTTCTTATCCACATGAATGAAGAGCGAAGGGGAAGAAAAATATGTATTGATTTTATGAGTAGCCACATGGATATGTGTTATTTATTAAAATGCTATTTAAAATATTTCTACTTTGCTGAAAACCATATAAAGTTGATTTTAGTGTAATTTCTTTTTATTTGCTATGACTTAAAATTGACAGTCACTTAAATGCAAGTTATTTAAGAAATTTTAAAACTGAAAATGCCTAATAGTCTTAAAAATTATAATGTATTAGTAATAAGAAAAACTAAAAATTATGATCTTCCAGAATGTAAAATCTAATAATAAAATAATACTAATAAGAAGAAGAATGTGGTGTGGAGTTTTGTACATCATGATGAACAATAGGTAAAAATACAGCCACAATATGAGAATGTGCAAAGCAGTCTATTACTCATTTTGTAGCCATTGTTATTCTCCATTTCTTCACTTATGCTCACATACACACACATGCACCTCAAAATGGCCTTGTTTTCATCACATTATTTACATCACATGAAACAGATAGCATATGTAAAACATCTGTCAAGGGTGGATTATTTGGCGATAATTCTGACACAATCTGAAGTGTATATTTTCTTTAAATTCACACATTTGAAAATATTTTTTTAGCGTGCTTGACTCAGTCAAAAGGAAGCATATTCCCTCCTGCGCAAGCTAGGAAGTTTGAAGCAATTACAGGTGTAGCTTTAAATCGTTGACACACACACTTTATGTAGTGTCACACAAATTTAATTTAATAATATGTAGATGTATTTGGTGAAAATGTAATAGAGCTATTCTCAGACAGACAATGACACGAAAATAATTTACATTTAGAGCGAAGCAACACAGTGCATAGTCAGACAAAGAAAGACAAATATGTGAGTCATAACAGAGATCTGAAATTCTTACATGGAATTTTCATTGAAAATTATCTGATGATCTTCCTCTGCCCCTTTCATTCTTGTCAGTCTTATTACACTATTGTTCTATCAGTCTATAGGTAGACAGTTTGGAAGCAAGATCAAATTTGTCCAAAAAAAAAAAAAGTTTCAATAGTTTCATTAGTATGCTTTGCAAAAAAATAAACAAATAAACAGGATAATTAAATAAAGTCACACTCATGAGAATATGGTTTTACTATGATATTCAGGAATTTTGGTTTTTCTCAGTAAGACTAGTTCTCTTCAAAATATCTTCATTGGGTTTTCAAAACCGCATGGCATGTATGAGGCAAGGTTCTGAAGTAACGTGCCAAGAAGTTGTAACGGTAAATTTAAACAACACTAAAACTCAGCTTTTTATAACATTATTATTATTTTTTTTTTTTGGCAATGGTCTGGCAACAACAATGTATACCTAAAGGAAATGAAATGAAAACTAATGAAAGCAAAGAATTGATAATGTTTTTTAAGAAAGAACAACAGAAACTTAAAGAACAGAATTCTGAAAAGAAAGAACAGAAACTTGACATTGCTTCCAAGTGTGTGTGTATACACCTCCTGTTTTGGTTTAATGCACAGCAGGGTCATGGCCGTCCAGTCAATGAGCACAACAGTTTACCGTCATTCATACTCACTGATGGCTTCTCATGTACAAAACAGTTAATGTGAAGAGAAATATATTTCTTTAAACATATTTTGTGGTTTACAAAAGAAATAGATCGTGATTTTTTTCCCCCACAGTTGCACATTTTGTTTAAACATATTTTACATAGAACTGTACGTTTACATTTGAATCAAACTTAAACATGTTTTATATATATATATATATATTAAATGCTAGTCAAATATTGTTTGTTACTATAATACATTTTATTCTTCTTTTGCATCCCCATTTGATTTAGACTTAAATGTCCTGAAGTAGAAAGACACATTAAAGCTCAGATATCCTTCTACAAGAGAAGTGTCCAATAGGTTTTCTTCTGTGTGTTTTCCATAGAGTATCAGCAGGTCCGTGAGTTAGGGGGTCTTTGATGCCCTGTGGGCTCTAATCAGCAGCAAATAGCACAAGCAGTAAATCCACTGCAAAATAGTCAGCTGCAGTGAGCACACTCGTCCCATATCACAGTGAACAGCTGTGTAAAACATTGCCAACATAGCACTTTATTTCTTTCGGCCCGCAATATTCCCCTAATAAACTGTATCCAAAAGAGGAACTTTTAGTATATCCAGGTAATCCCCAGTAAACACCTAGCCACAAAGCACGGTCAGACCTCACATTCCCGAGATGGTTGCTGTTGGCAAGTGCAAGAGCCATATTCATTGATGATTACCAGAGCTCCCTCGATGTGATTAGGTTTGTAATCAACATAGTACTCCGGTGTCGAAATTGCAGCCATCTGCTGCATGCTTTGCTTTTGCTTATGGCGTTGACTGCTAAAGCACTGCCTCAGGTGCCTTATTCCAGCTGGAAAGCATTTCCATGCCACATACAACACAAGCACTATGATGAGAAATGAAAAGATGAGTGCCATGGTCCCCGTCACCACCTTCTGGATCTGCATAGTGCTGTCCAGGTCATCATGGTCCAGTGTGACAGTAAAAGAACTGGTGACAACCTCACTACCTTCACCCTCATAAGGATTTGGAGTAAATGGGCTGAGGAAAACAGAACCCCCATGCCCCAGTTCCTTTGTAGGGGCATACAGGCCTGCTGTGGTTACCTCGTCTGAGGAATCCTCGCATAGCTGAAAAGCATAGACTGCATCCAACATGTCTTCTCCTTGTGCAGTGTCTGGGCTTGAACACTGCAGAGAACTGTCACGCTGGCCTCGGAAAGCACTGAGCCAAGTGGCCAAGGCGCACACATTTCGACTGCATTCCCAGTCATTTCCCGCCAGGGTGATAGTTTCCAAACACGACCACGATTCCAGGATCTGTTGGTCCACATAGGTCAGTCGGTTGGAGTCAAGCCTCAGCACCTTGAGATTGGGTGCACTCTCAAAAACATGTGGCTCGATGTATTCGATTTCATTGGCCGATACATCAATTTTCTCTAAAAAATGCCATGTCCATTCCAGTGTGTTGACAACAATAGTGGCACGATTATTGTGCATGTAAAGAGTGCGTAAAGCGATGAGGCGAGGGAAATGGGCCAGGTTGACTTTAACTAGTTCATTGTGCTCAAGATGCAACTCAGTCAATTTGAAGAGTCCAGCAAATGAGTTCCGTGCAAGGCTCTGTAGTTGGTTGTATCCCAAGTCTAGAAACAGCATACTCCGGCAGTCTTGAAAAATCCGCACTGGTACAAATTTGAGAGCATTGTAGCGCAAATGCAGATGTGTGAGCTTTCTAAGGCTGTGGAACAGGTCGGCCTCTAGTGCCTGCAGCCTGTTGTATGACAGGTCCAGGATGCGCAGGTTTGGGAGGGGCCTAAAGGTGCCATTTGGCAGACTCTCAATCCGGTTGCTGCTCAGGTCCAACTCCTTGACCCGCCTTAGTCTATCAAATGCACCCTCCTCTACAATGTCAATGTTGTTGTGATCCAGGTAGAGCCATGTGAGCTGTGACAGACCAGCCAGTTGGCCTTCACGCAGCTCAGTTAAGTTGTTCTCCCTCATGGACAGGCCCATGGCACTGCTCAGATTGCGGGGAATGTCTGTGAGGTTAAGTCCTTCGCAGTACAGCAGTTTGCTGTTGCAGCGGCATGGTCTTGGACAAACCGCCTCAGCAAAGGGAATCGCTCTCAGAAAAATGCCCAATAAACACAAAATCAAGCCAGGGGGCTTCTTCAGTGGCCACTTCAAGTACAGTCCAATTAGAAGGAAAGCCATTAGCATAAATACTGAGAGATGCCACCAAAGAAATGTCCATTGAACCACTTTTGATATTTTTTTTCCACACTTAACAGATAGCTCACGTTATATTTAATTTGTCGAATGTAGATCCCACATTTTAACTGGTTTGATGATGATTCTGTTTTGTATGCCTCAACCATGGAAATTGTACACATAACGCAACATAAAAATGCAAAGGAAGACTGCTCTTGTTTTTAACAGTGCCTCTGTTAGATATCAAATGGTGTGTGGAGAAAAGAGAGGTTAAAAAAATCCACATGGATCAGTCTTGTTAAAAAACGAAAACTGAATGACTCCCACTTACCCCTATCCAGCATCTGATAATGTCCATTCAACACTTGCTTTGTACCCTAACACATGTGCGAATGTAAAAAAGATGAGACTGTGATAGACCCCCCCCCACCCCCCATCGCTTTTCAGTGGACACCAGACCCTGGTTGACTTACAATGTCTTATTTCTCCTCATGTGAAAGAGCTAGAAGGTGAAAGAATCCAAATAGGTTTCAGAGAGATGGTGGGGAGTGCAAGTTACCGTCTGCATGCGTGAGCTCTGTCTGTATTGATCCTCCGCAGTCTTCTACTGCAATGATCAGAGAGAAGATTAAACCAGGGAAAGAGAAAAAAAAATATATATAAAAAAACGAGCCCTTGATTTGGGTTTTGTTGCTCTTGCTCCCCTTTACTGTTCAGGTTTCCACAAATCTTTAAAAAAAAAAAAAAAAAAATAATAATAATATAATAAAAAATGGCAAATCACTGACTTGCAAGACTCAAATCCATCCAGGCGGGGTAGTCTTCGTCTCAATGACAGCTGAGGAAAAGAGAAAAATTAAAGAGGTGAGCCTTGTTCACTGTTTTCTTGTGTGACAGTATTCCTTCTCATCTCAGTGGCTCATCCCAGAAGCTGCTTCTGTTCCCTGTGGCTCGCAGGTTTCATTCATTCCCTTGCTCTCAGTGTGTTTTCCCAGCCAGCTGGAAGAGGCTGCTAAAGGCTAGTGCTGGTAGGCAGGCAGGGGCGGTAAATGTGGGAAGCAAAGGAGCGCGCAATCCCTCGCAGCAGAGCAGTCCACCAACTGCATGCAGAAGCACCTTCTGTTCACTGAGTGTCGTAAGCCACTCACATTCAGAGAGCTCGCTCTCTTACTCTCCTTCCTGCTCGCTCGCTCACTCAGTCATGCTGCTCCCTTCCACTTCCTCTCTCTCTCCTCTTCTCACTTTTCTTTAGCTGTGCTTTTCCCTGTGTCAGAGACATTTACATATTCAGAATGGGATGGGCTTAAGCCAGCGGCTTTAATGAATCCCTCCTCCCAACACCGCATCCCTTTCTCTCCCTTGTCTGGTTCTCTCTCTCCCTTTTCCATCTTTTAATCCCCAAAACAAATTGGACCATATTATGCCTTCGTTTATGTTGCTGAGAGAAAGCAGGTGTCTTTTTTTTCTAATTTAGGTCCTGTTAAATGACTAATCCAATGGAATGCTGATCCAAAATGGTGGACTCTAACAGTTGGACCCCAGAGGCACATTCAGGTTTCTGTATATGGAAGGTGGAAAAATTCTATTAAAACGCTCCAACTCTCCCTCAAGTTTGTAAGTCTTGTTGACACCATGTAGTAATTGATAACGAACTTGAGGATTTAATTTAAATATACTGAAATTTGTACCCCTCTAACAATCCGATCCAATATTTTTTTAATTAATTATATCTCATTTGTTCAAATCATTGCTTTCACAAACCCTCACCAGTAAAAAAAAAGTGTAATGACATATTTCTATTTTATCAAACTGTCAGACCTGCCCCTATTAATTATAGTTTAGACTTCTGATTTAAATTTAGATATAGATAACAATATGTTTCGTCTGCTTTTCTACGTCATCATTTCTGGTCTTGATGTTATAAATTTTGAGAGGCAATCAACCGTTAGCAAAACATGAATTATTTGAGTTTTTGTTTGTTTCAATTCCGTCATCACTGTGAATGTATTTATTTATATTTAGATGGGACTAGGTATTTAATTTTTAAATTTGAATAGATTTTAGATATGAAATTATGGAAATTCAAAAGCAGCAGCTGTTGAATGACAGTTGTCTTAAATGTTTGTGTTACTCTGAATTTACTACAATGTAAAATATAATTATCCTTGTAAAATTGTGATTATATATATAGATTATGGTGTGGTGTTGATGGTGGTGTTTGGATCTTTATTGGCAAGGACGTTTCCTCTGATAAGATGGTTGATTAAGTAAGATTTTCTGGTGCTGTGAGCAGATAAGAATGATTTGAAGTGATTAGACTTAAAATTATCACAATTTCATTACAGGCTAATTATACAAGTCGTTTATTGAATCAGATAATGTCTGACTATGGGAGCCCAACAAAACAAGGCGGATGATTAATAATCGGTCCGCAAAACATAATGTTGACAAGTGGAGATGGGGGGTGGGGGTGGGGGGGTCGGTAATTAAATCTGTTAAATTTCGTGATTTCTTTTTTTTTGAAATGAGAAAAATCAATGACGTGACGCGTACACGTGGAGAAAATTTAACCATACCCATGCAGAGCGAAATAAACAAACACAAGCTAAGAAATGGCCTGACCCTCGGCAACATGGCATTGTAGCCAAAGCAACAGAGGGGGGTGGATAATTAAATGTGTGGTTTAAGAAGGCTGACATGCACCGAATAACTGCACAGATTTTACTTGCAAGGCATGGATGCAAATTAGCCACAAACACATACTCCTTGATAAGCCCACAATGTTTTTCCTGTATAATTCTGAAAGAGTTTATATTAATAAGAATTTCATGGCAGCATGTGCCAGAGTACTGCAGGACTGACAACCTGGGATTTAAATCTTATACAATCCACAGAATGGTTTTAGGAGAAATGGACTTTATATGACCTCAAATATAGTCAACAAACTGTACAATTGACTGGTGAGAGAGAAAAATCACATAAACCTTCATGGATATTATTCTGTGTCCCAAACTTTTTGCCTCAAAAACAGTTAATCACAAAAAAACTCAAACTATAGCCCTCTGCTTTTCCATGACACAGAATTCCCACCAGATAAATCCCACCTCTCTGAACCAGTAAGGCCACAGTTTTGACTGGTCTGGCCTCATCCACAGGCCAAACGAACCTTTACATCACTCATGTGTTCATGCATCAGACTTCTCTCATGTTGGAATGAAGCAGAGCAGGATTATAGAGTCAAAAAAAAAAAAAAAAAAAAAAAAAAAGTAAAAGGTCATAATGCTAGCAAATTTAGAAAACGTACTTGTCCTTAGTTTTTACAAGGTGAGCTGTGAGCATGTGAAACCATAAATAACAGGGTGAATATAAGTCAGTGCCTTGGTAAGCAATTGATACCAAATCCATTTGTTGCTCATTTGACTGCATCAATGGTGGTGGCAAGAAATGGTGGTCTGTGTGTCTGCTTTGTAGTAGTCCTTGACATTTATACCGTGGCTTCTTGTGATGATCTACAGCACACTGCCCAGGAGGTACAACCGAAGTTGTCAGAGGATGTCGCTATCCCAGTGTCGTAAGCTTGCTGGCATCAAAAGGGCATCTTGCACCAGGCGGGTGGTTTAATACCAGACTTAATCAGTTAATTAAACCTTTGCATAATACATAGACTCATACTTTTATTTCCCTTTAAAATGTAGTTGTGCATGTAGCTATTGTGATAACCCAAAAAAACAGAGTGTTTCAGAGTGCATTAGAGTATTTACCTGTTGAGAAGTGTTTGGTTTTTGCATAAAAAAACGAAACCAAATGCATTCAAATGGGGTTTTCCAGCAAACAAAAATACTGAATTTTCAATATTTTTTCATTCATAAACTTTCAAATTTTTTTGAGCATCTCTTTTCCATTGCGTAAGGACCAAAGCTGTCTTTTTTTTAAATCTTGTAAGGCATTATTCCTCAGTTTACTGGAATGATGCAGCATTGGAACACACAATTGTTTTTCCCCAGTACCTGATGAGGCGTTTCTCTTTGATCAAAGCCTTTTTCACATGCTGTTCCCATTACATAAATGTGTATAGATCCCCAGTTAATCTCACTTTTGTTTTTCTGCTTGTGTACACCCATATGTATATTTTACTATGCATCTCCTTTTTTGTATAATTCTTTTTTTTCTCCCCTCCTAGTTATTTCAAACAGAGTCTACAGCTAATCAAAATCAGCATATGGAAACTGCACAGTTTAAAATTCTTTGTTACAATAATAAAAAAAACAAAAAAACAGTCATTGAGTCATTGTGCGACATTACAGACTTTTTGGTCACAGGCAGCCAAACAGAATTTAATTCCAATCAATCAAATACAAAAGTGAAAAAAAAAATTTATAGGTGTACAAAGCAGCCCACCCTTTCAGCTGAATAGCATCAGTGCCAGACATCTGTAAGATAGCTAGTGATAAATGGAGCTGTTGCCCGTCAGAACCTGTAGTGAATCTTTTGCTTTGTCATGATGTATCCAATATTTTTCTTCAAAAGACATTTATGTTCTGAGCCAAATGGTTAAAAAAATCCAGACACCAATGGAGCAAGTCCATGTTTCCATCACTAATTTGTTTTGTCTGCCATCAGTTAACCCAGGGGAGGGCAAATTTTTTGACTTGCAGGACACAATGGGTTCTAAAATTTGACAGAGGAGACCAGGAGCAGCGGATGGAGTGTTTTGGTATCCCACCTCATAAGAGAAAAAAATATATCATGGGATATGTATAAAACATGTGCTTTAATATCAATTGAAAATGAATAAAAGCACAAAAACAAATATCTGTCTTTGAAGCCCCTCGGTATTTAGCTCTTTAGTGAAATGACTCTTAAAACACTGAAAATACAGCTTCTTTATTACTAACAGTTACTATATAAAATGCACTGAAAGTTCTGTTATCTTTCAGGATATCATCACTGTTTTTATTTTAAAAACAAGTCCAGAAGATGCAGATGCACTTGTTCTGATCTCTTTCTATTCAATGTGCCAAAACTCAAATTATGTGCACCCGATAACAGAAATGACTTGTAACATGTAAGGCTTATTGAATGAATCATTTTTTTAAATGCATTTTTCTACACAACGTAGAAACTTACTTTTAGTTTCAGTGGGAACAGTAGGCTCCCGTTCTTTCGTTGACTGCTTGCTAGCATATTTAGCGTGCTTTGTAGCAAAGTGACGGCTTTCCCTCTCGAGTCCTACGGCAAGCTGGCTTTTAACAGTCCTCCCGTTGATGGGCAGCCCAGTTCCAGCTGGAGGATAGAGGCGTGGCTGGACGATGAGCCGATAGTTCTCAGCTGGTGAGAGGAGGCGTGGCCGATTTCAGGAATCCCCAGACGAAGCAGGACGAAAGGTGTCGTCATCACTGGGGAACTCCCTCCAGCGTGGCAGCCGATGCAGGTGCAGCGATCACAGCAGGGGCTAGGCTGGAGACGCGCCGGGGCTCCGAGCTCCTCTCAGGAAAAAAAAACACTACGGACGACTCCCGTCCGTAACAACTCCTTATTAAACACTCGACATTCTCTGACCACCTTCCTTTTCTTAGGTCCGCTCATCTTTACAGAAGGTCTGGGTCAAAGAGGAAAGCACAAACGTGGAGTAATACGCCGCAACCAACTAAGGTTAATATACCTAGAGTGCGTCATCTAGTGGGAAAACGTGAGAATTGCAGGAAAAATAAAAGACAATATAATTTCTTCCAAGTTTGGCGGGTTGGATTAAAACCTTAAAGATCCGCATATGGCCCGTGGGCCATAGTTTTCCCATGCCTGAGTTAACCCATTGCTTAGACCAGGGGTAATTCCATAAAGGGCCGTGTGGCTGCAGGTCTTTTTTTTTCAAACCAAGCAACAGCACACCAGACTTAAGTCATTTAATCAACTAATCTGAGTCTTCAGACAGCTGATTGGTCAAACTCTGTGTGCTTGATTGGTTGGAACAAAAACATGCAGCCATACGGCTCTTTGTGGAATCAGTTTGACACTCCTGGCTTAGACGCTGTGTAGCCACAAAAAAAAAAAATCAATGCGGAACAGTCTGCTGGTGCTCCAATGGGTGTTATTTTCAAGACAGATTGATGAACGATGTCCAATATTTTTAGTGGTGGTGGTGGGGGGTGACTACATAATTTCCTGAAATATTCTTTGGACTTGAGCAGCTGTGATTTTTATCTCTTCTGTAGGTCAGCTCACAAGAATAAATAGTCTTTGAGAAGACATCAATCCCACCAGAACAGTCAGTCCTGTCGTATCAACTATCCTCCCATAGTGTGCGCACGTCATGCGCAGCTATTCAGTGCTCTGTTCTATGTTACTAACAGCAGCAAGAATTTCTGATAGCAAGTTGCTACTTGTTCCACATGAAAGCGCTGCGGAAGACATCATCGTTTTAGCATTTCAGTTGGCCAGGCACTCTTTGAAGTGAATGGACCCCTTTATCATTACAGAGAAGGAGCATGGTGAAGCTATTGAGAAAAAAAAAAAAAAAAAAAAAAATCCATGCTTGTTTGTGGCAGCTATCATTAGCATAAAAAAAAATTTCATGTTAACAGTTCTGGTTTTAGACTTGAGACCATGTTTTTATTTTTTTTTGTTTGTTTTTTTTAATGCCCCATCCCTGATTAGTGCTTTGTGTACATTTCAGAAAATCCAGGAAAACAGCTTGTACCATTACCCCGTCTAACAAAAACACACATAATATTCTTCATTGCCATCAGTTGGAACGGTGTGGTGAGGACCCAGACGCAGACACAAGGCAGGTGTTCCAAGGCAAAAAACAGCCCTTTATTGGGTGTACACGGGAAAAAACAGAAGACGCTCCGACCGGAGGAAAAACACTGTTCAAACAAAACACCAAGTCTGGCAAAGCAAAAGACAAACCCTCATCAGTGAGGCAGTCAATGATCCAGCAACCGGGACCAGCTGGCAGCCTCCTCATATCAGCCGCTAATGAGCTGATTAGCAACAGGTGTGCAGCCCCTGCTGGATCCTGGGGACCTGCACCCTCTGCAGGGGAAAAGCAGGGCAACTCACACATATCTTAAAGGGCCGGCAAGCCGGACCCTAACGCCTGTGCTTGGAAGGGAGGGAGACATAAAAACAGTCAGGATTTCTCTGGAAGGATATTTTTTTCACTGTTGTTCAAGTTCAGTTCGAGTGGTGAAGGTGGATGAATTGAAGAAAAGATAATATTATCATTGATTATGATTTACTTCATGGTTCTAAGAATAGATTCAAAGTGAAATTAGAAGTAACCTGCAGCAGGAACCTGTTTTGTAACTAACCTATAAAAAAAATGTGCCGTCTTTGTGTCTTGTGTGTGAGATAAATCTGTCATTTTTCTGCTTGGCTGTTAACAGGAGTACATCAACCATTCTTTTCACCCCAGCGAGCCCATTTTTCTGTCCACTTCTGTAACACAGAAGCAGTCTCATTTTCTCACCCTCTCCTAACCCATTCTCAGTCCCTCCCCTTGACTCTCTCTTCTCCTTCAGCCCCTCCTTCGCAACTTGCTATTCAGTTCAGGGAGGCTTCAGGCAGCATTACTTGCATAGTGCTGCTGCAGGATTACAGCCACCCTACCCTTGTCTTTTTGTGGAATAACCAGGCATTTTACTTTTTTCTGTTCCTTGCATTGCACCTCAAACATAGTATTGAGTACAATGCGCTCTATATTTAATCCATCTCTTCCTGTCTCTCTCTTTCTCTTTGCATCTCTGTATTCCTGAAAGTCTGCATTACTGCAGTATATTCCATGTTTTTTAACAATGATGCATAAGGTTTTCAAATCTCTTAGAATTAATGACGGCTCCCTGGACCTGCGTTTTTTGTCGTTCAAAGTCATATAAGCCGAGCTTCTTTAAATGCGCAACATGCTTCCCAGGCGGGCATGAGTATTTATTGGACCTCCGGTTGTGTCAGTTTTTCATTCTTTTTTATGAGGAGAGGGCGTCTGTCTAGAGAATATCACGATACAATGAATCTATAACAATTGATATATTGCAAGATAGTCATCTACCATTTTGTGTGATGTCTCACAGTGTTATTTTGTCTGGAATATTATAAAAAAAAATAACCGTGAAGGTTGAACAACAAAGAAACAGGCCCTCTCCCCAAATGGTGTTCAGTTTAAATAAATCAATAATTGATTAATAATGGTGCAGCTGTTATGTTTATGCTAATAAGCAGAAAGCATGAAGTAGACAGCACTACCACAGCCCCTCTATAGCCTCGTTTTAATGGAATTTGACCAACTGACACACAAAACAGCAAATGCGAACCATTCAAGTAGATCTCAGCTTACCCCTGCATCGTGGCTGTTGACCTACGATTCTTTATTTAACAGTTTTTTTTATTTATTTTTTTTTGTTTAGTTTGTTCATAATGATAAGCAAGACACTTCCTCAAATCTACATTCACCGTGACCATTGATGCTAATAGCCGCTGACGGGCTCATTTTAAACATGAGCCAGTGAATTGAGAGAGTATATGCAAACGGCATCAGCCGCAGGACGGAGAGAGCTTATGCCAAAAGACACTCCAATTCCTCCTCAGGCAATATTGTTATCTCAGCAGCATTAAGTAGACTACCACCTAAAACTGGTCAGTTATGGATATTTAAAGAAATCATCTCTTCTTATTAAAAGCTTGTAGCAGAATTCTGACTAACTTTCATGTGTATCCATCCATCCATCCATCCATTTTCTGCTGCTTATCCGGGGTCGGGTCGCGGGGGCAGCAGCCTAAGCAGGGAAGCCCAGACTTCCCTCTCCCCAGCCACTTCGTCCAGTTCTTCCGGGGGGATACTGAGGCGTTCCCAGGCCAGCCGAGAGACATAGTCCCTCCAGCATGTCCTGGGTCTTCCTGGGGGCCTCCTATCGGAGGGACGTGCTGCTTGGACGTGGCCGCTTGTATCCGCAATCTTGTTCTTTCGGTCACTACCCAAAGCTCATGACCATAGGTGAGGGTAGGAGCGAAGACCGACCGGTAAATCGAGAGCTTCGCCTTTTGATCCGCCTGTTGATCTCCTGCTCCATTCTTCCCTCACTCGCGAACAAGACCCCGAGGTACTTGAACTCCTCCACTTGGGGGAGGATCTCCTCCCCAACCCAGAGAAGGCACTCCACCTTTTTCTGGCTGAGAACTATGGCCTAAGATTTGGAGGCGTTGATTCTCATCCCGGCCACTTCACACTTGGTTGCGAACCGGTCCAGCGGGAGCTGGAGGTCATGGACTGATGAAGCCAACAAGACCACATCATCTGCAAAGAGCAGAGACCCGATCCTGAGGCCACCAAACCGGACCCCCTCAACACCACGACTGCGCCTAGAAATTCTGTCCATAAAAGTTATGAACAGAATCGGAGACAAAGGGCAGCCCTGGCGGAGTCCAACCTTCACCGGCAACGAGTTCGACTTACTACCGCCAATGCGGACCAAGCTCTGACACCGGTCATACAGGAAGCGGAAGACCTGTATCAGGGGGCCCGACACCCCATACTCCTGGAGAATCCCCACAGGACTCCCCGAGGCACACTGTCGAATGACTTCTCCAAATCCACAAAACACATGTGGACTGGTTGGGCAAACTCCCACGCACCCTCAAGGACCCTGCTGAGGGTATACAGCTGGTCCACAGTTCCACGTCCAGGACAAAAACCGCACTGCTCCTCCTGAATCTGAGGTTCAACTATCCGACGGACCCTCCTCTCCAGTACTCCCGAATAGACCTTGCCAGGGAGGCTGAGGAGTGTGATCCCCCTATAGTTGGAACACACCCTCCGGTCCCCCTTCTTAAAAAGAGGGACCACCACACCGGTCTGCCAATCCAGTGGTACCGCCCCCAATGTCCACGCGACGTTGCAGACTCGTGTCAACCACGACAACCCTACAACATCCAGAGCCCTAAGGAACTCCAGGCGAATCTCATCCACCCCCGGGGCCCTGCCACAGAGGAGTTTCTTAACAACCTCGGCTACCTCAGCCGATAAGAGAACCCGCCTCCGAGTCCCCAGGCCCTGCTTCCTCACTGGAAGGCGTGTCGGTGGGATTGAGGAGGTCTTCGAAGTATTCCTTCCACCGATCCACAACGTCCTGAGTCGAGGTCAGCAGCACACCATCCCCACTGTACACAGTGTTGACAATGAACGGCTTCCCCCTCCTCAGGTGCTGGATGGTGGTCCAGAACCTTTTCGAAGCCGTCCGGAAGTCGTTCTCTATGGCCTCCCTGAACTCTTCCCACGCCCGGATCTTTGCCTTGGCGATTGCCACAGCCGCACCTCGCTTGGCCCACCAGTACCTGTCTGCTGCCTCAGGAGTCCTACAGGCCAAAAAGGCCCAGTACGACTCCTTCTTCAGCTTGATGGCATCCCTCACTGCCAGTGTCCACCAGTGGGTTCAGGTGTTGCCGCCACGACAGGCACCGACCACCTTGCGGCCACAGCACCGGTTGGCCGCCTTAACAATGGAGGCACGGAACATGGTCCACTCGGACTCAATGTCCCCCGCCTCATCCGGGACATGGTTGAAGCTCTCCCGGGGGTGGGAGTTGAAGCTCCTTCTGACCGGAGACTCCGCCTGGCGTTCCCAGCAGACCCTCACAATACGTTTGGGCCTGCCGGGTCTGTCCCGCATCTTCCCCCACCATCGGAGCCAACTCACCACCAGGTGGTGATCAGTTAACAGCTCCGCCCCTCTCTTCACCTGAGTGTCCAGAACATGCGGCCGCAAATCCGAGGACACGACTACAAAGTCGATCATCGAACTGCGGCCCAAGGTGTCCTGGTGCCAAGTGCACATATGGACACCCTTATGCCTGAACATGGTGTTCAGGGGACTCCAAAGAGGGTGGACACGCTGAGCTGCTGTTGGGACCATAGGCACAAACAACAGTCAGGATCCGTCCCCCCACCCGATGGCGGAGGGAGGCTACCCTCTCATTCAACGGGGTGAACTCCAATGTTCAGGCACCTGCCTGTCGCCTCTCCCCATCGGCAACTCCAGAGTGGAAGAGAGTCCAACCCCTCTTGAGAAGGCTGGTTCCAGAGCCCTTGCTATGCGTCGCACCAGCTCAGGCTCCTTTCCCATCAGAGAGGTGACGTTCCACGTCCCTAGAGCTAGCTTCTGTAGCCGGGGATCGGACCGCCAAGGTCCCCGCCTTAGGCTGCCACCCAACTCACACTGCACCCGACCTTTGGCCCCTCCTGCAGGTGGTGAGCCCACGGGAAGGGGGTCCCACGTCATCTCTTTGGGCTATGCCCAACCGGGCTCCATGGACAAAGGCCCAGCCACCAGGCGCTCACCAGTGTGCCCCACCCCCAGGCCTGGCTCCAGGAGGGGGCCCTGGTGACCCGCATCCGGGCAAGGGAAACTTGAGACCAAATATTTGACTCATCATAAGGGGATTTGTGGGCTGCACACCCTCACCTAGGACCTGTTTGCCATGGGTGGCCCTACCAGGGGCATAAAGCCCCAGACAACTGAGCTCCTAGGATCATAGGGACACGCAAACCCCTCCACCACGATAAGGTGGCAGCCCAGGAGGGGTTTCATGTGTATATACAGTCTAATGCTAATAGTGTTAAGGAGTGTGTGTGTGTGTGTGTGAGATAATGAAAGTCAGCCTGGTCGGTGTCAACAGGTTAATGGCAGCACAGGAAGGTGGAAAAGTGGCTAGGTCAAAGTGGTGAAATGGGGAAACTGCACATGAGATTTGGCAGCTCACGAAATCGAACAATGTATTCGGAAGAAAGTCCCCTTTCTTTTTACGCGTGAGGCTACGTGCTGTCACAACATGATTGCCAGCCTCAGGTTTCCAGATTTTGATACTATGCCCACTCATCGAAGCTTGTTCTTAAAATTCCTCATCCACAACACACCTTGTTGCTCATCTAGCTGAGCTGTCTCTTTCAGAAGCTACCATATGATACCACGCCTGATGATTTCATCATTCCAATAAATACGGGGCACCAAATCTCAAGACGGCATTCTCTCAGACTTTCTTGCCTTTTCTAAATCTTTGATTATATGCCACATCCTTAAAAGTCATTTCTTAAAGTTGGCAGGGGCCAAGGTGGAAAACATAATGTTGCAGGGCTGAGACTGATTTTTGTCTGAATGACATTGCTTTCACTGAAAAAAACTCCTATTAGCAAATGTGGGCTCTCCTTACCTAAATATTAAAGCTAATGATCTGCAAACTAAATTAAATGGCTATATTAGAATAGAGACCAAGTCAATGGCTGAATTGACCAGTTATACTGGAATGGAAATGATAGATGGTTTGTAGACAGTTAAATTGACTAAATGGGCTAAATGGACAGGTCATAATGGAATTAAAGTAAAATTAACTATTCTCACTGGATAAATGGGTGCTGTCTCTGTATGTGCTGCAGTGTGTTTGTTGGATGGGCATATAATTGCTCTAATATCATTATAATGTGACTTTTATTTCTGTTCCACGCTCTGCTGTGTCATCTCATAAAGAAAACAAACCTGGGAATCATTATTTGAAATCCTCAGGCATGGGAGTGTGCCATCCATCCATCCATCTTCTTCCGCTTATCCGGGGTCGGGTCGCGGGGGCAGCAGCCTAAGCAGGGAATCCCAGACTTCCCTCTCCCCAGCTACTTCGTCCAGCTCTTCCGGGGGGATCCCGAGGCGTTCCCAGGCCAGCCGAGAGACATAGTCCCTCCAGCGTGTCCTGGGTCTTCCCGGGGGCCTCCTACCGGAGGGACGTGCCCTGAACACCTCACCAGGGAGGCGTCCGGGAGGCATCCTGACTAGGTGCCCGAGCCACCTCATCTGACTCCTCTCAATGCGGAGGAGCAGCGGCTCTACTCCGAGCTCCTCCCGGATGGCAGAGCTTCTCACCCTATCTCTAAGGGAGAGCCCAGCCACCCTGCGGAGGAAACTCATTTCGGCCGCTTGTACCCGCGATCTCATTCTTTCGGTCACTACCCAAAGCTCATGACCATAGGTGAGGGTAGGAACGAAGATCGACCGGTAAATCGAGTGTGGGAGTGTGCCTTTGTATAATAAGAATGATAGCTTTTATTTATATGTCCCTTTTTCAGTGTTCTGTAATCAAACTAGCTGATATAGACACAGCTATACCTCTTAAATTGTAACTTAATGAGCCCAAGTTAAGAAGGCCCATCTGTGGCTCTACAGCCAAGGGAGCATAACTTATCTTCACAAGGCTCAAATTACCCATTATCCACTAGTATAGCAACTAACCAGGAACTACCATTATCAACCCCAGGCTTTATTTGCATATTCAAAAAAAATAAATAAATAAAATAAAAAATAAAACATTTCATTACCCTTTTCTTAAAAACATCCCTTCCATTTTAAACCCACCCAGCATAACCACATTGAACAGTAATTGTGCCTCTCACCTGGCTAATTGCATTGACAAGGAGCAGAAATTGATGTCATTAAACACATTGATCTTGGGAGATCAATGTGAGAGTGCGAGTGAATGCCTCACCCTGCTCCTCAACAACATCCCTTTTTCTATTTTCTTCTCTATTACTCATTTGTCTATTCCATTGAATTGCCATGTTATAAGCTATGGTTTGTGCATTCATTTCTCATTCATTTTATCATCCATTTGACAGAGTCATTTTCTGTTGCGTTTATCCTGTAGGAGACTCTGATTTTTGTTTGTTTGGTAAATGGTCCCATATGAATACAAATGTAGATACATATGTCTTACAATTGTCTAAAATATTAAATAAAATGTGAATTTTATGTGATAGTGTCCTACCTGCCAATCCATTTATTTATGTTTTTCCTTTCAGATGAGTCTGAGATCAGTGTGCAGCCTTGACTTAATAAATAAATAACGGTCCTTACCAAACATTTCAGTGGGAAACAGTAAATCCTCCTCCTGTTGCTGTCATTACCCAGCTCTAGAGATGCCTTTTTTGCGACACCCTCCTTTATCTTCCTTTCCCCAACTCTGAATGAGTGAGAGCACACGGGGGGGCGTAATAGATGGCAGCATCTGGGAACATTGTCTGCAAAATACCAAAGGGATTTGTGTTTACCAGAAAAGAAGCAAACATCCACATTCAATTATGTGACAGTCAAACCAAGCTAGCAGAGGTGCTTCACGGGAGCTAACCACCGCTGTTGTCAAGCTTTTAAAAGCTTTCAATTGTACAGTGCAATTACAGATCTCATTTGGATGGGAGTACATAGAAGTCAAGTACTTTCAAAACAATAAGCAAAACACTACTTTCTTACACCATTATGCCGATGAAAATATTCATACACATATACATACACAATATATACAGTGCACACAGAGTTTTGAATTGATGTTGACAGTAAGAAACCCAATGCTGCACACTGTAAAGGTGCACTCACACAAAAAAAAGCCATGCCATGCCCAAGCATGCACCCTAAAGTCCGGATTATTTGGCTAGTGTCACAGCTGCTGATCTGCTCCGGTCTTGCCCTCCCCTTTCTGCTGCTCCAGTCCCGTGTTCTCGATTGTGCACACCTGCTCTAAGTTACCAATCATCCACACCTGCAGTTCATCAGCAATCAGCATGCCTATTTAAGGCACAGTTTCTGAAGGTCTCACTGCCAGATCGTGTGTGCATTTATGTCGCTCGTTCCCGCATTGTGTTTTTGGATTGGACTTTGGTTTCGGACTCTGCCTGTGATTGACCTGTCTCTGTTCTGCTGCCCCGGTAAACTAGTTCGCCTGTTTTGTGTTCGACTACGAGATTGCCTGACCCTCTGCTCGTCTGCCTGGAATAAAATCGGATTTTGTTCAACATCTGTGTCGCTCTTGGATCCTACACTGAAGCCTGACAGGCTAGTGTGAGATTGAGAGTTGTTTGGATCATCAAACTACGATGAAATAAATACTTAAAACATATCCCTCGGTGTAATGAATCGAAATAATTAATTTACTATTTGTATGAAATTACTGAAATGCATTTTTTTTTTTTTTTTTTTTTGATAAAATACTAATTTATTCAGTTGCGCTACTACTTCAGCAACTCCAAATCTGAGGCCATGGTTCTCAGCTGGAAGAAGGTGGAGTGCCTTCTCCAGGTCGGGGAGGAGATCCTGCCCCAAGTGGAGGAGTTCAAGTACCTCGGGGTCTTGTTCACGAGTGAGGAAAGAATAGAGCGGGAGATCGACAGGCGGATCGGTGCGGCATCTGCAGAAATGCGGACTCTGGATCGGTCCGTTGTGGTGAAGAGAGAGCTGAGCCGAAAGGCGAAGCTCTCGATTTACCGGTCGGTCTTCGCTCCTACCCTCACCTATGGTGATCCACGACTCCGTATGTGATTGTCCTTGGCGAAGTAAGATATGCGGAGGTCACATAGACACAGGACAGACAAACACAGCCTTGTATGATTACATGTACATCAACAATATAAAACAAATCTTCATTGTGCTACATTCCCCCTGTTGGCCTCTGAAAAGAGGACATATTAAAGATCGAACACAGACATAGGCAGGTTATCTTTGTCCGGTTCCGGGTCAGCAGAAGAGGCATCATCATATCTGTTTTAGACTGAGAGTCTTTCTCAATGGTAGAAGAGATGAAAAGTACACACAGAGCGCGAATACAAGGAACACAACAGCAACCGCAAGTAAGAATTATAGCCAAAAATGAAGCAATAGAAGTCAACAGAGCAATAATAAAAGTTTTCCATTTTCCAAAGACTCCGGTTATCCAGTCACCGAGCGGATTGTCAATTCCAGAATTTTCCTACTTTTCATTAGACAGGGTTCGAAGGCCTTCTAAGGCACGCGTCACAGACCCATCAGGAGCGATGTTACTGGGGATGAAAGTACAACACATGTCACCAAACATTGAACAAACACCTCCTTTCTCTGCTAAGAGCATATCTAAGGCCATGCGATTTTGTACAGCCATCAGTGAAGTCGCTGCCAATTGTTCAGAGAGACCCTCTACAGCATCACTGGTAAGGTTCGCCAATCTTTGAACATTATAATGAATATAATTAATTCTATCAACATTTTTGTTTGGTGTGACGGGGACAACGGGAATGTTTTCAAATCCTGCCGCAACTTGGTCCGCTAATTTATATTTGTCGGGAATGCTTCTAGGAATGCCGAATGCATCTATGTAAGTTGGTGTAGTTTTGGTCAGATCAAAATAATCCTTTGATAGATCTCGTTTGGCCAACACATGTCGCCTCCGTCGAGCTGTAAGGGATCCTGGGGTTGTAGGAGTGGAACAAACTAACTTATGCCCTATTAAAGTAAGAGGCGCTGTGAGGCGTACCATGGCACAACTTCCTCTTGCACCTGGTAGCATCTCTGTGTGAAGGCCGCCTCCACAATACCAGAATAAACCTGAACGGGGAATTAGGCCTATTAAAGAGGCATTTCCTGGTGTCGTGTGGTTGCACCAATCATCAAGAATAGTGCCATAATCATACCTGTTTCCCGTAAAGTTGAAACACATAAAACGATTTGGGGGCCCCCTGTGGGGCTTGAATGGTCCTGTCTTAGTATCATTACTAATTGGGGGGTAGATAGAAGTCAGTGTGGAGCAGTTAGCCGGATTCATTTCTGTTGTTAATTTCATCATGCAATTAAAGCCCCATGAGTCATAAGGGTAAAGGGGAGCTGGTTCAGTATACAAGTGTGGTCTAGCAGAGGCACAAGCTACACAATTCCCTTTGATATGACTCCTTGCCTCCTGGGCTAGCCATGAAAGCCATAAATTTTCCTCAGCATATCCCGTACTCATGGAGATTAATTCAATGGGGGTTAATTGAGTGAAATCTGAGACAAAAACTAAAGGTATGTCACCGGAATTCACTAATTGGGGTTTTGCCCCTGTGGTGTTGCCAGTTTTTTCCGTCACTAGTGCGGGGTCATGAAAATTTAGTCTAACAAGGCCGAACGCATCTTTTCCAGCTAGGCTCACACCCAATGGGATTCGTTTGGTCGTTACTCCATCCTCGGGTAAGGGTCAAACTAGTTTGGAATTCTTTCCAGGGACTGCTATATTTAGGTGTAACATAATAATTCTTGTGTGGTCCAGACATGATGTACACATAGGACCAATCGGGACACCAAGGGCCATTGGTTGGAGCCCCCCACATAAAATTGCACAAGTAAACATCATATCCCCTCCAACTGCCAGTATCTGATCCACAATCAATAACAGAACAAAGGTCAAAAGTAAATGTAGTTGTAGCCCCTCGAGTATAGTTTAACTGTAAAGCACGACTAGTAGCACAAATAGAGTAGTCCTGACTGCCCATTGCTGATCGTTTCATCCGGCGCCGCACTAAGGTTGAATTAAGGTGAAGAGCGGTTTCCAGCGATTTTTGAATGTGAGTGGTGATCTTATTAGTGGCAAATGAAATTAAGGCAATGAGAACAATGAACACAATTAGCGTAGTTATCCAAAAACAACAATTGAGACATAGTTTCTTCAATGTAGGACGGGTCCTCCTCCGTTCCTGCTGTGGCGGTCGGGGTGTCTCGTCCTCTGATGATGATTCCTCTTCAGGGAATGGATCGATGTATCGGGTGATCCCCTGTGTGGGAGCCATCGTTGCAGGGAGAGGTTACTAGCACTTCACCTGTTATGCGATGGGGGTATCTGACGTCACAGTCCCCTTTTCCTCTGCTGTTTTAGGCACTCTGGCACACTGTGACAGATGAAACCACGTGGATCCTTTCCCTTCAAGGTGAACAGCTGTGGTGGTCCTTGCCGTGACACGGTGTGGCCCTGCCACTTCCTCTTGAAGACCTTCAGCAGGAAGAATTCTTCTCCTGCTAGCTCTGGTCTCTCCTCCGTCAAGGGTGGAACCTGGAGAGAAAGACTGATAGCCCTATGTTTAATAATTTTGTATATTACCTTTGGGTTGCAAGTTGCGGATGGTCCCACAGCGCCCCAGGGTCCCGAGAAGGGACGTCCATGTTGGAGCTCAAATGGAGTGAACCCTGTTTGACGGTTCACCAAATATCTTATGGTCATAAGGACCAATGGCAATGCATCAATCCAATTGAGGCCAGTTGAGGCCATTGTTTTAGCCAATTTAGTTTTGATGTGTTGATTCATTCTTTCCACCTCACCCTGTGACTGGGGGTGGTAAACTGTGCCTTTTTAGATAATTTTTTTCATTTGTTCAATCTGCATTTGTGTGAGTGATTGCTGTAATGCAAGCTGTGACGCAGCTTGTTGTCGTTCTTTGGTGATAAATCTATCTAACAGAGTGATCAGACATTGTGACCACTGGGCCCATGGAGCGCCAGGAATCATAGGATTATCAAGCATTTGTTGTTTAACTGGTGCAGGCAAACCTGCCATAAGTTTTTCCTTCATCATTACCATTGTGGGCGTACCATCATTTGGAGGCTCACCTGTAACTCCGATCCACTTACTTCTTCCCGTATGGAGCCACGCCTCAGGGGTGGTTCTCTCCTCAGTCATGGATGTGAAAAGGATGCAAGCGCTGCAGCACTGACAGGAAACCTAGCTCGCATAGCAGCAAAGAAATTCTCAACATGGTCAGTAACAGGCACAGAAGGTGGCACATCCTCAGTTCGAGCTGCTGCTTCAATCTGGCTCAATGTGTAGTGTCCTACACAGGTGGCTACAATAGCTCGCATGTCTCCCATGGCCAGTAATACCCCTTGTGTGTGGCCTTTTAAGGCTTGAATCCAGGGACTGGCCCCATTAGGGAGAGGTGGTAACTCATTTCTCAATCCTGTAATGTCGCCCAATTGCCATGGTTTATATGTTGGATTTACAGCACCTGGGGTGGCCACTAGAGGGAGCTGGAGCACTGGTTCCGCTCCTCTGACCTGTGCTTGGGAGCGCGTGAAAGGAACAGAATGATAACCGTCATTTCCTGGTGTGGAGTGAACGGAGAGTGTAGACTGTGGTGTCGTCGGGATGGAAGTCAGGAACGATTGACCTGGTTCCCCCTGTTGAGGTGTCATAGGTGACGTGTGAGAAGATACATGTGATGCACCTTCTTGTGGTTGTGTCTGGATTTGTAAATTACACAGCTGTGTTTCCAATTCTGCCATACGCTTAGACATGTCCTCAGCGGGACGCAAAAGGTCTGCTGCCATCTGTCTTTGCCGTTTAACCCAGCCATCATCTTCCTGTGTTGTAGTATTTTTTAGAGCAAAAGGGTTCGACGCTGAAAGTGCCAGGACAGATGCTGAAGCCGACGATTGCGTCTGACTTCCTTGTCCACCACCCGCTCCATGAGCTTCAAATTCCACATTCCCACCAGACAATTGTACTGTGCCTCCTGCTATTACTGGATATAATGCTGCCCCTTGACAATACGGTGGAGGTGACTGCCCTGTTCCCAGCCCTTTGGTCACACTTTTTTCTTTTTTGTCTTTACACCATTTATTCACTGCACGCATAGTCATACACACATCTCTCAACGCTTGCGCCATGCATTTCAGCCTATCTGCCTTCTCAGCTTTACTTTTCCACTTCCCTCTTTTCAGCACACTCGCTGCCCTGCCTGCCATCTGCCTCCTCCTTCTTCACTTTCTGCTCCACAATAATCTATAACAACTGCACCAACAGTTGATCTTCACCCAACTTTCCAAGGTTCACTCCAAACTCGGCCGAAAATTCTGCTTGTTTTTTAAGCACTTTTTTTTCTTTTTCTGGCGTCCGTGCCAATTGATGCTCAAAAAAAATTACTATTGCTATTTTCTTCCCGGGCGCGCCCATTTTTAATTAGATATTTTTACACAGAAAGGAAAAAATATATTATTATTATTATTATTATTATTATTATTATTATTATTATTATTATTATTATTATTATTATTCAATCAGTCCTCCACCACAAAACGCACTTTCGATAAAACAGGTAGTACTTACCTTTAATCTATGTTGTCCGGACAATCTAAGAGTTGTGGGGAAGGAGAAGATCAGCCGTCCACGCCGTCACCCTCGCCAGAGTAACGTCGCTTCGTGGTCGCCAATTGTTGTCAAATTTGGGGTCCGGGCGTGTTCGTCAAAGAACTTACAGGAAACCAGAACTGTCAAGCAAGATTTATTCAGCACAATCATGGTCTCCCTGCAACACTGTGGCAACTCACACAGTCCCACGTAGGGACAAAAGAGTGCCTCTTCTTCCGCGTACAGGTCTCTTGAATACTTGACGTGCCTTCGGCGTATCTGCTAATTACGTGAAGACCATGCAGCATTGACGCAAGAACGCATGATTGGCGCCGCTGTGTATGGTCTATCGCGAGATTATCCTTGGCGAAGTAAGATATGCGAAGTAAGATATGCGGAGGTCACATAGACACAGGACAGAAAAATACAGCCTTGTACATGTACATCAACAATATAAAACAAATCTTCATTTTGCTACAGTTCCTACCCTCACCTATGGTCATGAGCTTTGGGTAGTGACCAAAAGAACAAGATCGTGGGTACAAGCGGCTGAAATGAGTTTCCTCCGTAGGGTGGCTGGGCTCTCCATTAGAGATAGGGTGAGAAGCTCTGCCATCCAGGAGGAGCTTGGAGTAGAGCCACTGCTCCTCCACGTTGAGAAGAGCCAGATGAGGTGGCTCGGACACCTAGTCAGGATGCCTCCCGGATGCATCCCTGGTGAGGTGTTCAGGGCACGTCCCTCCGGCAGGAGACCCCCGGGAAGACCCAGGACACGCTGGAGAGACTATGTCTCTCGGTTGGCCGGGGAACGCCTTGGGATCCCCCCGGAAGAGCTGGACGAAGTAGCTGGGGAGAGGGCAGCGTGGGCTTCCCTGCTTGGGCTGCTGCCCCCGCGACCCGACCCCGGGTAAGCGGAAGAAGATGGATGGATGGCGCTAGTACTTGACTTATTGAATTACAAAAAAAAAAAAAAAACAATGGAAATAAAGGTATACTATGCGATAAATAAAAAGAATAATATATAGTTCATCTTTCAATAAGAGCCAAAAAAATAAATAAATAAGAGAAATAGGTGCTGTATTTTGTCAAACTTTTTGACTCACGGGCCACAATGGGTTCTAAAATTTGACAGAGGGGCCGGACCAGGAGCAGATGGAGTGTTGGTATCCCCCCTCATAGGAGAAAAAAATACATCATGAGAAATGTAGAAAACATGTGCTTTTATCATTTGAAAATGAACAAAAGTACTATGACTCTTACAACACTGAAAATTAATATAATACAGCTTCTTTTTTTTTTATTGCTAACAGTTACTATTTCAAAGCACTGAAAGTTTTGTTATCTTTCAGGATATCATCGTCATCACACCTGATCCAGAAGATACAAATGCACTTGTCCTGATCTCCTTCTATTCAATGTGTGTCCCCACTGTCAAAACTTACACCTTATGTGCACACGTTAACAGAAATGACGTGTAACATGTAAGGCTTATTGAACGAAACATTTTTTAAACGCATTTTTTACACAACACAACATAGAAACTTACTTTAAGTTTCAGTGGGAACATTGCCGAGCAGTAGCCTCCCGTTCTTTTGTTGACTGCTTGCTAGCATAGTTAGCGTGCTTTGTGGCAAAGTGACGGCTGATATTATATTCTTAAACCGCTATAGCCTCTTGGCATATCAGGCATACAGCAGTTGATCGTTGTTCAGTAAAAAAAATACTTAGTTGTCCACGCCTTATTAAACACTCGACATTCTCTGTCCACTTTCCTTTTCTTAGGTCCGCTCATCTTTACAGAAGGGCTGAGGGAGTAATATGCCACACCTAAGAAAGGTCATTGTATCAAGAGTGCTCCATCTAGTGGGAAAACGTGAGGATTGCAGGGAAAATAAAACAACAAGGTTTTAATATTCGAGTTCGGTGTGCTGGATTAAAAGCCTTAACGGGCCTGCTTTAAACTGACATAACTGTTCTTTTTTAATCTCCTTAACTAAGATTAAGAGTTCAGAGCTTTGATAAAATGAAACAGCTGGGATTCCCAGTTGCAGGACAAAAAATGGTTCCTCTGTTTCATGATATGATATTAAGTTTATAGTATACAAGAATTTTTTTCACCGTGAGCTTCTCTATTTATCTTGCTATTATTATTATTATTATTATTATTATTATTATTATTATTATTATTGGCAGTAATATCTTTAATACCTCTTGTGTCCTGATGACAAATTAGAGTCTTTGGGCTACACAATGACTAATGTTCATTCTTGCATGGATGTGCAGCACAGGTCACAAAATTCAATCTTCATGTCCTTATACCTCCCTCTTTTATTCATAACATAAAACTGTGATACCTTAGATACTCTAGGTTCATTGAACACACGAGAATTATTTTACTGCACATTTAAACACATGTTGAGCTTAAAGTGTAACAGGTCAAGTGCAGGAAATAGCATATGAGTTGTTTATCTTCAAGCTTGGTTTGAGTAGGAGAAACTTTGGCTTGCGAGACTTGATTACAACTCTGCTGATGAAAGGAATATTCAAATTGTTTGCCCTGATAATAAACCTATGACCACAAGTTGTGTTCATGGGCCGCTGGGCGCTCATTCAGTCTTTGTGGCATGTAGATATGAAGCATTTTCTTCCACTCGGTTATCAAAAGGGTGAGACAATGGTGCAAACGGAGATAAGCAGTGACATTTTGTGCATCATTAAGCAGGATAATAACTGAATTGCCCCAATGCATAAAGCACAGTTTTCATGGACGAGTGGTCATTTTGTCTCAATGGAATTGTAAATTGGGACAACACCTAAATTCTGAATTTAATACAACACCTCCCTGATATATATTATTACAATATTAAGACATATTATAAAAGAAAAAAACATCGAAAAGAAAGAATATTAATGAAAACTAGACAATTCCACAGAAATTGTGACTATGTGCCTCCACTCTGGCCCGTCCCTGCCATCATTCGTCATGCCGATCCACCAGTCACCTCATGAGCTGAGCAGACCAATGTCAGACCAAGAAACTGCTGTTGAAATCGACAGAACCCATGCTTATTCAAATGCGGATTTGAACCACTTAATAATGATCGATATTATTGCAGTTGGGCTCGTTAGAACTGGAAGACTTTAAAATATATGTGTGTGAAATTTCATAACATTATGTTCATCGATGAAGGAGAAATGATGAGTTAAATACTCCATACATAACCCCTACCAAAACACATGTACAGTATGTTCAGCCCCTCCCCATCCACACACACACAGAACATCATGCGTAACCTGTTAGTGTGTGTGTGTGTGTGTGGGGGGTGGTTTCTGGGATTTTTTTGGACACCGTAATAGCTATTAAGTTTAAGGCACCACACGTTTCGGTGTATGTTTTGTTAGTGTGCGACCTACTGGGCCTGAGTTTTAGTGGTTTTTGTGTGTTTTGGTGCCCTAATGAGGACCTTTTTCAGTTTTTTGGGGGATTTCTCGGGTCTTGAACCAAGGGCCTTGAAACTTCACACACACGACCCATTCATCGGGATGCATGTTTTGGTGTATGGACCGTCCCTGTGCACGGGGTCTGAAAACCCTCCCATAGGATAACATGGGGTTTTTCGGGGCGCTTTTACCCCAATATTTCGAAAACCCCAAACCCTATTAAAAAAGAAACTTCATAGCACACCATTCCTGAATTTTCTGCATGTTTTGATGTATGGCTCATGTGGTGATGTGTGACAAATGGTGTAGGAGGACATACGCGCCAAACTGTGCGATGGAATAAAAATTATTAGAAGGAAAAAAGGTAGTCTTTTTTGGTGTTCTGTCTTGGATTTTTCAGGGCCCGTTCGTCTGAGGGCCTGGAAACTTCATTGGGATGCACATTTCGATGTATGGGTCAGGTGTAAGCTCACTGTGGGCGTGCACTTATTGTGTTTTTCTGTGTTTTGGGGCCTGTAAGTGTGAGAATGGGAGCTTTTTCAGTGTTTTGGGGATTTTTTGGGGCTCGCTCGAACAAGGGCCTTGAAACTTGACACTTATAAGTGCGCCCGTAAGTGTGCACTTATTCCTCTTTTGTTGTGTCTGGGCTGCTAGGATAGTAACCTGTGTGCCTAGGATGCACACAGGATTACACATGATCTTGACTGTATTTGCAATCAGTTCACAGGGCTCTAAACAATGGTCAATGCAACAATGTTAAAGTTTTGTTTAATGTGCTACGCATATGGTCTTTAAGCAAGATAAGACCCTAACACTTCCAAATTTTGAAACTGCCGCCAGAATGAGGACTTGTAAAGTGGACAAACCTGTACAAGCACCTGTAATAAGTGGTGGTTAATAGAAAATGGATGGATGGATGGATGGAGAGAGTAGCTGAGTTATAACTGGGGCAGTATAGAGGACTCCATTCTTTGTGGTCCCTGAACAAAAACAGCAGTAAGTGGTAAATGAGGCTTTGCAAGAAACTAAAGCCTCAAACTCAGCCAGTGATGCCAGTGAGCATACTGTAATTGTCAGTATTTCTACTGTGCCAGAGTTGTCCCGTGCTTAAACATTTGAAGTAGTGCATCTTGGCTGGGATGTACACTGGGAATTCAGGAAAAGCAAGGAGAGTTGTACTGCTCTTCCAAGGCGAAGCCACAATTATTAGGGTGTACGAAAACACCTGATGCCTGTGGGTCACCAGTCCGGAGTTGCCACTTTTCTACTAGCTCCAGTAGGAGTTGGCAGCAATAGTGAAGTATAACATGTAAGAGAATTGGTAACAACTTAATATGTTCCAAGTTTGTGATATATCATATAAAACAGTCCTCATTTCAACACCAGTTCTTTTCCCTTAGCCTCAATTAATTTCTTAATGAATTCAAACTTTGTTTTGTTTCCTTTTCACAGACTGGAAGGAAAGAGAAAGGAGACCCATTGAATTCAGCCATTGACAAGATGACCAAAAAGACCAGGGACCTACGCCGACAGGTGAGCACGCATTTCTCTCTTACACTTTTCTGGTATTGTGGAGGTGTTTTCCCTACAAAAAGTACTTTCTCAATGTAGCCATTTCAGTGACCCTGATTTTATTGTGACAAAGACACACACTCTGTCAGGTTTCAGTGTAGGACCCAAGAGCGACACGGTGTTGAAATAAAACCTTGTTTTATTTCCAGGCAGAAGTACAGACGATCAGGCAATCTCGCAGTCAGGTTTACTGGGACGTTGGCAGCCTTGGCCAAGGGTTCAGGAGCAGCCTTAGCTTCAACAGGGGCAGCCTTAGCTTCAACAGGGGCAGCCTTAGCCAAGGGTTCAGGAGCAGCTTTAGCTTCAACAGGGGCAGCAGGCCTTGCTGCAGGGATCAGGGGCTTGGCTGCAAGGATCAGACGTGGTTCAAGGGCCTGACGCTTGGCTGGAGAGGTTCTGAGCTTGGCTGCAGGAGCTGCAGCCTTAGCTGTAGGAGTCGCAGCTTTTAAGGCTGGGGTCACCGTCTTGGCTACTGGAATCACAGTCTTTACTGCTGGGGTAGCAGCCCTTGCCGCTGGGGTCGCAGGCTTTTCAGCAGGGGTCATTCAATTCAGCCTTAGCCGTGGGAGTTACAGCCCTTGGAACCGGCGTGGTCATCGGCGCTGGGGTGGGAGCCGGCGTGGGCTTCGACGCTGGGGTCGGGACCGGCGTGGGCGTCGGCGCTGTCAGAGAACAGGCAGGAGCGGAGTCAGGCAGACCCTCCGGACAAACGGGAGGGACAGGAAAAGAACAAGCTGGCGCAGGGACAGAACAGATGCCGGTTCAGATGCTGGTGGCTGTGATGGTAGCGGCAACGCATGTCACCAGTCACTCGCAGTACGGGATGGTGAACTCAGCTGCCCGCTGCGCCCGCAGGCCCATACCTACAGCTCCAGCCGGATGGCAAGTTCGGCTTGCTCGGCCCACTCAATGTCCCTTCCTTGCGAGCTTCACTCTGTCGGAGGCACATCTCAATCCGGTCCAGCCAATCCAAGGGCGGAAATTCGTGCACTGGGTCCATCATGGCCAGATCGTTCTGTCAGATTTCAGTGTAGGGTCCTACACACTTGTTTTATTTCCAGGCAGAAGTACAGATGATCAAACAGTCTCACAGTCAGGTTCTGAAGGCAGTCAGGTTTACCGGGACATTGCAGCAGAAACAGGTCAGGTACAACCAAGGTCAATATCAGGTTATCAGACAGGTTACAGAGTGCTAGAACAACCAATATTGCTGAGCACATTAGATGATCTGGCCAGGAGTCTCTCCCAGACTGCAGCTTAAAAAGCTGTACTGATTGCAGACAAGCAGCCGGTGCTGCTCGTCAGAAATGCGGTGCAGGTGTGACTGATCTGGAGCGCAGGGCAGGTGTGACAGAGAGGGCGAGAGCTGGAGCAGAGCTGCAGCTGTGACTCAAGATATAAAACTGTTGATATATTTCTATTAATTGCTGTGAGAACAGAAATTGAAAGAAATAGATGACAAATGGTCTTTCAAAATAATGGTCAGCATTTCAATCAAATTCTTGAAATCCATTTCGACTTGGCTGCCTGACTTGACAGACTGTCAGTCAAGTGTCCTGCTAACAGGATCTTCTATTGACTGAGGTTTGGCATGACAGAAGAGGCGGGCTGTTTGAGTTTTGATCCTAGGAGGGAGAACAAGCTCTTAGTATTCAGCAAGGCTTTTTGCACAACGGTACAATGCTGTAATTACACATATTCCTGTATCAGCTTCCAAAATTATTTTCATCATTTTCTATGCTGTGATGTGTAAATAAAAAATGAATACTGTCTGTTATCATGGTTGAATCCTAGAGTTCTTAAAAAGGGAATTCTGTAAATTCCAGAGGTATAGTGCTTTAAAGAAACAATGCATTTATGATATCAAAGTAATAAAAAAAGCTTCAATATCAGCAAAGTAGCTTTAATCAAACTAATAAACATCAATCCCCTGTAATATTTCTAAACACCAGACAGCTCAAACAGAATTGTCTCTAAGTACATACAAGCATGTTTCAGCTTAGAATAGAGTGGTGGTTTAAACAAGCAGTGACACATCACATTTGACAGGCAAACTGACTATTATTAGATGTGCAGCCAAGTGGGCATGAACTCAGCACTGCTCCAAATGATGTGGTGGTCGTGTGCATGAATATACAGCACACACCTCACCTCAGAAGGTGAGGTGTGTGCTGTTTTTTTTGTTCATATGGCATACTTTTGTGTGGTCATTTACGCTCAAAGGCTCAATCGCTTTTTGTCAAACAACTCTTCATCAGAACCCTTTTTTCAGGTAAAAAAAAAAATCCTTTTGACTAGAATTGATTTTTTATTTTTTTTTGTTTTTTTTTCTACAGCAAACAGCACACTACCTAATCAGATCACCCTGCCTCGCATTTAAGAGCCCTTTTTTTCTACTTATCGGTCACTTGCCAAAGGTTTTCATGTAGAGGAGTATAGTTTTTCCATGCCCTAGGTCCAAGGGTATTTGCAGAGTTTCCTGTTCTCTCACAAAGTGTATTCACAAGCATTTGTGTTGTAGCCCTATCATCTTGCCTTTAGTAAATTAAGGTGTCAAGGCTTTTCTCTAGGCTCTATTTTGACTGATGGTTGATTCCTGAAGGCCTGACTACACAACTGTGCAATATGCCTCCCAAGTCAGCTTGCTGATTACAGCAGCTGCTTTAAATGGTTGAAAGTTATCACATTATGGAAGAACAGCTGCCGCAGTCCTCTTTAACTGTAACATTTGAGTTAAAGATCAAAGGTATTCGTTTGGGAAGCACAGATTGTTTCTTCTCTCATTCAACACCTTTGAATTTCATTCTCAGTACACAGTACTGGAGAATACGCGTCTATTTTTTTCTACAGGCATTTAGCATGATTACAGAGGGCAGGCATGTGTATTTACAGAAATACTGGTTAAAAAAAGTCAAGAAGTGGTTGAGAAATTCTCAGTTCTTTTTATTTATTTTTTATTAAGTGACAGAATTAAAATCAGCCTTTCACTCATGTTCTTGAAACCATAAATTGGGGCCTGTTTTATTAATGATGAAAATTTCCTCTTAAATATCACGGATTCCGAAAGCATATGCAGACAGCAAGCAAATTGGATTATGAGGCAGACTGATCGCCAGACGATTGCAAGACACGATCCAGACACAAAATCAGGTTTTTGTGTCTGGATTATTAACCAATGTCTGCGGATGCTTTGATATACTATGTTGTAAGGGTATTCACAATAGTGTCCATACTGTTGAGATGGCACGGGTAAAATGCTTCTTCTGAACATTAAAACCAGCACAAACAGTCTGAGGGACAGCTTTTTCCCCAGAGCTGTAAAAGCCATAGCCCCCTGTGGTGAGACGCTTACATCCCATCCCCCTGCAGGAGTGGAGGCTCCTAGGTCCTGCTACGAGGTGAAGACGTTGCTCCTCCCCATATTCTTGGAGCTGCTGGAGGAGCTGACACGCTCTTGGGCTGACCACCCTTACAGCAGCAGGAGCACCATCCCTGTTGTCTCTGCATTAGATTGCGAGGCGATGGACAGGTTGGGCTTGCTCCGTCTTCCTTCTGTTGACCCGCTCGTCGCTGCCCATCTTCACCCGCGGACGTTGGCGATGCCTTCCAGGTCTCCCAGCCTCCCGAGCGAGCGTATAAAGCCTCAGTAGTTGCCGCCATGGCTCTCAATGCCCTGTCCTTGCTCACAGCTTACCGAGCGGAGCTGTAGGAGGACTATCGTCGGACACGTGATCAGGCGGTGTGGGAAGAAATTCCCGTCATGACTGATCTCTGCTTCCGTATTTAGCACTGTACGGTGCAGGTGATGGGGAGGATTATGGGCACCCTCATTCTCCAGGAGTGCGCCCGGTGGCTCACCCTAGCGAATCTTTCGGACAGGGAGAAAGACAGCCCAATCTTTCCCGAGGGTCTGTTTGGGTCTGCCCTTGAGTCGTGCAGCAGCGCTGAGAGGCGAAGCACAGGGAAGACGAGGTGCTCCAGCTGTGCCTTCCGCGGAAGGCTCTATCTCCTCCAGCAACGCGGCGGAAGGAATTCACGCCAGGACCCCAGGCTTCGCAGCCGAGAGTGCAGTAGCGCACCAATCCGGCCCCCGCTCCTCCTGCTTCATCGGGGCGAGCACCGTGAGGTGGAGCGCGAGTCTCCAGCGTCTTCACATAAACTTCTTGGCGCTTTCAGCAGTGTTTCTGTCCCTGAAATGTTTCCTTCCATTCCTGCGAGGTCATCATGTCCTGATACAACACGACGACGGTGGCTTACAATAACCGGCAGGGGAGCTTAGGCTCCCGCCATCTGCACGCCAACGCGTTAGCGCATGACTAACATGTGCTAACACATCTACTTAACATTCTGCGGACGCAGAATTGGCAGCTCCCGCTACGCCGGGACCTGCTGTCTCAGGCGGAGGGTTCAGTTTTTCATCTGTACCTGGAACATCTGCCACTATGGGCCTGGCCCCCTGAGAGATTCATCCGCAGGGGGGCTCTCGCCGCAAGTGATTTTCACCATTCAAAGCACTTGAGCCTCCTCCACTAGGTCTTTGTATGACTGTAAGTGGAGAGTGTTTGAGAAGTGGTGCACTCCCTTTCCAGTGCTCCAGTGCTTGGTGGGGGTGATTTTGTCCTTTCTGCAAGACCTAATTGATAAGCTTAGGGCTTTCTCCACAATTAAGTGCGTTGTGTGCACAGTTCTTCGCAGACGGCGTGTGTATGATTTTGAAGCCAAACCCAGCTTTTGTGCCAAAGGTGGTGGGGTCATGTTCCCCCATTGAAACTGGTGGTGTTCACTGCTACACCGGACGAGCAACACGCACGCGCGTTGTGTCCAGTTTGCGCGGTGCGCACCTATGTGGATGGACCAGAGGCTTCAGGAGGAGCGATCAGCTCTTTGTCTCCTGGGCTGGCCCTCACAAGGGCAGACCTATCACAAAGCAGGTTATTTGCATAACCCCTGGTTCTCTGAGTAATATGCGTGACTATGTCTCCCCAGACAACCCTTCTTGCCTGGGTGAGTGAGAAGAGGTGTTCATCCTGAATGAGGTGGTGACGTCCGCATGTGACATATATAGCAGGCGGGTACGCCTGCTATGGACGGACAAGTTCACCAGCCAATCAGAATTGCTGTAATGAGATTAGTGCTTCTATGAGGGCTGATGGAGGCATGCATCCCATAGTGAGACATCTCACTCATATTACTCAGAGTACCGGGGTTATGCAAATAACAAATTTACCTTTTCATTATTATATCATTGTACACCCTGACAACATATACAATGTGAATGTTGTTGCTGAATTTCTCGCAAAAGTCTTATTTTACTTAACTGTGACTATTTCCCTCAACTCCACGTATTAACTATATTGTTGTTTCTTAATTGACCATGGTTACAAAAATCTCTGGCACAAATTTTAAATCCATAGAATGCATTATGGTATATGAGCATCCTGTGAAAATGTAAATCTGTACTGTCAAGGTCATTATTATTGTTACTGGAAAACAATCTGTTCTTATCATGAAAGTAAATAATCAAGAAAAAAAATAGTCTTAATTTGAATATGCTATAAAACTATTCACCTGGAAAGGTTGCACTGGTCAGTGGAATTCCAGTTGCAATAAAGCATACGCGTATACACACATAGGGTGAAGTCATTTCTGTCAAGTGTGGGTCATATAACAAAATGATCTGTTCGGTGGCAGCTGGATGATTAAAGGATGGATGCTTCTGATGTGCTCCTACACCATTTTTTCCAGACATTCAGAGGTCTGTGTTGACATTAACATTAACGTAGGCATGGTTAAGGATATATATATAGATAGATAGATAGATAGATAGATAGATAGATAGATAGATAGATAGATAGATAGATAGATAGATAGATAGATAGATAGATACTTTATTAATCTCCAAGAGAAATTCACATTTCCAGCAGCTCAAAAGTGGAAAAACACAACGGCATGCAAGTCTCAGGAGAATACTAAATACCAAAAAACTAAATACTAAAACTAAGCTAAAATACTAGGTACTAAAAACTACTACTACTACTAAAAACTGACAGGACTCAGCAGTACACCTACACCTAAAAGAAAGTGGACACTCCTTTGAGGACAGTCAAGTACGTGTCCTGGCCAGAGAAGATCGCTGGTTTGAGAGGGGTGTCAAGGAAGCCATCCACGTCAAGTTGGAAAAACCATCTTTAAACAGAGGTGGTGGACTAAGGCACTTTCTGTCACCCACGTACAATTCAGTTCTCCACTCTTTTCGTCAGCATTCCAAACATTCACGCTGTTTGACCAGACCTGGAGACTCATTAACATGTGACCCAACAGACAAAGGGGAAGCACCCCAACCGAAACTAGATGAACGACCCTGCCAACCACCCTGCCAAGGACTTTCAGGTGACCACCCGGGCCATTAACATGCCAATGGTCCACAGGGCTATATTTTCAAGCTCTGCCCCAGCAAATTTAGAACTGAAGAAGCTCTCTGGAGAGAGGGCGAAACGTTTTCAAGGAAACCTTTCAGTCCAGTTGACACAGAGAGATCTACTTTGGATAACCATGATCTGGATGAGTGAGAATCTACACAGACAATAATAATTATAATAATAATGTGTTATTAGATTTGAGTTTTGGCACTTAAATGTATACAATTAATTATGATCATTATTATTATTCATAGTAAAAGTAGTATTAGTAGTAGCTGTAATAGATGGAGACACTGTAGTTACCTCACACACCTCACACGTATGTTAAAAATGAGGAAAAATTAGGCAAATCTGCAGCCCACAGTTATGTAAAATGTATAGATCATCATGATTATCTCAGTTCTTGTTAGCTGTCCTGATGTCACATTCAATTAGCTACTATTTTATTATCAACAATATAAATGCAATAATCCTAATGCATCAGTGACACTATTTCCATTTAGGTTGTGCAGGTATTTTTCAATACAATGTCATGTTTGGTTGTTAGGTTTTTTTTTTTTCTTAAAAACCACCCACTGATCTCATTCATCTGTAGATTTTATTGTTGTCAGTTTTGGTGTCTGGCCAGTCCTCATCTTTCCTTCAAGTTCAATTGAAATCCATCCAGGATTGCTACTAATTGACAGATAAAGCCTTCAGCTCACGTTCCAGAGATAATGAAAACAGGGAGGAATGGTGATTGGGATGGGCAATCTTTGCCAGACTGCTGCTGCATTTTAATTGTAACTTTGCATAGGGTCTTTAAAAAAAAAATAAAAAAAATACTGAATATTAAAGGTAAATTGATATCAGCAATTAGCGCGATAGCGCACCTATAAAACCCATAGCATTGGATGATCTAAAAAAATAATATATATGTAAACAAAACCCCAATGCATTCACAGCTCAAATTGGTGATGCTTCCACAGCGATATACAGCTATTTCACTGAAAGAGGAAAGCTTATGCTAGTGGAATGTTGAGAGAGAAAGAGAGAGAGAGGAACATACAGTGGGTGTGGAGCATGGAAGGAGGTGAGATTGGAAAGATTGAAGATGGGTTTCTGTGTGAGTGGTGTGGGCATTAGAATGCTGATGGTGCAGTAGTTGCCGCAACTTGGGAAATCACTTGTCTGTATCATTCCTCCACTCAAATGCAGAGGTGGAATTAGTTTCCCGTTTTAACATTTATGAATGAGTAATAAAGCAGAGCTCTTTTTTGTAATACCTATCAGGTAGTAGTCAGTAAAAACATATGAACTTTGCGCTGAAAGGGAGTTTTTTTTTCTTCTTTTTCAACCCCACAGGGAAAGTAGTTATTTCACATAAAAAGAAAAAAATAATATATATATATATATATATATATATATATATATATTATTATTATTATTATTATTATTATGTGTCTGTGTTTATGTGTGTGTTTTCAGATAATTGACTCATTCATTCACAATCAAATGTTGAACTTCTGGCAAAGACAAGCAGACCTTACTGTAAGAAGCACAATATTTTGGCTGTAGATCCTGGTGGCATGGATCAGTGATGTCTCAAGCTCTCTGACATACACCTTGATATCATCAGTCTCTACAGAAGAAATGACTAAAGCCTAGTACACACAACACGATTTTCGGCGTCTTAGACTCGAGACTCGCCCTCCCCCAAAATCAGGATGAGGCACTAATCTGCTTGGCAACTGAGTTAAGTACCTCGAATTCTCAAGTAATGAGCCTGACGACGCCCCATGTGGAGTCTCAGACGTAAAACTGGATATCAAACCTGCTAGATATCCAGGTTGCTCATAGTGACGTTGAAAGAGCTACAGCCAATGAGAGCAGACATGGGCATTGCTGCAAAATAAGAAAGTGAAAGGAGCAGTAGAGCGGCTGTAGTAGTGCAGAGCAATAAGAAACGACAGGAGATGGAAAAATGGTTTTGCGAGGTCAGTGGACACAGCAGACTCTGACTCAGCCTGTATGCACCAACCCCACTCCACGCCGACTTTTTGCACCAATCTGCATGCCACTTCCGCCACAATATAAACAGAAAATGCAAAGTTTTCAGCAAAAGCTTCGATCTTGAAACCATTTGAGGTTGTGTTGTTCACTCATCTGTTTATTTGTAAATTGTAAATTTTGAGCTGAACATAGTTGTTTTATAGTTTTAATAAGGGTGTGCTAGTCCGTGTTTTTCGGACTAGAAGTCCCCCCTGGAGTCGAATCAGTCAAAAAATGCATCATGAATAAGAAAAATAAATTGCACTAGACTATAAGTGGCATTTTGTGGGGGAAATGTATTATTACAGGACCAGGACCAACATTCATTTCATTCGTAAGGGCAAATTATAACAATAACAGGCTGCGGCCACATACTTCTCGTGTCAGTCCTTGTTTGGAAACTGGCAGCGCAGTCGGTCATACCTCCTGACAGAGAGAATCGTGCTTGTAGTGTGGACACCCAATGCTCCCGATGCTTGTAGTGTGGACACCCAATGCTCCCGCCGATCCTGTCGAGTTGCGTGGTGTGAACAACCGGACGCCCCGCCGAAAAAATTGTGCCGTGTGTACTAGTCTTAAGGGTTGCAGTTGGTAGCAATGGACAGTCTTTACAGCAGGAACAGCGCAATCACCTTGGTATATGCTACAGTTTATATTAACTTGTGCAATGTATTAACATTGACCTTTCGAGTGACTTTCCACAGCCCCATCAAATTTTTTATGCAGGTTCTCAGAGTCCTGGTGATATTGCACATTCCAAGCACTCCAGTATCTCTGTTGAAGACATTAAGACATAGGTTTTCTTGTAGTCAATACAGGCTATGCACAGTCTTACAGTCTTCAGCATTTTTTATTTATTTATTTATTTATTTTTTGTCTATGAGCAGCAGGTGATTATATTCATTCACTTCTGTGCTCTTCTCATGTATTGCGCCATGTGCCTTCCGATCTTGGCTGCTGTGATGGCCAACAGGAGCTTCTAGGTTGTACACAAGTTATCGGCTGTTAGTTGGACGGGATTGCCACCTTCCGGGGATCTTTTGTTCAGTTTTATTAACACAATATATACATTTGAAATATAATGACAAAAAAGAAAAATCAAAACAGCCTGCAGGATGAGTTGTTGGTACCTGAGCGTTCTTAATCACAGGCAAATGTCTATAAATGAAATAAAAAAAATATTTTCTCTTTAAATAACACATTTTCATTGCTCATTACATTTGTATATTTATTATATTTAGCATTGTTTGTATATAAGTACATTTTATGGTTATTATTAATTCATTATTTGCCAGGATGTTATGGTTTTTGGAGATTATCCTTCTGTGTAAGAGAAAGGGCTCATTTGTTAATCTCTTTTATCTTTTTCCTAGTAAACAGCATCATGGTCCCTTTACAGTCTTGTAAATCAACCAGTCTCCTGTCAGTTCTGTGCAGACTGAGACCATAAACATGGTTATAAGTAACAACTCTGTCCTAGTAAAATGCCTTATGGGAAATCTTCCATGATATTCACACTCATGCCCATTGAGATTTTTTTCCACTCTCTTAAATGGTTTGAATCTCTCTGTCCTTTAATATATTTTTCATTACAATGATGAATAATATGGAGTCACTGCAAAATATAAAACAGTGAAGTAATCTGCAATGTTATTAATAGTGTGTTCTCTCTCATTGTCCTTCTGCATTGTAGTTGAGAAAGGCAGTGATGGACCACATTTCAGACTCTTTTCTGGAGACTAATGTCCCTCTGTTGGTGCTCATCGAAGCAGCTAAGAGTGGAAACGAAAAGGAGGTCAAAGAGTATGCCCAGGTGTTCCGTGAACATGCTAACAAGCTGGTGGAGGTGAGTAATGAATTATACACTCCTATCCTCACATGCTGCTGTAGTTGCCATATCGATAATGCTTATCTGAAAACCAGATAGCCAAACCATAGAGGCCTAGACTTTCCCTCTCCCCAGCCATTTTGGCCAGCTCTTCCTTCATGTCTTGGGCCTGTCCCAGGGCCTTGTCGCAGTGGGGTATGCCCAGAAAACCAGGGAGGCATTTAGGAGGCTTCCTACCCTGAGCCACCTCTACTTTGAACCCTTCACAGATGACTTAGCCCCTCACCTGTCTCTCAGGTAGAGCCCAGACATCCAGGGCAGGAAATACATTTCTGCTGCTCGTATGCAGGTTCTCATTCTTTTGAAGCCGACCACATAATCTGAAAAACTAGACACCCAATCCTGAGGCCACGAAAACAGACTGACTCTATACCAAAGGTATACATAAAACTTCTGTCCATCAAGGTCCTGAGCAGAATTGGTGACAAAGGGCAGCTCTGGCAGACTCCAACCCTACTTTGTCAATTTTCTGGAACCAGTTGTACAGGGACTGAACAGTCCATGTGAAGGAGTATGGTAGCCAAAAGTACCAGAACACCCCCCACAAATTCCATAGGTACATAAATTAATGCCTTCTCCAAGCACATGTAGACTTGATAATCACCAGGGGCATCTCACTGTGAGCCCATCTATGAGTCCTCAAACTCTGCTTTCTCATTGGAAAGTGTTTTGGTGTGTTGTCCCAATGACCGCCAAAACTGCATTTAATTTGGCCTGTTCGTACCTATCAGCATAGATACGCTAAGGTCTTCCAGGCCTTGCCAGCATTCTCCTTTACCGCCCTGTATGATCAGTGTAGTGGTTCACATATGGACACCCTCATGCTTGTATATGTTATGAACAAGTACCACAGTCCAATAGTTTGGTGCATAATCACTTACAAATGTCAGGACTCCCCAAGCTGGAGGCAGACTGGCTTCTCATCCAGCAGAAATACCCCAATGTGCAGTCACATGCATAACTTACTCATGAAATGGGATGAATAATTCTGACATTTCTACATGCAACTTTATTTGATCTTAACTTATTTAAAAAGTGTAAACCAGAGATAAATAATTAAAACTTGTTTTTCAAACTTTAAAACTTGTAATTCAGAAAACAAAAACTTGTTAAGAACCACTCGGGAATGAAGCGGACCCAAACCCAGATATCTAGCACCTCAGTGGTATTTTTAAAGAGTCCAACAGAGGTAGGCAAAAAACAAATGAAAGCGCTCCACAGGAGGAAAAAAACAGTCCAACAAAAATACACCGCAGCAACATGCTGGGCTTCGCTCAGTCATCCGCTGGCGTTCTCAGTACAACAGAAATTGATCCTCTCACAGGGGACTCGTGGTGATCTTCAACTATAGGACAGCAATCGTTCTCCTCTCTTCGTCAACGATGCGTGCACACTCTCTCCCATCACCTCTCAATTGACGTCTTGACGCCGGTGCGCCCCTGAGCACTCCTAAAGTAGCTGCGGTGCTGATGAGCTGCAGGTGTGTCTCATCGGCCACACCTATGTTTCGCCCGCGTCCCCTGGAGAAATGTCACACCAAAACACATCATTAACACAGGTCCGAATCAATTCCAACTTACCGGCTCGGCCGGTTCCTCACAAAACTAACTCAAAACTGAAACAGAGGGTGAGAAAATATTCATTTTAGTGCTTCATGATGCACCCATTCAACGCTTTTGTTAGTAAAAGAATGAACTAACTCTTTAATTGTTATTACATTGACAAAGAATGGCCAAATGCTGTCTCAGTTTGGACACCCCCATTACCAGTGGTCAAAATACCAATGGTTTGTTTTGAATACTAGTTGAAGAAATTTTGGTGCACATACATGTGTTAGGTTAGGGTTAGGGCCTGAAAGGAAAAAAAAAAAAAAAAATGTTGGCCCAGACAACACTTGAATCAGCAGAATTGATTCAGACGGACTATGGCTTCTGTGGTTGCAGAAGTTTAGCAATTGTTTGGAAACTTCTATGGAGCTGGGTTAAAGGAGGGTAGTCTTGCCCAGACCTTTGATAAAATGGTATATCCCACATTATTACACCAACGCCTATTAATATGCCAGTAAATGCACCACTTTTTATATCGGAATATTTCAACTTGAACCCCAATTAAGCAGTTTGAAGCACCCTCCTTGCACACCCTAGCCCTTCAAAGATCTTTTGAGAAGTGTTTAGTAAAATGCCCCCAACCTTTTTTTTTTTTCAAACAAACAAAGGTTTTCTGCAAAAACTGCGTAGTTGTGACCCCGATCTTGAAACCATTTGAAGTTGTCGTTCTCTCATGTTTTTTTGTAAATTGTACATTTTGAGCTGTACATGGTTGTTTTGTAGTTTTAATAAAGGTGTGCTAGTCCATGTTTTTTGGACTAGAAGTCCCCCTGGAGTCGAATTAGTCAAAAAATGCATCATGAATAAGAAAAATAAATTGCACTAGACTATAAGTGGCCTTTTGTGGGGGAAATTTATTATTACAAAATCCAGGACCAGAGTCTTGTAGTGTGGACACCCAGTGCTCCTGCTGATCCTGTCGAGTTGCGCAGTGTGAACACCTGGGCGCCTCGCTGATTCGAAAAAATCATGCCATGTGTACTAGGCTTTAACAGCGTTCTGCTTTCTTTGACATCAGCTAAGCAAGTGACTGATCTGTGTGCCCTTTCTGTTGCCTCAGATGTTTGCAGATTAGAGAAAATCCAATGATCCGGTAGTCTGTGCTGTGCTTCACCTTCAGCTACGTAGTTTTTATTTTTTATTTTTTTATTTATTTATTTATTTTTTTTGGCCAAGGTCATTTTTGATTAATTACAGCATTTGTTGTTTTGGCTGTTTATTTTCCCGTTTGCATTTTGTACATTCTCCTTTTATGTTGTTGATTTTAATGTATGATGCATGCATTAACTTTTTTTTCCTTTTTGTCACTCCTTCACTCAGTTGTTCATCAGTAGAAATGTCCCCTTATATTAGCCTCGTCCTGCTTTATATTAGCCTGGTCCAGGTCAATGCTTTTGTGAAAAGTAATTTTTTTTCCTGCCACTGTTGCTTGCTCAGGGTTCAGGTTTTAGTAAGACACCTAAGTATCAATTTTCCAGCTCAAGAAATTTAAGTAAAAACAATGAAACAGCTTTATTTTCATCACACAACAGTCAAAACTAGAGTCTTTGCAGCTCTTTCATCAAAACAACATATACATATACATACATATCATATACATATCTTGCTTATAATATTGATCACAATTTTGTATTTGTGACTATTTGAGTAGTAACTCCTTTGCAATATACTTAAGTATCTATTTCTGATGTTTTCTAAACTGAATTATTTTGAATTTTATTCTGGTTTCACACTATGTGGAAAAATGGAAAGGTTCCTTAATTTTGATTGTTCATTTTTAGTATTAAACATTTAAAATCAGTATTATTACATAAGAAGACATCATTGTGTATAGTTCATCAGGTGTTTAAATATACAAAAACAATAAATTGACCAAAGGGTAAGGCATTTTGTCATAAAAGCACAAAAACCTTCATCTGAATGTGTTGACAAACAGCTGACAGAGGGTGAAATTCATGAAGCTTGTACACATTTTACTAAAATTTGACATATAAACATCAAGTAATGGAAAAGAGTTGATAGTCACAAAACATCTGGCAACAAGATCTCAAGGCAGAGAAAACTAGGATTTACCTGAGTTTTACAGTGTTTTTATTGTGAATCTTTATTTTTCAATTTTAACATAAAGAAGACATTTTTATGTGGGACAAGTTTTGTCCCTTAGCTCAAGAAACATATATATATATATATATATATATATATATATATATATATATATATATATATACTGCTCAAATAAATAAAGGGAACACTTAAACAACGCAATGTAACTCCAAGGCGTTGTAGAGAGGTCATACAGGCACGTGGAGGCCACACACACTACTGAGCCTCATTTTGACTTGTTTTAAGGACATGACATCGAAGTTGGATCAGCCTGTAGTGTGTTTTTCCACTTTAATTTTGAGTGTGACTCCAAATCCAGACCTCCATGGGTTAATAAATTTGATTTCCATTGATAATTTTTGTGTGATTTTGTTGTCAGCACATTCAATTGTGTAAAGAACGTAGTATTTAATAAGAACATTTCATTCATTCAGATCTAGGATGCATTATTTTAGTGTTCCCTTTATTTGTTTGAGCAGTGTATATATATAACTGCCTTATGTACTGTAGATGTGCATCCATCTTCTCTAAAGTTTCCAGAGTTCCAGTTTTATTCTTACTACAGTGGGAATGTGTGCATGCCGGCAGTTCTTGGACATCCAAACAACATCATGCTTCATCACTCTTCTAATGTTAAAATTAGGTTTTCTTTGACCTTGACTTCATCTTTGAGCCTTTTCTCTGAACAGTGGTGGTGTTTTAAAAGAGAGATTCTTAAGTCCTTTCTGTCTAAAAAGGTCTTCATCTCGGCAATTCTTTCTCCACCCAAGAGCGGACTTTCCTAATGGGTCGTTCTATTGATATTGTTACCTAAATGTGTGCAATGTACTGTGCCTAATGAGACTAATTACTGTAGATTTGTCAGATAGATGGAAGGATGATGGCACTTCTCTCTTGGTGACCTAAACCTTTCTATGTTAGAGGGTTTACTATGTAATCTCTTCTGTACTTTGGGGTATGCTTAATATGTTTCTGTGTTAGCGTGTACTTTATTGTTGAGATGATACACATGTCTGTCAAGTCATTATGGACACAGTGGTTTAGTCCTAAACATGTTTCTTTGAGCGGACAATAATTTAGCTCTTTCTATATTGCTCGTATTATTTAAATACCATTCATCTGAGGCGAGACAAAAGTGGAAAAACTTTAAATGTGTTTTCAAATATCTATTTAATACAGAGTCATAAATGCAGAATTCCAAAAGCAAATGTTTTCCCGGAATGACTCTTTACCTCTGCAGTTGTTGAGTTTTGCTGTACAAGCTGTGGCTACATCCTATAAGGTTGTTCGCTTTAATGTCATCGCTTTGTAGCTTTTCCTATTTTGGATTTACAGCATTGACCTAGGTGTGAGCAGAATCAAGGGGAAAGACATAGCTCCAGTGATTATGCATAATAAATACGTTGTTGAATGTGACCAATACTAAAAAGGCCTTCAGCTTCAGCAAGATGAGACAGCAGTACAGCAGTAAACATAATTCTGGAGGCCACTGCTCACCTAACTGGAAAGTGCATGGATGATCACTTTTACAACAGGGCTGTTTTCAATTACCTGAATCCTTTGTTTTTTAACGTTATTTGCTTGAGTGGATACCTGAAACTGTGAGAAACACGGGTCACTTTTCACTGAATCAGACCCCAACCTTTATGTTTTTTTACAAAAATTTTACATCGCTTGTCTGCCTACATTATTATCTTTGTGAGTAAGAGGTGCTTTTTGTGTGTTAGGTTCAGCTCTCGTACACAAATGCTGTCACTCTTTATTATGAATGAAATGAATAAAAAATATAAACAGCCACAACAAAGTGGGAGAGAAAATTTGATGCTCCTCTTGTCAATTCCCACTAGAAGTAAGGTTTTCTGTTGCTCAGTTCAGTTGTCGACCAGTTTGCTCCTCAACTTCCAGTGGATTATTACGGAAATTAGTAAGTGCACCTGTGTCTAACCTTCACAAACTCTGCTGATCAAAGCTGAGCTGATAAAAACTTGGGTTGTTTGCAGGGCCAAACTGTTTTTTTTTTTCCCCGGTTTACATTGTCCACAAAAGGTGGAGTACGCGGGTTTCAACTGTTTTTTTTGGCCAATGTGAAAGGGACTAATGAATCAAACTACTTCAGTATTTGGGATCCTTTTGTATAGAAAGCATGTATGGACAGTTCAGCTAGGTAAAGCTTTTCAGTTTTTGTGTCCTTGTAGTAAAGTAACAACTCATTCAATATACCAACAGAAAAGAAAAATGCCTCATTAAACATTGTGATTGCTTGTGTTGTCTCTTAAATATGTTTCGTATATTTATCTCCAAACTGGAATTTCACATATAGCACATACATATATAATCACATATATAATAGAATTTAAATTCTATTATAGTATATAGTATGCAGTAGATCATGAAAAGTGCACATCATAAACATAAACATCAGTACTTTTTTGTACCCATGTATTATCCTTGTCAAATGTGTGAATTGTTCAATGTTCAGTAATATCGGCCTCCCCTCTGAGAGCTGGAATATGTTCTGTGCTACATGAAAAGGGGATGGTGGAATTCCCGTCATGTGACATGAACACATGCGCTTCTCATGGTAATATGACGTATTGCCTGGGATAAATCCTTAATTATGTCATGTTCAAAAGCGGCTGAGTCATATTCTCAAGTAACACAATGCCATGTTGCTTATAATTCAGGCGTTATCTCCATTTCCCAGAATGTGAACCAAAGTGTGCTCTAATGTGGCCGCATTTCCTGTTTTATGTATTATGTAAAGATTACATAAATAATGGATTTTACCTGATCTGCTAAGAGATTCTTGTCAGGTTTCATGGTGAGGACCCAAGAGCGACACGATGATGGAATCAACTCTGTTTTTAATTCCAAAGAAAGCAGACAGAGGATCAGGCAATCTCATACAAAAGGCAGACAGGTCTGCCAGGAGACAACACAGGATCAGGTTGGATACAGCAGGGTCAAAAACAGGCAATCAGAAAACTCAAACACAGGAACCCTCCGTATCTGAAACATATGAACAACGATCTGACAGAGTCTAAGAGTCTGCAGCTTATGTAGATGCACTGATTGCAGACAAGCAGCCGGTGCTGCTCATCAGAAATGCAGTGCAGTTGTGACTGATCAGGAGCACAGGAGCTGGAGCTGGAGTACAGCAGCAGCTGTGACAGAACCCCATCCTCAAGGCTCCTGATGTCCCAACACATGGAGCAGAGGGCCAAAATTGGTGCCCGGAGGGCCCCATCCCTCCTGGCTCAGGCACCACCCTTTTCTCCTAAATCTCCTGCTTCTTTCTGGTCTCCCGGGGCAGTTCCCCTGCCCCCATCAACGGGGGCACCAAGCCAGGGAGAAGGAACTACTGGGCCTGAGAAGGCAGATCGGATTCCCCTTGGGAAGGTGGGATGGCGCTGTAAGGATCTCTGGAGCTGGGCCGTCCTCTATCCCCGGTGCCTTGGACCCCTCCTCAGGCCCCACTGAGCGGACTCAATCTCCGCAGCAGCAGGCTTAGCAGGGACTGGTGCTGATATCACTGGGGCAGAAGCAGATATGGCTGGAGCAGGGCCCAATTTAACTGAAGCAGGGTCCTCTCGGGGTCTTAAAGCTCCCAGGGGCCTCAGGGATATCCTCCAGCAGGGACATCTCCAGCTACGGGCTCAGGGACGGCTTCAGTCATGTGCTCAGGGGCAGCCTCCGCTCCTACAGAGGCAGCTTCAGCTGGGAGTGTGGGAGCAGCCTTAGCTTCAACGGGGTGGCTTCAGCTTCTACAGCCTCTACAGGGACAGCTTCCGCCACAGGTTCAGCTTCAGGTTCATCAGGGGAAGTCTCAGCCACTGGCTCGGAGGCAGCTTCAGCACAGATGGCTTGCGCCTGGGGCTTCAGTCTCTACCGGGGTGGCCTCCACCACAGGCTTGGAGGCAGTCACCGCTTCTTCAGGGACGACCTCAGCCCGGAGGTCCAGGACCACTTCAGTCTCCTCAGGGGCAGCCCCAGCCTGGGGTTCTGGAACTGAAGCTGAAGATTTTGCAGAAGCTGCCTTCAGCAAAGGCGTCGGAGGCAGCTTCTGCCTTCTCAGGGGCGCCCAGGGCTCAGGAGCAGCTTTAGCTTCAACAAGGGCAGCCTTAGCCAAGGGTTCAGGAGCAGCTTTAGCTTCAACGGGGCGGCGGGGCTTGGCCGCAGGGTTCAGAGTCTTGGCTGCAGGGTTTAGAATCAGAGGCTTGGCTGCAGGGGTCAGAGGCTTGGCTGCAGGGGTCAGACGCTTGGCTGCAGGGGTCAGACGCTTGGCTACAGGGGTTTGGAGCTTGGCTGCAGGAGCTGCAGCCTTAGTTGTAGGAGTCGCAGCCTTTAAGGCAGGGGTCACCATCATAGCTGCCGGAGTTTCAGCCTTAGCCGTGGGAGCTACAGCCTTCACTGCGGGAGACATGGCCTTGACTGCTAAAAGCGGAACTGGCGTGGTCGTCGGCGCTGGGGTCGGAGCCCGCATGGTCGTCGGCGCTGGGATCAGAGCCTGCGTGGTCATCAGCGCCGTCTTTGGAACCGGCGTGGGCTTTGGTGCTGTGGTCCGAGGTGGCTCCCAACCTGTGGCCACAGGAACCTTCTTCCTGGGACCGGAGAAGTGACTGGGACCTCCTACCTCAGGGTCTTGAGGAGTCCTTCCTCCTTGTCTCTGGGAAGGCTGGGCCGCAGCAGTCGGGGAATCTCTGACCCGAAGCAGCACACCTGGGCCCGTCGGACTGCTGACACTGGGCGATGGGTCCAGTTGGACCCCACCTTCTCTGGGGACACACCACTGGGACAGAGAAGACTTGCAACGACTCACCAGGAGGCAGGCCTTTCAGACGATGGGGACAGGAGGTGAAGCCCGGGGGAAACAGAGCAGGAAGCTGCAGACCTGGAGCCGCTGATGGTGGGTCGGCCGTGACCCAGTGCCTGATCGCAGGCAAAAGCGGACCTCTCTGCACCAGTGTCAGGGGACGTCAAGGGGCAGAGCCCTTCCCTGGCTCACCTGGGCCCTCAGACAGAATCTTCCCCCCTCTCTGGAGGTGCTGGGGAACTCTCCACACCAGACCTTGGAACTGTTGCTGTCAGAGAGCAGGCAGGATCGGACTCAGGCAGACCCTCCGGACAAACGGGAGGAGCAGGAACAGAACCAGCTGGCGCAGGGACAGACACAGGTGCCGGTTCAGATGCTGGTGGCTGTGGTGGTAGCAGCGATGGCGGCGATGCATGGCACCAGTTGCTCACAGTTTAGGATGGTGAACTCAGCTGCCCGCAGCGCCCACAGGCCTGTACCTGCAGCTTCAGCCGGACGGCAAGTTCGGCGGCTTGCTCGGCCCGCACAACCACGGCTTCCGTCTGATCTTCACTCTGTCGGAGGCACTTTTCGATCCGGTCCAGCCAATTCATGTGCTGGGTCCATCATGGTCAGATCATTCTGTCAGGTTTCGTGGTGAGGACCAAAGACCACCGCGATGATGGAATTAACTCAAACCAAACAAAGTAGGCAGACAGAGGATCTTTTGTACAGTCCACACACTAATGGTTAAAAAAGAAAAACAATAAAGGACATTTGACTGTTTAATAACACAAATTCAAAAATCATTGTTTTGGACTAGACATTGTTAAATTGATTAGTGTATTATTTACTGCATACAGTATTTGAACCAATCAAATTATATTATTATTATTTATATGTTTAATAATTGCTATTCGATACACTTTACCTGCAGTTGACACATTAAATAGGTTTTATATTAAAATTGCCTAAACAGATAATATATACTCCAACACTAATGATGCTTGGTCCGAAGGTCTTAAGGGGAATGCAACATTATCTAAGCATCATACTAATGTCAATAAGTATCATAAAATAGCATTGCGACTTATCGAAAATGATAAAACTGAGTACAGGGAGAAATCACGAGACAACAGCTGCGGGAACGCTTCAACTGGGGTAAAGACGATGTGACAAGAAGGGAAGGGGAACACAGCTGCTATAATATGTGGGGGAGGGGGGTATCGAGACACCGATGCAAGATATTAAAATTGGAGAAGCAATGACAAACGCAGGAAACTTGACAGGAGATGGGATGGAACTCAAGACAAATATCTTCAAAGCAAATCAGCAAACACTATGCATTAATATATTTACAAGACAACTCCAAAGTGTTTTACCAGTTTCTGCAGGTCCCATGTCTCAGGATGTCGATGTGAAGCTATCTATTATGCTAGAATGATCATCCTTGATCGATTGTTTGGGTAAATGTATATGTGTACCATGTATGCATTTTTCTCTGTTATAATGAAATTATTTATTTATTTATTTTCATTCATGCATGATCACCATATGGTAGCCCATTTCCATCAGTAACAAAAATATGGGAAGTCATAACTATGAGATTAAATGTCATGATTATGAGATAGAAATTCAAAATTACGAGCTAAAAGTCATAAATATAAGAATAAAGTAGAAATTACGAGATGAAAAAGTCATAATTACTCAAGGTTATTAAATAAATAAATCAAAATTATGAGATAAAAAGTTGAAATTGTGAGATACAATGTGTGCATGCGCTTTCAAGTTCGCTTCGGGCAGACCACGTGGTGCAGACGACATGCTGTCCTGAATAAATGGATATGGTAACTGCTACAGGTGACTTTTGTAAACGTGAGGTGTTAATTTAAACATAATTCTAAATTATTTTAATTAATCCGTCACTGCACCAAAACAAATTGCTGTTAATGAAGCTTTGACAATATCTCTTATGTTTTACCAAGGTATTGTGCTCACAATTACGCCACTAGATGGAGTCAGTTGTCAGTACCTTTTTTTTTTTTAAAAAAAAATAAATAAATAAATAAATGGGATTCCATATCGCCATAATCCAACAGGTAAAAAAAAAAGTTTTTACAGTAAAAGTAATACATCGCTTGTTTCAAAAATCAGAAACCAGTTTTAACCTCCAGTTTTTTCACTAGATTCTCTCCACAAGGTTTAAAGGTAAGGGAGTCACAATGTCCAGGTATTCGTGCTTCTGAACAATTTCTATGTCATCTCCTTCACAGAAGGGATTATTTATGGATTCTTTCTAGAGTTGGAAAACAACATGAGCTTGGTCGTATTTGCATTGAGCATAAGTTTCAGTCTGAAACTAGACCTAAGCTAGAGTTGATCCACAGCAGTAAATAATAATATCGTGCTTAAAAATGCAAAAAATGCTGACATGTTTCAACCCAAATCATTGATATAAATAATAAAAAAGGCATTCTAAAACAGAGCCCTGTGCCCTGAATCCCGATTAATAATTTGGTAGGATACTGTATTTGCTCACTCCACATCAACATGGGTGGGGTGGTGTTTTTAAGGTTTGTATGAGTGGGTAGACTGTACAAGATTAATGGAGTCACAGAAAGATTTGAAGTAATCAGTAACCGGTTTGAGCCAATCCAATTCAAATCACCAGCTACAACAAAGTCACTATAGATCATCCATGATAAAATATTCCTAAAGGATCGTAATGCTTCCTTAGAGGCAGATGTACCTGTAGCATCCAACCAAAGTTACAATTGGTGCCCAAAATTCCAGTTGTTTGCTTCTGGACTCAGTCAAAACTACACAAGCATTGAATTCAATTTTGATTCAATATTAATAGCCACACCTTTCTTTAATCTGATACTGTGATAAACATTATAGCCAACTATGTTAATGTCTCCATCAGAAATAGATTTAGTCAACCAGGTTTCAGAGAGTCCATCAATATCAACATCAACATTGACTGAAACTAGACTGGCTGAAACTAGATTCTGTGACTCACCATTCTAGGTAATGGTGACCCACACTACAGCAGATTCCTGGCTCTCCAAGTCAGCAATTGAGAGCAGGGCCCAGAGCAGGTTGAGTAAGCCAAAGCCCCCAGATAGTTTCCATAAAATAACAGGATAAATAGGCCACAGTTAAAAAAAAAAATAATTGAATACTTATAGTATACTGACAAAGAGCAACATAAAAATCCCTTTTAAGAATAAAGGGGGCAATAAAATCCATCAAAAAACAGTTAAAGCAGAGAAATGTTGAGGAGACAATAGATATGTTGCTATTTTGGAAAAAGCAACAGGATAGCCTGTATCTTTTCTTTATTAAATATTATAAGTCATATAGCGGCCATAATGGATGACGATAATAGCACAAAGTATGCTTACACCAAAGTGAATGTTGACATTTTGTATTTTTTTTCTTAAGAGAGACGTTTTGAGCTGAGTTACTTTCCTTCCAGATGACGCACCAAGTCCTCTCCTAACTGTCTCCCTGATCACATTAGCTGTAGTTGTCCAGTCATCTGGAAGCACCTCCTGACCACCCAGAGCCTGTCTCAACTCCTTCCTAAAAGTCATGCAACATTCTTCCTTTTTCAGCCTCCACCATTTTGCCCTCTGCTCTGCCTTTGCCCTCTTCATCTTCCTCACCACCAGAGTCATCCTACACACCACCATCCTATGCTGTCTGGCTACACTCTCACCTACCACTACTTTGCAGTTACTGATCTCCTTCAGATTACAACGTCTACACAAGATGTAGTCTACCTGTGTGCTCCTACCTCCACTCTTATAGGTCACCCTATGTTCCTGCCTCTTGTGGAAGACAATATTCACTACAGCCATTTCCATCCTTTTTGCAAAGTCAACCACCATCTGTCCTTCTGTGATCCTCTCCTGGATACCAAACCTACCCATCACCTCCTTATCATCTCTGTTTCCTGCACCAACATGTCCATTGAAGTCTGCACCAATGACAACTGTCTCACTTCTAGGGATGCTCTGCATCACTTCATCAAGGTCCGACCAGAATTTCTCCTTCTCCTCCAGCACACATCCTACCTGTGAAGCATACCTTCTAACAACATTGAACATCACACCTTCGATTTCTAGCTTCAGACACATCACTCTATCTGACACTATTTTTACCTCCAGGACATTCCTAGCTAACTCCTTCTTCAAAATAACTCCTACTCCATTTCTCTTCCTATCTACACCATGATAGAAAAACTTGAACCCTGCTCCTAAACTTCTAGCTTTGCTACCTTTCCACCTGGTTTCCTGGACACACAATATGTCTACCTTCCTCCTCTGCATCATGTCAACTAACTCTACCTTTTCCTGTCATAGTTCCAACATTCAAAATCCCTACTCTCAGTCCTAGACTCTTGGCGTTCCTCTTCCCTCTCTTCCTACGGACACACTTTCCTCCTCTCCTTCTTCGACCAACAGTAGTCCAATTTCCACTGGCACCCTGTAGGTGAACAGCACAAATGGCGGTCGTTGTTAACCCGGGCCTCGACCGATCCATTATGGAAGTCAGATTCGATTTGCTTGTTTGATTTGGCAAAAGTTTGACGTCGGATGCCCTTCCTGGCACAACGCTCTGTATTTATCCGGGCTTGGGACCGGCACAATAAGACACTAGGGATGTAACGATATTAAAATCTTGCGGTACGATACAATTTCAATATTGATGTCACGGTGCGATATGGATTGTGATATTGTGGAGAGGCTCATGATATTGTAAAATAGTTCCTGATATTGTGTTTATGATGAAAATAACAAAAAACTGACATTTAATCTGCTTTTGCCAGTCACCAGTCCATTTATTGTTATATTTATGGATCATGACAACATAAAACACTGATCAGTTAATGCTTTTAAAGTGCAAATTCAAGTCAGGAACATTAATATACCGTTTGTTAATAGTTGGTCACACAACTGTTTCTTCTTATGTGCAATGTTCAAGTTAAATCTAGAACTGTATTTTTTACATTTCTCTAAGGCACAGCGCTAAAAAAAAGTTTCCCTGTTGTTGCATCTGTAATGCTTTTAACTTTATTCTTTCAAAGGCGTCTTCCCTTTCTCTGGTACCTAGATGTTTCAAGGTCCGAAAGCGTGGATCCAAGGCACTGCTCTCCTGCAAGAACTTTTCATCTTCTCCTTGGTATCTGTCACAGAGATCCTTCAGTATGGCTGCCTTCATCTGAGCAATGGTACTGGAGTCATGGCTGTCTGTGGCCATGCTGTCTTGAATCATTTGTTTTAGTGGTCAAATGAGGGATACTGTTGGTTGCGACTCATCACAGAGCACAGTTGTGGCTTTTTTTATTAGAAGCTTCACAAGGTATTCAGCATTTGCAATGTCAGATGTGTCCACAGTGTCTATTTCACGTGACTTTTGCCTCAGTTCATCACTCTGAATTCAAATTAATTCAATTTTATTTATATAGCACCTTTTACAAAAAAAGTTGTCTCTAGGTGCTTTACAGAGGTAGAAACCCAGAGCCCGAACCCCCAGGTAAGCACAGTGGCAAGGAAAAACTCCCTTTTAACAGGAAGAAACCTTGAGCAGGACCAGGCTTACAAGGAGGAACCATCCTGCTGAAAGTCGGCTGGGTAAAGGAGGAAAAGAAGAGGGAGACAGGACAGAGAGAATAAAGAGAGAGAGAAATACTAACACATCTGACATAATATATATAATACATATATACATAATACCGCATAGCAGGTTGTTATAAAAAGAGGAACGTATAGGTGGGTTTTAATAAAAAAGGGAATAGCATAGGAAGGTGTTGACACTGGACCCTGGGTTTGTCAGAGGCCGAGGTCTGTGCAGCATGAAGGTCTGGAGATGGAAGACCTGCAGAGGGAGAGAGAGAGACAGAGACAGAGACACAGAACGGCAAGGAAGACTGGACACACAGATAATCCCGGTGAGAAGAAAAGGAAAGGAGGAGAGGAGGTGAGGGAGTGGTTGGTGTTGAGGAAGTGGGGAACTGCTCAGTAGATCATGTTTGTGTCCCCAGCAGCATAGGCCTATAGCAGCATAGCTGTGCTAAAAATTGAAGAATAAGAGTTTGATGGCCCTATTCTACCTGTAACTGTGAGAACTGACTGTAACTAGATCTATCAACCCTACACACTTTGTTTGAGGCTAACTGTACGCTTTACTGAACAGAAAGGTTTTAAGTTTGATCTTAAAGGCAGACCTGGTGTCTCCCTCTCGGACCCAGGTTGGTAACTGGTTCCACAGTAAAGCTGCCTGATAGCTAAAGGCTCGTCCTCCCAGTCTACTTTGTTGAATTCTAGGAACTACAAGTAAACCTGCACTCTGTGATCTCAGTGTTCTTTTAGGAATATACGGAACTATGAGATCCTGCAGGTATGATGGATATAGTCCACTGAGAGCTTTATATGTTAGAAGGAGAATCTTGAAATCTATTCTAAATTTCACCAGAAGCCAGTGAAGTGAAGCTAAAACTGGAGAGATATGCTCCCTGGTGCTGATTCCTGTCAGAACTCTGGCTGCAGCATTCTGGATCAGCTGCAGGTTATTAATGGAATAATTTGGACATCCTGACAGTAATGAGTTGCAGTAGTCCAGTCTAGAGGTAACAAAAGCATGGATGAGTTTTTCAGCATCGCTCTGTGACAGGATGCTCCTGATCTTGGCAATATTACAGAGGTGAAAAAAGGCAGTCCTAGAAACCTGTTTAATATGAGGGAGAAATGACATGTCCTGGTCAACGATAACTCCCAGGTTCCTTGCAGTCATACTGTAGGACAAATGTTTAGGTCCAAGGACAACGACTTCAGTTTTGTCTGAGTTTAATAGTAAGAAATGGAGGTCATCCAGTCTTTTATGTCTTTGAGACATGCCTGGAGTCTGGCTGATGGCTCTGTTTCTTCAAGTTTCATGGATAACTACAGCTGCATATCATCGGCATAGCAATGAAAATTTATGCCATGTCTCTGAATGATATTTCCTAGAAGGAGCATGTAAAGAGTGAACAGGATTGTCCCAAGCACTGAACCCTGTAGAATCCCATGATGAACCTTTGTACACCCAGAGGAAACATCATTAACATGAACAAAATGAAATCTATATGATAAATAAGATTTAAACCAGTCTAGAGCTGTCCCTGTATTCCTAATCTCATTTTGTATTCTTTGTAATAAAATACTGTGATCTACAGTATCAAAGGCAGCACTGAGGTCCAGTAAAACGAGTACGGAGATAAGTACACAGTCTGATGCCAAGGAGGTCATTAGTGACTTTAACCAGTGCTGTTTCTGTGCTATGGTGAGCTCTGAAACCAGATTGAAACACTTCAAATCGACTATTCCTGTTTAGGTGACCATGTCCTGACTGACAACCAGCCTCTCAAGTATCTTAGAAATGAATGGGAGTTTGGATATTGGTCTATAGTTTGCTAAGACGCCTGGGTCAAGTGAAGGTTTTTTTTTTTTAAGTAAAGGTCTGATAACAGCAGTTTTAAACGCCTGAGGTACATAACCTGTTGTCAAAGATAAATTGATCAGATCTAATACGGAGGCCCCGATCAGAGGAGAGACATCCTTGAAAAGCTTAGTTGGGATGGGGTCCAGGAGACATGTGATTGGTTTAGATCCATTAATGCTGGAGGTCAGCTCAGGGAGGTCTATGGGCAGGAAGCTGTCCAGAGGTGGATCAGGACTAGACGGGGTTGCTAACAAGGGCAGCTCATCAGTTGTTATGGAGCGACCTTGATCAATCTTTTCTCTAATGTTAGTAATTTTATTGGTGAAGAAACTCATAAAGTCTTCACTGCTAAGAGCTGCAGGAATACAAGGCTCAACAGAGCTGTGACTCTTTGTGAACGTGGCTAAGGTGTTAAACAGAAAATGCGGGTTGTTCTTGTTTACATCTATTAATGAAGTGTAGTAAGCTGTTCTGGCTTTACGGAGGGCCTTCTTATATGTTTATAAGGTGTCTTTCCAAGCGCTTTGGGAATCAGCTGATCTGGATGAATACCGCTTCCTCTCCATCCGTCTTGATGTCTGCTTAAGGGTTCGGATATTTGTGTTATACCACGGAGCCAGTCTTCTATGGTGTGTGAACCTCTTCTTCAGTGGGGCAACCGAATCTAAAACTATACACAGTGTGGCTGCAGTGTCATTGACAAAGCAATCAATATTTGCAGGAGTAACATTTAGATCAGAATGATCTGTTGCACCAGTAGGAGGTGCTAGAGGGAGCCGGGCTGAAATTTCAGCTACAGATCTCTCTCTGGTATCTTCAGAGAGACACCTGCTGTAGTAAACCTTACTGTCGTGTGCTGCTCGGTCTGCTAGAGTGAAATCAAAGGTTATAAGTGAGTGGTCTGAGAGGAGGGGGTTTTGGGGAACAACTAACAGTTTCTCAGTTTCTAAATCATAGGTGAGAACCAGATTCAGAGTGTGATTATGCGTCGGTTCATTTACTAATTGAGAGAAGCCTATTGAATCTAACAGTGAGTTAAACACCGTCTTAAGACTGTCAGTATCATCATCCATATGGATGTTAAAATCACCCACTATAATGACTTAATCTGTACTGATCAATAAACTAGATAGGAAATGTAAAAACTCAGCCAGGAACTGTGTGTAAGCACCCGCAGGTGGCCGATACACCACAACTAATAAAACTGGCTTTTCTGACTTCCAGTAGTGGTGAGAGAGGCTGAGAGTGAGACTCTCGAAATAGAAGGGCTCAGAAGGGCTGCAGCAACAGCTTGTTGTTGTTCTAGGTAGTGCTTCACCATGTCCAGTGAGCTATTCCATCTAGTCACTACATCAATAATAAATTTTTGCACAGGTAGATTGAGTAGTTTTTGTTTGGTGGTCAGCACACCTGTGGCTGTAGAACTCTGATTTAAAAAGCTTGCCACACGTCTGCCTCTACCGAGGAGACGGCTGACTGTGTTTACCTTTAAACCGGCTTGTGAGGCCAGGTTTAGCGTGTGCTTCGCGCACACGCTAAACCTTATGTGAGGAGACAGTTTGGAGTGTGATTCGCTTAGCTGTCTTGTTTGCGGTGAAGTCCACCCATCAGTGGTAATAGCGATGCACATCGTGGGCTCACCATAACTTCTTCTTTTGTCTCACAATTAAAGAGCAGGGAACACAGTTTGACTAAAATTAGCCCACGATGGCATCTTGTACCTCGGCTCAATCTTGGCCACTAACCTTTTAAATCCTTTGCCATCTACTGCAGAAAAGGGACGTAAATCACACACTATGTATTCCACAATGTACCTCGTGATTTCCTGAGCCCTTGCGCTGTTGTGTGGCATAGTTATTAAAAATGCCTCCTGTAATGTTTTTTGGCCGGACGGAACCTTCTTTGTGAGAGAATCTGTAAACTTTTCGGGGTGATGGGTCATCAAATGACTCCGCATGTTGCTTGTGTTTCCCGTGTTGTATCGCACTGTAGCGTGGCAATGTTTGTACATGGTCCATTGTCTGTCCGCCACCCTCTCTCCTTTAGCATTTTTTGTCACGGCGAAACCAAAATGCTTCCATACATACGACTTAAAAGCTGCAGGGGCTTGCACCATCTCAACTTAGTGATGGTGTTTTCATCATCATCATCATCATCATCGTAAGTTGCACTGTGTTCGCCGCTACTGTGTGGACAGTGTGCAGCGTGCACTCCTATTGGCTCAACAGCGGTTCTTGTGAGAACGCACGCAGAGCAAAGGTTCATGGTCTATGTAGTTTACAATACTTAGTTGCGCGGGAGTCTGCTTATTCTTGTTGTTTTTTGACGGATAGCTGGCCTTTTAATACCGTAACATGACCACGACGACATCGAGACGCTTTTATTACCGCGATATCATCAATATCGTTACATCCCTATAAGACACTGGCTTGTGCCCCCTTGCGGCTACATTTATTACAAAAAATAATAATATATAATATAAATGAAATCTTTGTAAATAAAATCCCCATATTATTGTGAGAAAGGGACTGTTTCTTAAAGCCTATCAATGAATTGGGTTGTTTCAATACTTATTAATTGACTCTGCCTGCTGGTGGCTCTGCTAATGCTCTACACCAGGGGTGTGCCTTCTGTCCCATCAATTTAACAACTTATTTATAAAAGTGCAAAAAACACATCCCACTACGATCTTTCCTCATTGTCATCAGGCTATCGGCTCATCAAGGGTCTGTTCTCTGGCCAGAAACTGTTGCTTTTAGTTTTGTGCCTTCTCATCTTTGCATATCTTTATTGATCACACACTGTTAGCATCTGTGCTTGTCACTGTGCTTGTCACCTCTTTTATTTGATTGTGCAGAACGCAAGATAATCCTTATGTTCTGTTTTACGGCTGCTAACTCGCTATCTTACATCTTAAGTCATAGAAACAATGAACAAAAATGGTGGAAGGGCACGAGTGAAATGCAGTTTTCACTCCACGTAATCAAAAAATGATCCAGCTGTGAGTGGCAGTTCTAGGATTATGAATTGTTGGTGCAGCAAATGATGGATGGTTGCCAGAAGACTTTTTTGTCACATGCCTCCGATAGTCCGAGAGAAATGCTTTGAGCACTAGCTTGTACCTGCGAGTTTATGTTCCCTTAAAGTATTTTTGGCTTGTCTGCATTTTTATCGGTTATGTTTAGAAGAGCAAATCAAGCTTGAATAAAAGATGCTTTGTTCATGTTTGTTTAAATGTAATAAGCAGCTGCGAAAAAGAAAAAAAAAAAAATGAAGCCTTCAACTCCCACCAAGCTTGTTTGGCTATGCAGAGGTAAAACAAGTCTCAAAGGAGCTACTCCATGCCACATCTCCCCTTCCCTGAGGTAGAAGCCCTACTTTGAGCGTTCTCTTACATCATCAAAGGGGCTGTCTGGCTCATGTAATATTAACAAATTCAAAATTAGTGGCAAACACCAGCAGCAATGTTTACACAGCATTAGCACCGAGTCGCAAAGGCACATACAAACAGCTTTTGTTTGAAGCTTAGGATACCCTGACACTCCCAGGAGGTGACAAGATTATTGTATAGACTCTGTGTTTTAAGTTGACTAATTTTGGCACCCTCTGTCTGTCCTCTACCAGTCTTTTTGAGGAGCTTTCAAAGCATTTCATTTTGCCTGTTGATGCTTTTTCACAAATAAGCACTTTGTTCTTTTCTATTTTTCCACTAAAGTAGAATAAAAGCGCTATGGAAAGGTGAATGCTCTGCATTTTAGAGGGCTGAAAGTAAAGCTTATAAGACAAGCAGGCAAAACATATATCAGTGATTCAAAAGGACTTATCTGTAAGTTGATTTTTTTTTTGTTTTTTTTTTTTTTTTAAACAGGTTTAAATCTAATCATCAGATGTCACCATGAAGTCAAATCTGCTGGAAATGAAGTCTATTAATCACACAGTACTTCATTTAGTCCTTTTTCTATGTATAGCTCTTTCTGTGACATAAAGAGAAAATGTGAGGCCTTGGTTAAAGAGAAAAGGAGAGAAAAATGTTGGGCACTGCAGAAATGCCATCAATTTTCATTAAGGAAAATGGATCTCTCCTAATGAGAGCCACGGCTTTTTACCACAGTGCAAATGCAGAATAGCACAGACAAGGATGCTCAGGTGCCTCCACCAGCAATTACTACTGATCAAATAACTTAATATAAACTAATGGCTTCGTTCTACGTACCTCATTCAGATATAATACCTTATATGTTGGGTTAAGTTCCCTGGGAGAAGACATGTAGAAATACACATTTTTTTCAGCAGTGTAGTTCTATGTTTCATATGAAAATTTCACTAGCCCATTGTGCAGTTAATTTCAGTGAGCAAAGAACAATAATTGTGAAATATTAGAGAATTATGGGTAGATGGGGATTTGTTCCATTTAAAATCAAGAGTGACTGGCTCGGACAGGATTTGAATTTTGGCATTGACAGGAAAATACGGCTGCACTAAGGAGCACTATACATAATTGGTATCATTTTAGATGATTAAGACTGTGGTACAAAAAAAGAAGTGGGGTTGTGAAGAGGTCATTAAGGGAATCATTTCTAAATGCTTCTGATGAAATATGTTGCATGCAGTCTGGCTCTGTGCTGGAGATCTGACTCTTCTGGGCAGGAATCTGTAATTCACCCTATGGACAAAAGTTACTCATTCAAGGGCTGCAGTGGGAATGTTGAAGAAGGAGAAGAGGAGTTTTTAAAGAGGAGTAAAAGAAGCCATCTTCAGCTTCAGCTATGACATCCTTGAACAAAGGTTTAGGCCTTAGGCATAACAGTTCTACTGTGTACTCTCCCTAACACCTATTCACACCCATGTGGAAGCACTCTGCTCTCTCCTGGGGCACTAGGGACTCACCTGGTGGGCACAGTCCAGTTGACTCCCTGCCCCTCACTTTACCTCAAAGAATTCCCTGTGTTGTAGTTGCGCGTAAAATAAATGAGTTCTAATCAAATGAAACGTTTGAATAAGAAACTACGATGTACCGCTCTCCTCGTTATCTGTGATATTGACCTGGTAATTACTTTGGCATTAGATTGGAACGGGATCCTGCAGAATCGCTTACCCTGACTTTGAACCCTTATTGTCTCATCTTAACTTTAAATTGGAAGGTGCAAAAGAGGCAAACTGGGCTCAAAAGTCTCATGTGAAAAGGGGCAGTTTTTGAAGTGAAACGATTCACCTCCCCATCATCAAACCACAGTTCTGTGTCATCTCAGACCATTCTTCAATCCATCCAGTTAAACAGCTTGAAGTGTTTCTGGCTGTGGAGACATCACTCTGTGAATATGCGGACATGGTAGTCTTTTTTGAGCAAATATGCTTTTTCTATTGCCTTGCCAGGCCAAGAAGTCTTTAGTCCATCTCAATTTAACTGACATCCCTCTGATAATTACTCCTCAGACATGTTTTTGATCATTCCCACATCAACTATATGCAGAAATAGTGACCTTTTAATTTTTCACTATTCAAATACATGTTACGGCCTCATAAACTCTCCTCGCACTCTTTATAAAGCCCAAAGTAGACTGGCTGCAGCACCCGCTCCAACAGGGTGGCAGGCTCCAATCGATTTATGACGTGTCATATCCTTTTCAGAAGCATAATATAAAAAAAGACATGGCATGGAAAGCAATTTCAGAAGCAAGAGGAGTGAATGGTTAATCACTGAAATTACTCAAAGTAATGCTTACAGTGTTTAATGTGATTTTCATCTAACTACAAAATGGTAATATCATGCGGTCGTTTCGTTTTCAGTGTCCTGTCTGGCCGCACAGCTCTTGATGCGGTCGGCAGAAACAGAACGAAAGCTGCCGCTGCAACGCGAACACATTCAGTGTATTTTCGGGGTGTTTCTGGACCAGAGTCCCTTGGCCAATCAAGACATAAAGCACAGCGCTTTGATGTAAACTGACCCAATAGAATTTAGATATGCAGTACTTTATTAAAAAAAAAAATAAAAAAATCCGCGACACAGCGAGACCACGAAAGGTGAACCACGGTATGGCGAGGGACCATTTTATCCCTTTTACTTATGTGCATTTCCATGTGCATCCTTATCAGACTACACTTCTTAATCGATTAGTGTGAATAGGACAGTCTTGAATATTACAATATTGGTCAATTGCAATTATTATTTATATTCGCAATTATTTTTCATATCCGCGATTACCGTGAATTATTTATTTTAACCACAACGTTGCATAAAATAACTATGAATCTGAGTCTGACATCATTGTACTGCTCCAGCAGCAGCACGCAGTGTCACCGTCGCAGACACATGTTGTTTACCTCTCGTTTTGATTGGATCGGCTGCGAGCTATGTCTAGGATAATATACTATGGCTAGGATAATAGCCTAACGATAAAGGAGAGCCTAGTAACGTGGATATGAAGCGATCTGTAAAATTTGCCATAAGAGAGTGCAAAAAAATTTACAAAAAAAAAAAAAAAAAAAATTCTAAGTATGTTTGGGCCAGCAGAGAAGGCCTTGCTGGCCCTGACGGCCCGCCACTGGCTGGTTGGTTCCTCAAGTTCCATCACAATTAGATGACGTAGGGCTGTTCGCGCTAGTGCCACAACGAAAGTTGCTACACCTGCATTAGACATTGCATGATGATGATGTCATATGAAGGGTCAAATGACGCAGGTCTAAATGCCGATATTTTTCTTTTCACATTATCTTTAGGTGCAGATAGTATGTGGGTTTAATTTTTCTTTTGTTTTTGGCCAAGTGAAAGTTATGTAAAATAAATTGACATGGCGTTTAATTTCCACTTATAAGCTAACATTAAAAAATAATAATAATAGAAATAAAGCAGGATCATGAATCTTTGTCCTCTGGCTTATCTCTCTCCATGTGGGCTCTCCATGTGGGAAATATATATCTCTAAATGGAGTCAAAGTGCATGCAGGACATGTTTTGTGGATGAATTGCATATTGCTTTGCATCCATCTTCGATCCAATTCACAGAGTATGCAGATGACGTAACTGTGTGACACAGTCTTTAACATAGCACTTGCTGTCCCTCTTATTCGACCACACACCCCAGAGATTTCCACTGTTGCTTGCTTATGGTGAATGCAGTTCACTGAACTAACATTGTCAGTAGATGTACAACCTGTTATTGTTGTGGACAGTACACATTTCCTGGAGCATCTGATAGACTGTGTATGGAAATGGTGTACAGCATTATTTTGCGCTCATTTGATCGATATGCAGCTGCATATAAAGTAGATCCGCTTTAATGGCATGAAGTCACCAACTCGTTCAATTCACATGTTAAAACACTGTTTCTATCTTGAAATTAACATGAAAAGCGGGAGCACGTGTGAATGCATACATCTGGATGTCATGGAGCAGATGTTGGCTGATTTTTATCCATCCATCCGTCCATCCATCCATTTTCTTCCGCTTGTTCCGGGGTCGGGTCGCAGGGACAGCAGTCTAACCAGGGAGGCCCAGACTTCCATCTCCCCAGCTACTTCATCCAGCTCTTCCGGTGGAATCCCGAGGCGTTCCTAGGCCAGCCGAGAGACATAGTCTCTCCAGTGTGTCCTGGGTCTTCCCAGGTGCCTCCTACTGGAGGGATGTGCCCTGAACGTCTCACCAAGGAGGCGTCCGGGAGGCACCCTGACTAGATGCCTGAGCCACCTCATCTGGCTCTTCTCAACGTGGAGGAGCAGCGGCTCTACTCCAAGTTCCTCCCAGATGGCAGAGCTTCTCACCCTATCTCTAAGGGAGAGCCCAGCCACCCTACAGAGGAAACTCATCTCGGCCGCTTGTACCCGCGATCTTGTTCTTTCGGTCACTACCCAAAGCTCCTGACCATAGATAAGGGTAGGAACAAAGATCCACCGTTAAATCGAGAGCTTCGCCTTTTCGTCCTCAGATTTGGAAGTGCTGATTCTCATCCCAGCCGCTTCACACTTGGCTGCGAACCGATCCAGCGAGAGTTGGAAGTCATGGACTGATGAAGCCAACAGGACCACATCATCTACAAAGAGCAGAGACCCGATCCTGAGGTCATCAAACCGGACACCGGACATGGCTGTGCGTAGAAATTCTGTCCATAAAAGTTATGAACAGAATCGGTGACAAAGGGCAGCCCTGGCGGAGTCCAGCCCTCACTGGAAACGAGTTCGACTTACTACCGGTAAAGCAGACCAAGTTCTGACACCGGTCATACAGGGAGCGGATGGGGGCCTGACACCCCATACTCCCGGAGAAACCCCCACAGGACTCCCCAAGGGACACGGTCAAGTGCCTTCTTCAAATCCACAAAACACATGTGGATTGGTTGGGCAAACTCCCTCAAGGACCCTGCTGAGGGTCTAGAGCTGGTCCGCAGTTCCACGGCCAGGACAAAAACCGCATTGCTCCTCCTGAATCCGAGGTTCGACTATCCAGCGGACCCTCCTCTCCAGTACACCCGAATAGACCTTACCAGGGAGGCTGAGGAGTGTGATCCCCCTTTTTAAAAAGAGGGCCCACCACCCCGGTCTGCCAATCCAGGGGCACTACCCCCGATGTCCAAGCGATGTTGCAGAGTCATGTCAACCACGACAGCCCCACAACATCCAGAGCCCTGAGGAACTCCGGGTGGATTTCATCCTCGGAGCCCTGCCACCGAGGAGTTCTCTCTCTCTCATATACACACACATTGCTTCAAATGCCACCAGTCTTTTCAAAAATGTTCTTTTTTTTTTTCCCTGGTGCCGCATGGAGTGGCAGCCTGTTACAGCAGCTCCCGCCTTTTGTAGTGTTTTTGTTACTTATTGCACCAGTTTTCCTCTTAACATCTCAACTTACTCTTTAACCTGTTGAGTGTAGTTTTGAACAGCAATGGATACTCGCTGGTTAACCTGTTTTATTTTGGTTTTGCTTTTACTGCTCGTAACAGGGGACCACGCGGAACGGAGTGAGAGCATTGTTTTTTACACATGGGACCAGCTGATCGCGCTGTGTAAACCGGTGCTACTGCCTGGACCGAGGCCTGAAATCCCTGAGGAGCTACGTAGGCGACTCAGGGGGTGTAGAGCCGGGGCTAAGCTGAAGGCTAAACGAAGGAGATATAAACCTTCGGTGCCTGCGATCATTATGGGAAATGTGAGATCGTTAGGCAACAAGATGGACAAGCTAGTGGCGCTTGTAAAGACTCAAAGGGAATTCCGGGAGTGCACTGTTATGTGTCTCACGGAGACGTGGTTTCACTCGTGTATCCCGGATTCCAGCGCTACTGTACCCGGCTTCAGAACAATACGGGCGGACAGAGTTGTGGAGAGGAGCGGTAAGAAGAAAGGAGGGGGGGTTGCGCTGTTTGTCAATGAGAAGTGGTGCAACCCGGGACATGTTACCGTAAAAGAACGTTTCTGTAGCCCAGATATTGAACTGCTTTGTGTGGGGATGCGTCCATACTTCCTGCCTAGGGAGCTCACCTCCGCCATTGTCGTCGCTGTTTACATCCCCCCATCAGCTGATGCCGAGGCAGCGTGTGAAACCATTCACTCCACCGTGTCAAAACTGCAAACCCTGCACCCAAACGCTTTCATAACCATCACTGGGGACTTTAACCATGTCACACTGGATAAAACTCTGCCAACATTCTACCAGTTTGTAAACTGCCCCACGAGAGACAATAGAACAATAGACCTTCTGTATGCAAATGCAAAGGACGCATACAGTGCCGACACCGTTCCCCCACTGGGAAGATCAGATCACAACCTGGTTGTTTTGACACCAAGGTACGTTCCTCTTGTCCAGCGGCAGCCTGCATCCACAAGGACAGTTAGGAGGTGGAATCAGGAGGCCCAGAAGGCACTGCAGCCAGTTAGCAGCTCGGACAGAGCAAATGAGCTGAACTGTTTCTTTAACAGATTTAGTTCACAGCCCTCCGCTGTGTCCCCCTCTCCCGCACACTCTGGCCTCCAAACACCCAGCCACCCCCTCCTCTACCCTCCCCCCACTCCACCGTGAGCCCCCTGGACCCACTCCCCCCGCTGACTGTGACTACTGGCCAGGTGAAGAGACAGCAGGAGAGACTCCACCAAGGCAAAGCTGCAGGCCCCGACGGCATCAGCCCTAAGGTACTGAAGACCTGTGCCAGCCAACTGTCTACTATCCTGTGCCTCCTCTTCAACCTGAGCCTGACCCAGGAGAAGGTTCCCACACTGTGGAAGACCTCCTGTCTGGTTCCTGTGCCCAAGAAGCCTGGTCCCTGCGACCCCAAAGACTACAGACCAATAGCCCTCACATCTCACGTGATGAAAGTTCTGGAGAGGCTCGTCTTGGCCCACCTTTGTCCTCAGTTAAGATCTTCTCTGGACCCTCTGCAGTTTGCTTACCAGCCCCATTTGGGGGTTGAGGATGCCGTCATCTACCTGCTGCAGAGAGCTCACTCACTTCTGGATGGTGCTGGCTGCACAGTGAGAATCACTTTCTTTGATTTCTCCAGTGCATTCAACACCATCCAGCCACTTTTACTGAGAGAGAAGCTGCAGACCATGATGGTTGACTCACCCACGGTCTCCTGGGTTACTGACTACCTGACAGACAGGCCGCAGTTTGTCCATCTTGGCGCTGCTCTGTCTGATGTGGTGGTGAGTGACGTGGGAGCACCGCAGGGGACTGTGCTGTCTCCATTCCTGTTCACCCTGTACACCTCAGACTTTCAGTACAACTCTGAGTCGGCCCACTTGCAGAAGTTCTCTGATGACTCTGCAGTGGTCGGGTGTATCAGTGGTGGACGGGAGGAGGAGTACAGAACACTGGTGAGTGACTTTGTGGAGTGGTCTTGGAGGAACCACCTGCTGCTGAACGTGGCCAAGACCAGGGAGATGGTGATCGACTTCAGGAAGAAGAGGATGGCCACACAGCCCCTGAGCATCCTGGGAGAGGACATCGAGGTGGTGGAGGACTACAAGTACCTGGGCGTGCACATAGACAGCAAACTGAACTGGAAGACCAACACCGAGGCTGTGTACAAGAAAGGGATGAGCAGACTCTACTTCCTGAGGAAGCTGAGATCCTTCAGCGTGTGCAGCAAGATGTTGGACATCTTCTACTAGTCTGTTGTTGCCAGTGCACTGTTCTACGCTGTGGTCTGCTGGGGAGGCAGCATTGGAGTCAGCAACACCAACAGACTAAACAAACTGATCAGAAAGGCTGGCTCTGTGATTGGTTGCAAACTGGACACCATGGAAGCTGTGGTGGAGAGGAGGATGCTGAACAAACTGTTAGCTATTCTGGATAACCCGGACCACCCTCTCCACCCACTCCTGGACAGGCAGCGGAGCTCCTTCTCAAACAGACTGATTCAGCTCCGCTGCCACAAAGACAGATACAGGAAATCTTTCCTGCCCAGTGCAATAACCCTGTTCAATAAGTCCGTCTGACTGAGACTCACAGCCCTTGTGCTGTGATGGGCTCCATCAGTACTTTCTTGTGGCACATTGTCATAATTATTTATTGAATATTTCACAGTCATATCCCCATTGCACTGATATTGCACACTATTATACTGTAAATATATGGTAAATATGGTAATACTGACGATGCTGCTGGGACAAGTCAACTTCCCATGTCTGGGATCAATAAAGTATTTCTATTCTATTCTATTCTATTCTATTCTATTCTATTTTTCGTTGCATTTGTGTTCATTGAAATAGTGCCAGGAGAAGCTTTCCAATAATTGTTTCTGCATAGTCATTGCCAACGGGCCAAAGCAATTGATTTATTGATAAACTGACTTCACGTGGAAACAAGATCACTAATATACAAACCATTTGAAAATAAAATGTCTAGTACAACATGACAATGTAACACATAAATGTTGGTATGTATGGTAAAATACCAAGATTCAGTTTGACAGTTCTTTTAACATTCAAGTTATAGGCACTTTATTAAATTCTACAGGCAATCCAAGTGCATGTTATTACCGGAGGTATTTATCCTGTTATCCTGGATATCCTTATCCAATTTTTGATAAACACGGTCATTTTAATCAACTGAAATCGTATTATCAGATCAACTAAAGTCCAGTTTTTGTTTTCATTCAAAAGCTGTGTTTCCTTGTATGCCCTAGAGCAAGGGTCAGGAACCTATGGCTCGCGAGCCAGATGTGGGTCTTTTGATGACTGCATCTGGCTCTCCGATAAATCTTAATTGACATTTCTTAACACAGTAAGTAATGAATAATAGTAAAACATTACAGAAATCATAGTGTTAAAAATAATTAAAACATGTTAAGCCCTTAAATATTAGAATAATTACAGCGGTACAGAACAGCGTTGCCGTGGACGAGCTTCCGTGTTGCTGCCCTGACACTGCACTGCTGCTCTGTGACAGGTTCACCAGTTACCAAAAATGAATTTTTCAGGAAAAACAAAGTTATTTTTTTTCATCTGAAGGCAAGACGCTTCCGTAAAAACAAATATATTTATTTTATTGCATTTGTTCACTTTTTATTCTGTACGGAATATTTGGCTGCCTGTGCTTAATGATCGGTTTGAGGTTTGTTTAATCATTATTTTCAGCTTTTGCTGGGCTGCACCACAAATCCACACTGACTCGAACTTAAGTCCATGATGTCAGCTCTCACTTGAGATTTGATCATATCATCTGCTCACGTCCAGATTGATAAATGCCGATGCTTGTGTGGAAATGGTTGTGTAGCGTACCTACACAGTGTCATTACAGGACTCTGGTAGGAGACTCATTGCCCACAGATGCGTGAGCCAAAAGTCCAGAAGAGAAATGTGGATTGGTGAGATAATTTTTTTAAAGCCAAAGATAAAGATTAAGGTCTGTGATTTACCTGAACGGAGTCAAACTGATGTATGCACGTCAACATTAGATTACTAGAGAAGCATCCCATGCCATGTAAGACTTTATCAATGCATTAAGTTCAGTGGGTATTTGCGGCGAACCCAAAACACATTTGTCATATTGACACATGGTGGTTGTCAATAAATCTGTCAGCTTGTGTTGGATGGCTGTTTTTCCACATAAAGCAGAGTGATTCTGAGATTTGAGAGTGGTTTCATTGGGAGACGACAGACTTACTTTCTATAAGTGCTCATTTTTCTCTGGTGGAGGTGTCCTGGAAGTCTACAAAACCAAGAAAACAAAAAAAAAAAGAGTTTTATTGAACTCGAGCTTTGCAATATGCTTGGAAATGTACCAAAGCAATTATTTTTTTAAAGAAATCCTGCTTTACTGTCATTAATGCTTGTTCACGTTGAACCTCCAATCTAAATACTATTGAGTACAGATGCTGACATTTTCAGGTCATAAAATTCTCTTAAACAAACTACATGTGCACAACAATGACCAAACGACACAAAGGTCGTTTGGTCTTGTTGTGAATCACTCAGGAATGAACCGGAACCAAATGCAGACTTCCAGCAGCTCAGTGATATTTAATGAGTCCAACAAAGGTAGACAAAAAACAACTGAAAATGCTCCACAGGAGGAAAAGCCATCCAATGAAAAAACACCGCAGCAACGTGCTGGGCTCCACTCAGTCATCCGCTGGCATTTTCAGTCCAACTGAAAGTGACCCTCTCAAAGGGGACTCTTGGCGACGTTCAAGCACAGAACAAGAGTTAGTTTCCTTTCCTCGAAGAGCAGAGACACGTTCAAACGTAACAGTTATCCTCTCTCAACGTCCTGACACCGGTGCGCCGGTGAGCGCTCCTTAAGAAGCACTGGTGCTGATGAGTCGCAGGTGTGTCTCATCGGCCGCACCTCTGGGTCTCCCACGTACCCTGGAGGAAAAACAAAGCAAAACAGAACATTAATAAAGACCAAGCCCCAAATCCGAACTACCGACCTGGCCGGTTCCTCACAGGTCTTTCAGTGAGTTCAGTAATTGCTGAGCGCTTTGTAGTTATTGTGTCATCATGTCATAAAGTACCTCATTAAATTCTCCAAGGCTTCTTTGCTCAGTTACCCAAAAACTTTTTTGCCATTTTTTTTTTTTTTTTTACTTCCATTGTCTTATGGGCCTGTTGCCTCTGTCTCAGTGTTTCTTGTGCGCCAGCTCCGAGCAGCCGTCTGTGTTGTCTGGTTGTCTGTGTTCTGATATTAACTGTCACTGTGTTGATAAAGATGACAGCAGCAGGTGCAAACACACACACACACACACACACACACACACACACACACACACACAAAAAGAAACTGTGGCACCAGGATGCATTAATAAATTAATAGAAAGATCCGATGTGATAATTTTGTTTATTTACCTATATTTATTCATAATAGTCGCAAACCAAACCAAAGTCGCAAATCTATGAGCAGTTCACACAATGTGCATATCTTTAGAAATCACACCACTATTATAGGCCTTATCTGAGTTGGATCTTCACCAAAGTAAAACAATTCATACTGTAAGACAGGTGATAAATCAGCTCTGTGGTCTACATTTGCAGTAAATCCTTCAGTCCAGTGCTGAGAGACTTTAGTCCACAACCTGTTCCTGTCAACTTACCTTGCTGCGTTCATCTGCCCTGCCAAAACTGCCTGATTTCAAGACCATTATGTGGTTACACAGCACAGCACAATGGCCCTGAGACAACAGCTGTGAACCTGCCCTAATGCTGATTATCACAACCTGTTGTCTGTTATACTGTTGTTATAACCTTAAATGCTGCAGGCTGGACCCCAGCTGCTCACCAGTCAGCATTATGGCAACTGCTAAACATAGTTTATGTCAACAAAGTGCTTAAGTTAGGTTTTCATTTATTTGTTCTTTTTTTTTGTTGTTGTTTTTTCATATTACCAATGAGAATTCTTTAATATAAAATAATCATTATTATTTTACATTAACAATACTATTGCACTAATAATACTCTAACCGTTATTATTGCATATGCTTAATAATAATAATAATAATAATAATAATAATAATAATAATAATAATTATTATTATTATTATTATTATTATTAGTAGTAGTAGTAGTAGTAGTAGTATTTTATGTGTAAAAAATTCTGAAGCTCAGCTGCCATCCTCTATTCAGTGGGCTTCTAAAACACTTCAGGCATAAGTAGGCCCAAGGGGATCACATTAATTGGAGACCAAGGGCAAAAGTTAAGTATGTCGCTTAATGAAGTAATTAACAGTCACTGCATCAAAGGCTTGTGATGATAGCAAATGTGTTTTTGTCTGGTCACTCAGACCTTATATTTACTGTTTTTACTGTGATTTCACTGGCCATTGTTTTATCCTCATGGTGAACGTGTGTATGGCATTGGTTCCTTCTTCCTCCATGAATTTACCCCCCTCCCCCCCCCCCCCCTTTTTTAACATTTCAATTCTTTTCACCCAATTCTGCATTCAAAGGTTGAGGTATTACGGACTGACAATGGTTGACCTTTCCCACAGCATGCCTCTATTATCTAACTGGACTAATCATGCTTCTCTTATTTCTAAGGCTGATGTGAGGGGGCACAGGGATGTGACGAGGAGAAATGCCAAGGTCTTGCTGTGTTCACATTTTGTCTCAGTTTGGACTGTGGTATTACAGATCAATTGGATCAACTGAGAATTTTCTCCTTTATCAACTATGGTCATAATTTCCCCAATCAATGAAATGTCTTTAAAAATAGAACATAATAATAGAAACTTCATACATTAAATTTGAAAAAAAAATCTACTTGCAAAATATATCATATAAATTAAAACTAATCTTATTCTGTTATGAAGCCGAATAGATAATTGCGTGCAGTATTAACACTGTGAGTGTTTCCTGAAATGGTGACCATAAGTAGTTGCTCACATTACACATATGTTTTAGGTAGCAGTTGATATTGTGCATCTAATAAGTGCAGTTTCTTCACGGTGGAACATTTAATTTTGTTTTCACATAGCATCTATTTCAGAGGGGCTTAGGGGTGTGGAGATAAATTAAAAGAAACAGCCCAGAGGTCCATTTTCATAATTATGTTTTGGTGCCAAGCCCAACTGGCTAGCCCTCTTAGAACAGGAGATTGACAGATAGAGAAGGTGAAAAGAAATCAATGCTTTTTGTTTAAACGGCCCTACGGTTTTTGTTTTTATTTTTTAAATTATTCAAGAGACATGATATGGATGTGATATTGGTTTGAGCAGAAGGCTGAACAGATAGACAAATGACTGTGCAGCCCGTGCGGGTGACACCTTTTTGATTTTAACAAGTAATACTTCCACATCTGTCTATGTGGTACTTGTAGCAAACCAAACTTAGGTCAGCCAGCCCTCTTTTGGCAGCAGTAAAACAAAAGTAAAAGGAAATCATAATCGAATCACATCGCATACATCAAATTGGTATATCATTCCTCAAGTCAGTTCTAAAGTCATTAGATACTAGTTTCATGTGACTAGTTTCATCAGTTGCATCCTTCTGTATTTTTTTTTTTTTTAATTTGTTACACTGTTCTCAGGATATCTGTCTACTCAGATTTGACTGCCTTATTTATACCATAAAGTATAAAACAAAATTTAAAACTACGAGGTGTTGAGTGACAGGCTTTTTGATCTGTGTGTCTACTCATCCTCATGTGTCAAGACAACACTGACCTCTACATGACTACATGTTTTATTTTACTATCCTTTTTCTAGAACTGTCCCAGCATGTCCCACTCTGTCAGATGTCATAATCGTAACCTTATAAACGTCTTCACATTTAGTGTTCATGACACCCAAGATGACAGGACTAACTGTGTGGCAGAGGATTTCTGTTTTATGACAGCCGCCCACCGTTGATGGCGTCAGAGAAAAATGCTATCAAAGCCAGAAAAAGGAGGTGATCATCAGAAATAGTTGATTCATGCGTGGGAATTTGCAGGTGTGGTGGTTAATATTGATCAAAATTTGAAATAGAACCATTAACTGCTCTTGTTAATGTCCATAGCAGTAACCTCATGGACACCAGTCACCCATTAAGCTACTGCAACCATTACATTGTCTGCTGGTTTGATGCATTATTTAATCAATCATCAATCCCTGATCAATATTATGATTCTCTATATAGATGTATGTGCTCCTCTCCTCTCCTCTCTTCTCCTCTCTAGTGTCTGTTTTTTGTAAACAGTCTTGAGGCTATGTGTTATTGAGGCTATAAAGTTAAAATTTGTGTAATGAGGAAGGGTGTGGCCTAAAGAGATCAGTACCCTATATCAGGTGTGCATAATTATTCAGCACCTTCTTTTCCTCTGGGAAAATGGGCCAGAAAAAAAGATCTAACAGACTCTGAAAAGACAAAAAATTTAAAGTCATTCAGAGGGATGTACACCTTTTGAAATTGCCAAAATGCTAAGGCGCAATCACAGAACCATCAAACGTTTTGTTACAAATAGCCAAAAGGATTGCAAGAAATGTGTTGAGAGAAAAAGACACAAATGAACTACCAAAGATTTGAGAAGAATCAAACGTGAAGGTAGCAGGAACCCTTTATCCTCCAGTGCTGCCATATTCCAGAACTGCAACCTATGTGGAGTGTCCAGAAGTACAAGGTGTTCAGTGTTCAGAGACACGGCCAAGGTAAGAAAGGCTGAAACTCAACCACCACTGAACAAGACACGTAAAATGAAACATCATGCCAAGAAATATCTGAAGACAGATTTTATAAATGTTTTATGTACTGATGAGATGAGAGTGACTTTTGATGAACCAGATGGATGGGCCCATGGCTGGCTCAGTAATGGGCACAGAGCTCTACTTCAACACCAGCAAGATGGAGGTGGGGGTACAGATATGGGCAGGTATTGATAAAGCTAGTTGGACCTTTTTTGGTTGACTCCATGGATGGAAGAATTTTAAGTGTAATTTAAAAGAAAAATGGCTTTTTTGGTCACTGATTATTTTTATTTGAAATATCAAATGTTTATCTGTAAATTATGAGTTGTTTTGTCTGTTATTCTCAGTTTAACAGATGAAAATATACGAGTCTTGGAATACATTTCTTTTTCTTGAGTTGCATAATAATCCTGCACATTAATATTTACCTAATAATTGTGACACAGATACTACCCTGAGAAAGACAAAACCTCACTTTTAATCCCTTAAATATTCAGGTTATAATATTTATTAATATTTTGGATTGACCAAGAGCACTGTTGATGTTCAATAATAAAATTAATCCTAAAAAATACAATTTGCCTAATAACTGTGCTAGCAGTATTGTGGAGGCAGAGCAAATAAACATGCTATGTACATAAGTATGGTAAATCTGCTGAAGTGAGGGATTTTTTTTTTGATGTAGATTTGTTGTGAAAAACTGTAAGGAGGAAAAAAAATTCACAGCACAATACAGATCATAGATGCAAAAGACGAGAGTAGAGTTTGTAATACGCTCTGTGGTATTAGGACTGTGGTTGACATGGACTTATTTTCTTTCAATGTATGTGATGGAAATTAGTGCATTTTAGAGATTACGTTCTAGTGTTTCTGCTCCTTTAAATCCGGACCTCACTGTCACCCACTTGTGATCAACTTTTAGACAGTAGAGCTTTGAGACAGTAGCGCATGTTTGCTCAGAATTCCTAGACCATTTGGAAGCTTGTTAGCGAGTTCCAATTGCACTGCCACTTAATAAACAGTGACTTAAACTCATTTCCATTCAAAATTGAGGAGTATGGAAAGAATTCCTCAGTGTCTTAGAGTCGGTTATGATCTATGTCCACTGTGTTGCTAATGCAACACTGGGAGTGAGTAGGACGAGAGTAATTAAACAGTGTTTGGTCATCAAACTGACTTACTAGGCTGTATCGTGTTTTCAATTGGCCAAAATTTTCATGCATAGATGTCGATTTATTCTTTTAAAATCTAATTTTAAAGAATATGCTCCAATGGCTGGCATGCTTTTTGAGGTAATCCACACCAGAGCCATGCTTTATAGACAGAAGTTCGTCCACTCTGCACCCTTGAAATGCCTCAAACCGCTTGCTGCCCTGACATGCTGCATTACCTAATGTGACGCACGTTAACCTGTTTATGTCAGCACTGGTCAATACATTGTTCATACAAGCATCTCAGTTGGGAGATGACAGCTTCTGACTCCAACGAATAAGAACACCCCTATGAGACAAGGGCTGCAATTGTTTTCCATCCATCCATTCATTTTCTTCCGCTTATCTGGGGTCGGGTCGCGGGGGCAGCAGCCTAAGCCCAGACTTCCATCTCCCCAGCTACTTCATCCAGCTCTTCTGGGGGGATCCCGAGACATTCCCAGGCCAGCTGAGAGACATAGTCTCTCCAGCGCGTCCTGGGTCTTCCCGGGGTCTCCTACCGGAGGGACGTGCCTTGAATGCCTCACCAGGGAGGCGTCCGGGAGGCATCCTGACAAGATGCCTGAGCCACTCTACTCCGAGCTCCTCCCGGATGGCAGAGCTTCTCACCCTATCTCTAAGGGAGAGCCCAGCCACCCTATAGAGGAAACTCATCTCGGCTGCTTGCACCCACAATCTTGTTCTTTCGGTCACTACCCAAAGCTCATGACCATAGGTGAGGGTAGGAAAAAAAATCGACCGGTAAATCGAGAGCTTCACCTTTTCATCTTCAGATTTGGAGGTGCTGATTCTCATCCCTGCCGCTTCACACTCGGCTGCGAACCGATCCAGCGAGAGTTGGAGGTCACGGACTGATGAAGCCAACAGGACCATATCATCTTCAAAGAGGTGACAAAGGGCAGCCCTGGCGGAGTCCAACCCTCACTGGAAACGAGTTCGACTTATATCACAGCTCCGGTTGTGCCAGACAAGCTTATCCTACGTCCACCAACTAATCAGCAGGACCTGACCAAATCAGGTCACTGGCCTCTCCTCGTACATTGGCAAAAGGACCGCCCGTGCCACCCATGAAGCGGAGATGTCCAGCATGTAAAACCAGATGAAAGTGAGCAGTGAAGATCAGCTTGCTGTAGCACAAATCTCCTGCAGGTCCACCCCCCTGAATAAACGCCACGAAGTGGCCAAGCTCTGGGTCAAGTCAGCACACGGACCCCCAAGAGGCTGCAAGCCCTGATTCAAATAAGCCAAAGCTATCGCCTCCACCACCCAGTGGGAGAGGTGCTGCTTTGTGACAGGTCTGCCCTTGTGAGGACCAGCCCAGGAGAAAGAGCTGATCACTGCTCCTGAAGCCTCTGGTCCTATCCACATAGGTGCACACCGCGCAAACTGGACACAATGCATGTGCGTGTTGCTTGTCCGGCGCAGCAGTGAACGCCGCCAGGTCGATGGGGGAACATGACCCCACCACCTTTGGCACAAAAGCCAGGTTTGGCTTCAAAATCATACGCACGTCGTCTGCGAAGAACTGCGCACACGACGGGTGCACTGACAGAGTGTGAATGTCACTGACGCGTTTAGCCGAGGCCAAAGTGAGCAGCAACACCGCCTACTCCCTGTGCATCGGTGAACCCCTGGAGAGCATGTCTGCTTCCGTATTTAGAGACCCCGGGACATGCATCACTCTGATAGACAAGAAGCAATCGCTGCTCCAGAGGATCAGCTGGCACGCCAACGTGTGCAGATGGCGGGAGCGTAAGCCCCCCTGCCAGTTGATGTAAGCCACCGTCGTCATGTTGTCCATGCATATCAGGACATGATGACCCCGCAGGAACGGAAGGAAGCATTTCAGGGACAGAAACTCCGCTGACGGCACCCATGACAGCACCCATCGGTACCCCCTGTGTCAGGAACGGCAGGGCTCTCCAGTGACGCAGCGCCAGAGAGCACTCGGGCGTGACAAGCACCCTTTGTGCGCCATGATGCGCGGAATCCAGCCTGTGCGCAGCCACCCAAAACTCCCTCATGTGGAGCCGACCCAGTTTACGCCTCTGCATCCTGCCGCGACTGCGCAAGCAGCAGCCAGTCGTCCAGGTATGTGGCCAGGCGAATGCCCTTCCGCCTCAGCGGTGCAATCGCCGCCTCTGTGCTGCGTACAAACACCCTGGGACTCAGAGAGAGGCCAAAGGGAAGCACTCGGTACTCATAACACACCCCCTGGAAAGCGAACCATAGATACTTTCTGTGGGGAGGATACATTGGAATGTGGAAATACGTGTCTTTCAGAACCAATCGTTCTGTCACACGAGATGCAACAGAGATGCGTGTGTAAGCATCCTGAAATTGTATTTCCTGAGATGTCTCTTTAGAGCATGTAAATCCAGAATAGGGCGAATTCCGGTTCCCTCCGTCTGGAAACCAGAAAATATCTGGAATTGTGGCCCATCTGAGCCAGATCGGGTGGGATGATGCAGCTCGCACCCTTGTTTAACAGCGAGTCTTTTTCCTCCTGTAAAACACGGGTCGCCTCCACCCAAGCCAGCGAGCTCACTATGCCAGCGAACCGAGGCAGAAAAGAGGCGAACTGCTAACCATAACCTCTGGTGATCGTGCTCACCACCCAAGGAGATGCTGCGATGGCGCTCCATCGCTTGCTCCTGAGAATGAGGGGAGACACCATGTCTGTCATTTCTACCACAGGGGAATCAATGCCTGGTACAAGGGAGCCCCTAGCGGCGAAAGGGTAGGAGCACACCCAGGTGGGACTCAAGCGGTCCCTCAGCGAGACGGGGCCCATCTCTGGTGAGATGTCGCCATCTGCTAGAGAGGTGGGGGTACTGCACGCAGGCGTCGCCGCGTGAGCCCAGGGTGACGTCAACCCCAGCAACCCCGCCCGGGGAGGTAATCCCCAGGAAGGGACAGCAGGCGTCGCCACCGTGCTGCTTATAGTTTTGTTAATTTTGTTTACGCGCTGAGCCCTCAGCTTTTGGCTTGGCTGCTGCAGCAAAACAACATTTAATAAAAATAAAAAACATTTAATAAGCTGTCCTGGGTTGTCATCTTGGGCCAGGGTGGACCACGGCAGCTGGAGGACGGTGCCACAGGGAAGATGTGGGGGCACGCAGGAACGGTGAACTGGAGGAGCTGGGAAATGGGGAACATCCAGCGTCCTCACTGTAGAGAAGGAGGCTGGTCAGGCCTTCTTCTTCTTCCTTGACAGGTAGGTGGCGGTCTGCGCAGATTTTCCCGGCGCCGTGCCTGGAGTCGAGGGGTTCCTGGCCCACGGTACTCGTGATGAAGCAGGAGGGGCGGGGGCCGAATTGGTGCACTTCTGCACTCTAGGCTGCAAAGCCTGGGGTCCCGGCGTGAATTCCTTTCGCTGCGCTGCTGGAGGAGGAGCAGAAGCCTTCGAGCCGGAGCGCCACGTCTTCCTTGCGCTTCACCTCGCAGCGCTGCTGCATCGATGCAAGGGCGGACCCAAACAGACCCAATCGGGCTGTCCAGCACGTCGTCTTTCTCTCTGTCTGAAAGTGAGCCACTGGGCGTGCTCATGGAGAATGAGGGTGCCCATGATCCTCCCCGTCGCCTGCACTGTACAGCGCTGAATAAAAAGGCAGAGATCGATCATAAAACAGGAATTTCTTCCCACACCACCTGATTGCGTATTCGGAGATAGTCCTCACAGAGCTCTGCTTGGTAGGCTGTGAGCAGGGACAAGGCGTTGAGAGCCCTGGCAGCGACTGCTGAGGCTTTATATGCCTGCTCCGTGAGCGCAGACTGAAGGCGGTTAGACTTGGACATGAGGCTGGGAGATCTGGAAGGCAAGATGGGCGGCAATGAGCGGCTCAACAGGAGGACGACTGAGCAAACCCAACCTGTCCATCGCCTCACAATCTAATGCGGAGGCTCTGGGAATGGTGCTCCTGCCGCTATAAGGGCGGTCAGCCCAAGAGCGTGTCAGCTCCTCCAGCAGCTCCGGGAATATAGGGAGGGGTTGCTTCGCTGCGTCCCTGGCCAAGGGCAATGTCTTCCCCTTGTAGCGGGACCTAGGAGCCTCCGCTATGGCAACTGGCCAGGGGACATCCAGCCGGGCAGCTGCACGTTTGAATGCGTCCAGCATGACCGAGCTGGAGTGTGCAGCGGCGGTCACACCGCTCGTGTCCACAGTCGGCAAAGCAGAGAGGGCCAAGGGCTGTGCAGTCCCGGACATAGAGACGGAAATGTCGTCACCGTCCTCATCCTCAGAGATGAGGAGATTAGAGATCCTCATCCTGCTCCCTGTAGTTGAGGTCCAGGAGACCCCAAGAGCAGAACCAGCTGGGAAACTCAGCTGGCGGCTGTGGGAGCGGCGTCTCCTGTCTCCTGCTCCTCTCCGGCTTCTGGCGCGGAGGGGAGGCAGGGGTCCTTGCCAGACAGGCTGACCTGGCAAGCCAGCCGTCTGTGCAAGCTTTTGGCCAGGAAGGCCGAGCAGTGCTGGCATGAGCCCAGGTTGTTGAGCGTCTGCCGGGCATGTTCCAGCCCGGGCCATGTTGAGTAAGTTTGATGCGGGTCTCTCACCGCAATGAAGTTGCCACAGCGACACGTGCAGGGCTCAGATGCTCTGGGGTTTGGAGTCTTGTCAGCCATTTCTCTGTGCTAGAAAGCGGAAGATAAATGGAATGAGTTACCTGTGGATGCCAGAGAAGCTTCAGAGTGAGAAGAGGTGTCTGAAAGAGGTAGTGACGTCCGCGTATGACATATATAGCAGGCGGGTCTGCCTGCCGCGGACGGAAGTTCACCAGCCAATCAGAATTGGTGTAATGAGATTGGTGCTTCTTTGAGGGCTGACGAAGGCGTTCATTCCATATGCAAATAACCTCAAGTTTTCCCCTAACTGTCATCAGTCAGTAAACTCATAATTCCAATAATCCCCATCTCTTCTACAGCCATTTCTGGCAGCTAACTTGTAAATCTCCCTTCCAGTAACTTACTCCTGAGAAAGACTAATGGGGACATTGTCATCCATGATGCACGGTACCACAGCTTCACCTGATAAATCAGGAACTGGAAATGAGAAAGGAATCAATGCCAGTTGTGTTAACACTTATTAGGTCAGGAATCTTTATATTTACAACTAACATTTTATAAGCTTCAATACAAATTTGTTTATTGTGTTGTTGACAGGGATGTGATGTTTTATGAAAGAGAATTTCATCTTCCCTAACTGCCTTAATCTTTCCTAAATTCACTCGTGAAGCATTACTCATTAATAACGAGATTAATGCCTGTTTTTGTTATTGTCTTTCTTACAGTAATGCACTTCAGACATCTTAAGTATCACATTTTGAAAGTAGCAAATATTTGAAATGGAATATAGCAGTCTGTCTTTTACAGGGACGTCACTGACACTGGACCAGTATTTGTTGAATTTCAGCAAAAAAAGAGCAGCAACTATTCTGTAATTATGAGAAGCCGGAGGCGGCACAAGCCTAAGAATTGTCAACTTGAGGCTGAGAGGGTGTTGAACGCAGGGGCTGTTAAGGTGATGTTCCTGTTCAGAGAAAAAAAAAAAAAGAGGATAATTGTCAGGATAAGGTCTATTTTGAACTACATCGCTCTATCCATGTGATTTGGATTGCAGATGTACAGGGGGTGTTCTGTCCACTGAACTGCAGTGACAACCCTCATCACACTAGAACTCCAGTAATTAGATAGATAGATGGATAGATAGATAGATAGATAGATAGATAGATACTTTCATCTTCAAGAGAAATTCACAAGAAAAAATCAGCAGAGAGCATGTACGCAGTCCCCCACAACCAGAAATTATGCAGTCGAGATTCCCACATTTGGGGAATTCGCAGGGGTTAACACAGCCGCAGTGCTGGGTGAACCACCTTCTTGATCATGGTGTCTCCCCTGCAAAGTAAGTAATTATCCAGGACGAGCCAGTGGGACAAAATAGATAGTTCTTTGTGGAAGGCTAAAATAAAAAATGGTCTCTCACCCCCACCACACAGACACACACCCATGAACTTCTATCTTGAGGACATTTCATAAGCGTAATGTTTTAATAAGCGTAATGTTTTAATAAGCCCCTTACCCTAACCTCAACCCAACCTTAAAACCACATTTGTTATGGCGCGTAGTGTTTAGGACCCAAACGCAGATACGAGGCAGGCGATCAAAAGCAAAAACAACCCTTTATTGGGTGTACATGGGGAAACAGAAGGCGCTCCGACTGGAGGAAAAACAATGTTCATGCAAAACTCAAAGTCCAAACTCTTCACGGGGAGGCTCCACTGCGGTTTGTCCAAAGACCTGAACTCAGACTCTTCTCAAGGAACGTGGTGACCTGGGAACAGGGGCAAAAACTCTCATGAGTCACAATCCACAAAAAACACAGGAAAGCTTCAGTCCGAGTAAGTCTGGTACCACTCTGCAGGTGAGACAAAAACCAACAATGATCCAGCAATGGGGACCAGCTGGAAGCCTCCCCAAATCAGCCACTGATGAGCCGATCAGCAACAGGTGTGCAGCCACTGATGGATCTCGAGAACCCGCGCCCTCTGCAGGGAGAACACAGGACAACCCACACACAACATAAAGGGCCGGGAAGCCGTATCCTAACAACATTTTTACCTTTCCACAGGCCTTTGAATGCATATTTTAGGTACTCAGGATGCAGCAACTACAAGCACACACAGACACGCACATAAAATATCAGCAATAGGCTCGTGCGGTTTAGTTTTCAAGCCTTCTAATATGTTTTTTTTCCCTTCCTGTCTTTGGAAAAAATAGCTGAAAGAACACCTCTTTAGATCATTGCAATTAGTAGTTTGGGCTGGATGCTGGAGTGTTGGCTATGTCCCAGCTCTCTGTGTTGGGTAAAATGGAGTGGACCTGCTGGGCTGGTTTCCGGTTTCCAGAAAGCCCTCTGCCCCTTTGCTTTTATTGAAGCAGTACTTAAGCAGCTGTGCTTGTGCTGAACTACTAAAGGCGAGATTTTTTTTCCCTTGGTCACTGCTGTTCATCTACCAGTACAGACAAAGCTACATAATAACACTCTGCTTCTTTCCTAATTTGTGAGCCTTCCATCCTAATTTTTCTCAAGACAGTTAACCCTGTTGTATTAATGTGTCTATTTTCTTACATTTAACCAAAACCAGAACAAAAGGAAAAGAAAATTCAGACTAGAATATTTTCACCGTGGACAAATATGTGGTTACTATCTGCATGCCAATTGAAAAAACAGTCAGAAGTAGGACAATAGCTCCCCTAATGATGCTGGAAGACACAGTGTAGGAATGTGACACACTGTAGACTCTGTGTACAGTTAATAATAGATGTAATTTCAAAGGTAAACATAAGGTGTCTAATGTTACTGAAGCATTGTTGTCATTTTTATGTTGGACAAACAGCCTGTCACAGTGGAACACACCCTCAGCCACTTTCCAAGTCTTTAAGATGCGCAAACACATGTGCTTTTCTGTCCTATTCTTTAAACAGCTAAGTGTGGCTTCATAGAGAGAACGGCAATCCATCAAAGTGCTCATTGCTGTCGTGAGCAAAGAGACGGCGCTCTAAGCAAGAGCCCTCTTACACAAATTTGATTTACCTTAATTTGCCTCAAACACTGACATGTGAGAGCTACAAGTGCTAATTCAAGCTGACACCTCCAGCTGCCAACAGGTGTGTCCATTTAGTTCAGTTTCAAATCCCAGTCTCACACTAAAATCTGAAGTAAAATCTTTACTTCAAGATGTCGCTGGATTGAAGTACTGTAGTTTAGAATTATTTATATTAATTATGAAGTGCATTTTCAGAAAAATAATGCCACGGAAATTTGCATGAATAAAAATCTTTATTTGAAATATGGTTTGAATGGTTAAAAATATTTTTCTTTTGAACAATATTTAAAAATATTTTTCCTTTTCTAAGATTTAACATATTTTCATTTGGATTTTAATTTCATCCCTCATTATTTCAGCTTCTGCAACAAACTAAACTGTTGCCTTTATATTTTTTTGTTTTGTGTAGATAAAGAAGGTTTAACCTAGGGATTGTTATTTAAGACTGGGGCAAAATAAATAGAGATAGTCAACTTTTGGATGAGATTACAGACTGTGCCTAAAACGATAACCTTTACATATGGACTTAATCTGACCATGTCCAACTGGTTAATGTTTTATTACTTATTCCATAACATGCTGTCTAACAAGGCCATTACCTGCAACAACACAAGTGTCTAAACCATTAATCATCCACTAAATGTTCCAGTTCAATGACAATTTGTATTTAAGTTCTTTTCATTGTGCTGTTCACATGAGACCAAGATGACACCCAAGAACCGAACAGTACCTGGCCCTTGCTAGGCTTCAAATGATATGTTCTCAAAGAGACGTGGCCACTAAGCTTTGAGTGTCTCAGGGTGCCGTCAAGCCCTTCATTGAGTACAGTGCCTTTGCAGAACTGGGTGGCGATGCCGCTCAACTCACGGTGTTTTTAATGGAGATGAGAGGCACCCGACTGTCACTTCAGACCAGTCAGACCCATTTACACCAGCATGGTCTTCATGCTAGACGACCTGCGATTGTATTTGACTGATTAACGTGCACACATCATTTTGCTGAAGTCGATTACTAACAACTTGAACCTTGCCATTTATATATATGATATGCCTTGCTATTTTTATATATGATACGACTCTTCCTACAATGTTGAGATAGTGTATAGAAAAAAACTATTTTTAGTCCTTTCTCTGAGTTTTCTTTAAGACAAAAAGTTGTTTATGGAAAACAAAAATATTCTGTTTCTGGTTACGAGGTAAAACCTGTGTGAGGTAGTGACAATCTCAGACACTTTGACAGAAAGTGTGATCTAGAGCAAAATACCAAGTCATAAAGCGAGTGCACTAGCTAGATGGTAAAAAGACCTGCACGTCCTCATGACCTTCAGGTAAAAAGAAGTAAAAGGAAAAGAAGTCTTTATTAATCCCAGTTGAGAAATTACTGTTTTTACACTTGCATTATGCACAAGCAATCCTAGAGGGAGAGGTACCAGAGTGAATAAGTTGCGCTGGACAGTCACCGTCAACATTTTGGGGGTTCGATGTCTTGCTCAACGGCACTTCAGTGCTCAAAAAACATCCCAGCACCTCTCCTGCTTCAAGCCCACTTTTCAATTCCATCTCCAAACCCAGTTCCCTACAGACTGTGCTCATTGTTTCCATTTCATGCTCCCTGTTTTTTTTTTCTCCCCAGGTGGCCAATCTTGCTTGTTCCATTTCCAACAACGAAGAGGGAGTAAAATTAGTCCGTATGGCTGCCACCCAAATCGACAGCCTATGTCCACAGGTGAGTAAAACTCAATCCCTGAGGCAAAACTTTTCACAAACACCACAAGTCAACACATTTGGATGCTTTTTATTCACACTAAGAGCTGTTTGGAGGTTTGGAACAAAACTAATAGATGACAGACCAATAAGCGTGGCCAGCTGGCTAGAGGGAAGAGACAGTCATTAATTAAGTGTAGGTGGACCTGGTGGTACTGGAGGAATTAAAATTAATGCTGTACAATGTTTCCAACAGCAAGCCTTTTCTGTATATTACATATTCGATTTAATATTCACGATCTTATCTATAGGAACCTCTGTGTGTGCCACCAAACAGCCCTCTTCTCTGAAACCATCTCCTGATACCTCTTGGGAACATTCAGACAGAAAAAACACACACAATCTAGAGAGACACTTGGAGTGGGGACTAAATGAGACTGCAAAGCAAATACTTCCATCTGTTGTGTTGTGTTTGCCTCTTTACCCACACCTTTTCCAGCAGCTAATCATGGTGGTTGTCAGATTTACAGTTTACCTTGAACAACTTATAAAGAAAGAAGACAATGAGAAGTTTTTACTATTACTCAGGTCTGCCACTATAGTATATTTTTTTAAATTTATCTAAAGCTAACCTTAAAAATAATACAATTTTCAGACATTACTTAGGCTAAATTTTCTATCATACAAATCAGTGGATTTTCTCTTGAACTCATCTACCTGAGACATAAATCATGGGAACTGCAAAGATCAGTTTTGTTTTTTTTTTTAACAATGCACTGAAAGACAATTATAATATTAAGACTAATTATATGTGTGTGTGCTGAGTGTAAAAAAAAAAAAAATTGTGCCTTTCTCTCCATCTAGGTTATCAATGCAGCTCTCACTTTGGCTGCCCGACCCCAAAGCAAAGTGGCTCAGGACAATATGGATGTTTTCAAAGATCAGTGGGAGAAGCAGGTACGCATCCTGACTGAGGCTGTGGATGACATCACCTCTGTGGATGACTTCTTGTCCGTGTCAGGTAGGTAGCATTGTGGCAAAATGAACTTGCATATTCAGGATGAGGAAACATCATCAAAAATCTACAGTTTGTGATTGTTGACTTGAGAACAAGTTCAGCTGGTCCATTTATGTTCTTCTTGTTTTTTTTTATCTATCTATCTATCTATCTATCTATCTATCTATCTATCTATCTATCTATCTATCTATCTATCTGTCTATCCCAAAAGAGAACCACATTCTTGAAGATGTCAACAAATGCGTAATTGCTCTACAAGAAGGGGATGTTGACACTCTGGACCGAACTGCAGGAGCCATCAGGGGACGAGCTGCTCGCGTAGTTCACATCATCAACGCTGAAATGGAAAACTACGAACCTGGGGTCTATACCGAGCGTGTGCTGGAGTCCATCAGGCTTCTGTCTGAGACAGGTTAGTTCATAATACACAGGGTTAGTAAAACAGCAAAACCTTGAATATTGTTTTCGTCTTACAACCGCTCATTAAGATCGCAGAGGTAGCAGTCCTAGCAAGGAGGCCCAGACACTCCTTTTCCCAGCCACTTCCACCAGCTCCTTTGGGGAATTCCTAGGTGTTCATGAACAATTATATTACTGTATATTTTAATGATTAATGTTGAATTATTTTCTTGATCTTGTGGTTGCCACAGGTATTTTCAACAGACCTTTAACTTTAAAGGACAACAGCCATTTAATAACAGGGGTTGTATTAGCATTAGCATTATTTGACGTTAGCATGATTCTTACAGTTTCCCTGTGTATTTTTTTGTGGCAGACCACTTATACGGCACTTAGGACTGCACTCATCTTTAGAGCAAAAGCACATTTCTCTGCTTTTAATCAATTCAAGCACATTTCACTCCTAAAAATATCCAGAGCACAAGAGAAAATGTTGATAAAAAAAACAAGAAGATAAACACAGCAGTGTAGACTTGTAAGCCTTGAAGGCAGCTAGAGTTTATCCCAACTTCAGGCAAGAGGCATGGTATACCCTGGGCAAGTCACTGGCTTACTGCAGGGCTAGCACAGAGTCAAACAACATTTCACACTGTTATTCACACCTAAAGTCAGATTAGACTAGTTAATTCACCTAGCCACCAATTGCATGTCTTTGGGAACAAGCTGGAGGACCTTGGGAGACCCTCACATAGACATGGGGAGGACATGTAAACTCTACCCAGAAACTCCTCAGGGGATCTGAACCTGGAGCCTTCTTCCTGTGAGGTGACAGTTATAACCAATCCAAAACAAATTAATTTATATAGGATCTGTTGCAATCAAAATTGTGTCTCGGCACTTTACAGAGACCCAGATCCTGAGTGGAGAGGAGAGGAGAGGTTTTCGTTTTAAAAATCCCTTTATTGACCCATTAGAGGGCCTAATGTACAGAAATAATAATAGTGACAACAACAACAACAACAATAATGATAAATAATAATAATAACCAGCACGATTAAGTCAGAAATTCAACATTCAATCAATCAATTAGAAGTTTACAATTAGCTCCTCCTGCTCCCCCACAGAGCACAGAACCCTCCCAACAGTCCATATTTGACAGAAAATAATTATTTTGTCAACCATCTTATAATAGGCATGCTCCGCCCTCAGCCTGGCCTTCAGCAGGCCCTCCAGAACCACCACCGGCTCCACACTGCCCACATTCTGAGCCTGGTTCTTACGGGTCAGCCAAATTGGCTATTTGGCTGAAGCAGACAGAAAATTATTTAGACTATGAATGCTCTTCTGCCTGGTGCAGTACTTTGGACCGAAAATAAACAAATAAAAAAAAAAACCTCACCAAACCTTGAAACCAAACTCTCAGCAGTCCAAAAAGCGCAGCCGAGGACACTAGACAAATAAACGTTCCAAAGTTTCAGCCTGCCCACAGAAAAAGCACCCTTCTCCCACCCCCGGATCCATGTGCGCTCTGTGTCTGTTCGTAGCTATCGCCCCATGTACCACCCTCCACTGGAGGTCTGCTGCCCGCTTCTTGACGGGCAGCTTGTACAGGGACCGCCAGCTGCCTTTCAGGGAAACGTCTCAGCCAAAGAACTCAGCCCACCTCGACTCCTTCAGGCCTGCCAGAGACTGCAGGTTCAGAACCTTCACACAGGCCTGGTAGATGGCCTTTTTCCCTGCATCCTTGAACGTGTCCAGGTGAGGAGTAGTGAGGGACAGCAGCTGGTGTCCTCCCTCGTGCCACCCCCCCCACTGCTGGGGTGATGAGAAGAGAGGGGAAGCTGTATTCCCATCCTCAGTCCACTGCTCACACAGGAAGATGTTCCCTGCAAACGCCCTCAGGTTCTGCGGCAGGGTAGCACGGACTTCCTCCACCACCCTGTTGATCAGCCTGATGGAGGTGATGTTGCTCTTCATCCTCAGAGTGTCCACCGATGTTGCTGTCATTTTCATCAGGTGGCCCAGTTTGGTGCAGCCAGCTTCTCTGAGGCTAGCTCGCAGGCTGGCAGCCTGCATTGACTGACTCCTTAAAAAGCTGTTGAAAAACAAAGGTTCCTCAAACAACCACAGTCCTGGAGTCTCCTCTGTGGTGTGTGCAAACCTGAAGATCTGCCAGGCCTGCAGCACAGAGCTGTAGAAGGGGGTCAGTCCACCAAGAGCCATGTCCTCAGGTTGTAGGAGGAAGTGCTGCTTGTCGTAGCCCAGGCGCCCAACTCTCCTCAGCAGCAGCCTGGCTGGATCAAGCCAGCCTGGGCCAGAGGAGTACAGGAGTCTTTGAGCTGTCCGGAGTCTAGAAGAGGCGATTCTAGCCTGAATGTTTATCAGCCCCTGACCCCCTTTGGCCATGGGCAGATAAAGGACTGCCGCTCGGAGCCAGTATTTTCCAGACCAGATGAAGTCTACGATGGTTCTCTGAATGTCTTCGATCAGGCTTCTTGGTGGTGTCAAAACATTAAACCTGTGCCAAAGAGCCGAGGCAGCCAAATTATTGGCAATCAGAACTCTTCCCCTATATGACATCTGGGGTAGCAACCATTTCCATTTGGACAACTCTGCGCACACTTTCTCCTTTACACCCTCCCAATTCTTTTCCTGATAACCTTCCGTGCCCAAATAGACCCTCAAAATTTTCAGCCCCTCCTTCCCCCATTCAAGACCTCCAGGCAGAGTGGGCACTGCCTGGTCCCCCCACTGTCCCATCAACAAGGCCTCGCTTTTGGCCCAGTTCACCCCTGCAGATGAGGCCCTTTCATACAGGAACAGGGTGTCCTGCAGACACTGAATGTCCCTCTGGCTGGTAATAAAGACGCTGAGGTCATCTGCATAAGCTGAAACCGTGGGAGGGTGGACAAGATCCAAGGCCCCAGGCAGTGAGAGACCACTGAGCCGGTCCCTCAACCTGCACAGCAAGGGCTCGATGGCTAAGCTATAAAGCTGACCTGAGATAGGACAGCCTTGTCATAGGGTTAACAGCAGCCCCTGCATAAACGAATGGCCTAACACAGACGTGCCACTTCTTCAGGACAGGACTCAGCAGTACACCTACACCTAAAAGAAAGCGGACACTCCTTTGAGGACAGTCAAGTACGTGTGCTGGCCAGAGAAGATCACTGGTTTGAGAGGGGTGTCAAGGAAGCCATCCACGTCAAGTTGGAAAAACCATCTTTAAACAGAGGTGGTGGACTAAGGCACTTTCTGTAACCCACGTACAATGCAGTCCTCCACTCTTTTCGTCAGCATTCCAAACATTCACACCGTTTGACGAGACCTGGAGACTCATTAACATGTGACCCAACAGACAAAGGGGAAGCGCCCCAACCGAAACTAGATGAACGACCCTGCCAACCACCCTGCCAAGGACTCTCAAGTGACCACCCGGGCCATTAACATGCCAATGGTCCACAGGGCTATATTTTCAAGCTCTGCCCCAGCAAACTTAGAACTGAAGAAGCTCTCTGGAGAGAGGGCGAAACGTTTTCAAAGAAACCTTTGTCCAGTTGACACAGAGAGATCTATTTTGGATAAATTAGAGTGGTCCACCCTGTCAAACGCTTTCTCCTGATCCAAACACGCATGACCAAAACGGATGTAATTATCAGACCTGCAGATATCAGTGACATCTCGAATGAGAAAGGTGTTGTCCATGATTGTCCTGTCAGGTACACAGTATGTTTGATCTGAATGAATGATGATGTTCAAGATGTCCTTGAGTCTGTTTGACAGGGCTCTGGAAAGCACCTTGTTGTCTGTACATAGGAGGGCCACTGGCCTCCAGTTCTTGAGTAAGGCCAGGTCCCCCTTCTTGGGCAGCAGGGACAGTACAGCTCGTCAACAGGAGACAGGCAGAGATCCTTCTCTGAGGCACTCCAGCAGGACAGAATGAAGGTCGTGTCCAAGGATGTTCCAGAAGTGCTTGAAGAAGTCAGCAGAGAGACCATCGATCCCGGGTGCCCGTCCTGACGCTATCTGGTTGATGGCAGATGTCAGCTCCTCCAGAGTCAGCTCCCGGTCCAGAGCAGCTTTCTCGTCCAGGGTGAGCTGAGGAAGCCCCTCCAGGAGTTCCTTACAACACTCCAAGTTGAATTGCTCTGTCCCGTATAGTCCGGCGTAGAAATCCAAGGCGCAGCTCCTCATCTCACTTGGGCTCATGGTCACTCGTCCTCCTGGCAGCTTCATCTGCTTCCTCTGCGCCTCCGACTTCTCCAGGTTGAAAAAAAAAGAAGTCGGGGCATCCATGTCCTTCAGCTAGGAAGTGAGACCTGATGAGGGCCCCCTTCACTCTCTCCTGCAGGAAGGCACTCAGCTCCAGCCTTTTCTCCTGGAGCACATGACCCATGGAAGGATTGGAGTCTCTGTGTAGGCCTTCCTCCAGGCTTTTGATGCTGGCTTCAAGTTCCCGTACTACTCCCTTGATCTTTGCAGTGGAAAAGGAGGTGTACTGTTGGCAAAAAACACAAATTTGTGTCTTTCCAACCTCCCACCACTGCTTCAAGGAGCTAAAGTCACATTTTTTCCTCTTCCACTGCTGCCAGAAGAGCTCAAAACTCTGACAGAAGGTCCTGTCTTGTAGGAGTTTGTTGTTGAAAAACCAGTAGGACTTGACCCTGTCACCTGGAGCGCTGACCAGGTCTATGCTGGCTAAATGGTGGTCAGTGAAGCCAACTGGGCTGATGTTGCTGTGAACCAGTCTGTAGCTGAGATTCTGGGAGATGTAGAAGCGGTCTAGTCTGGCTGCACTCACCCTGCTGTTAGCAAGCCTCACCCATGTGTACTGCCTGGATCGTGGATGCTTAAGCCTCCATGCATCCAGCAGGTCCAGATGTGTGACCACACTGTTAAGGATCTGAGATGACTGTGGGTGGGGCTCCTCACCTATCCTGTCCATTGTAAAGTCTAGAGTGGAGTTAAAATCCCCCCCAATTATCAGTTGATCCTGGTGATAGTTCATCAGCTCGTTTCTCATCAAAGTAAAAAGGGAGGCTCTTTCTGGCCCTTGGTTTGGGGCATAGACGTTGACAAAACAAAACATTACACTTTCTATTTCCGCCCTCACAATCAGCAACCGACCCTTCACCACTTCATTAGAGGATAAAACTGTTACCTTTGCAGATGGTCTAAACAGAACAGCTACCTGCACTGAAGGTGTTGCCATGTCTGAGAGAGTAGGAGCCCCCCCACCATAAACCCCAGTTTGCCTCATCTGCTGTGTTTGTATGTGTCTCTTGCAGAAAGAGCACGTTTAGTTTTGATGTTTGATGGAGGAGAACCAGGTGAGAAACCATTAGCAGAGGACAGTAAAGAAAGGAAAAACCCAGTGAGACATGATCAGGTTGACTCTTTAACTCTCTGAGCAGGTCTACTGTTTTTTGCTCTTCTCAGAGTTGTGATGTGTTTTTTCAGGCAAAACCGTTTTTTTTCATCCAAAAGATCAAAGCCAACCAGGTTTTTCAGTATGTCCACTGATTTGATTAACTTATCAGTGTCACTAAAGTAATCACTGACTTTAACAGACTTTTTAAAGGTAATATCAAGGAAGTTGTTTATGTCATCTAATGAGGTCATCTATATTCCTGTTGCTTTCACACACAGATACAGTATCTGACTCTGAACCAAAGTTCATGTCATCTCTCTCATATGATGCCTGGCTATTCGGCACTTCGAAGCTAATGAGGTTTTCAATGCCTGCAGAGTTGGTAGAAGCAGCCTCCTCCGCAGGCTGAGACAGAATACTAGTGCCTGCAGGCTGGAAGCTGCCCAGGTTCTCTGCATCCACCTGAGCCTGCTTCTCAGGCTGGATACATTCCTCCCTGTCAGGAGCTCTACCAGCTACTGCGTTCACAGCACCGTGCTCTGCCTCCGCGGCCACAGACCCAACCCCGGGCCCAGAAACCGCAGCGGCGCCGGGGGGCTCAGTGCTGGGCGTGGCAGCCGGCATGGCACGTGACGTCCTCGGCCACCGCGGCGATCGGCACCGCGCCACCAGCCGTCCCAGAGTCGGCGGCAGGGGCGGCAGGCGAAGCGCCCGCCTGCTCCTGCCTCTTATGCGGACACGCAAACGTTTCTGTCCCACATCACCACACTCGAAACATTTGAGCTGTCCTGAGCTGGCGTAAACCATATAGTAACCGTCACCGTGCTTCACTCTGAAAGACACCTCCAGAGTGTGAGCAGGTGAGTCCAGAAACATGAATACCTGCCGTCTCAGAGACTGAACGTGCTTCAGCTTTGGATCTTTGCATCCCAAACTCGCCGTCCTAAAGCCACTGGCAAACTTCCCAAACCTGCGGAGCTCGTTCTCTAACGCCTCATTAGGTATAAACGGCGGAACACTGGACAAGGTGATTCGCGTGGAGGGGACTGCCAGCAGGGACACCTGCACGAAGGCGTCCCTGATGAACACACTGCTCTCTATCAGCTGATAGACGTGGGCCTCGTTCTTCAAAAACACCACCACAGCTTTGTTCATACACGATGCGAACAAAAGGTTATCATGTCCTACCTGCTCACTGACCGCCAGCAGAACCTCCTCCACTGAAACTAGGTTATCCGGCGGCACTATCCGCACTCCCTGCCGGATAGACAGAGGTGGCATCTCGGAGGACGCCATTCCTCCCGAAAACCACTGGGTCAAACTACTGATAACTCAGCTAACACTCAACAAAAATAAAGAAGAAAGCTTACCTGATCATGTACATACGATACATGAAAAAACGGGGATAAACCTGAAAAACAGGGACAGAAATCCTTCAAACTCCGTGCCACTCACACGCCACCACCACTCACGCTCACACTCACCAGAAACGGAGAGGAGAGGAGAGGTTTTCGTTTTAAAAATCCCTTTATTGACCCATTAGAGGGCCTAATGCACAGAAATAATAATAATAATAGTGACAACAAAACAATAAATAAAATAATAACCGGCACCTTTAAGTCGGAAAAACAACATTCAATCAAAACAATTAGAAATTTACAATTAGCTCCTCCTGCTCCCCCACGGAGCACAGAACCCTTCCAACAGTCCATATTTGACAAAAGGTACTTATTTTGTCAACCATCTTATAATAAGCATGCTCCACCCTCAACCTGGCCTTCAACAGGCCCTCCAGAACCACCACTGGCTCCACACTGCCCACATTCTGAGTCTGGTTCTTCCGTGTCAGCCAAATGGCCAATTTCGCTGAAGCAGACAAAAAGATAATTAGACTGTGGATGCTCTTCTTCCTGGCGCAGTACTTCGGACCAAAAGTAAACAAATCAAAAAAAACCTCACCAAATCCTTAGAACCAAACTCTCAGCAGTCCAGAAAGCGCAGACAGCCGAGGACACTGGACAAATAAGTGTTCCAGAGTTTCAACCTGCCCACAGAAAAGGCACCCTTCTTCCACCCCTGGATCCATGTGCGCTCTGTGTCTGTTTGTAGCTATTGCCCCATGTACCACCCTCCACTGGAGGTCTGCTGCCCGCTTCTCAACGGGCAGCTTGTACAGGGACTGCCAGCTGCCTTTCGGGGAAACGTCTCAGCCAAAAAACTCAGCCCACCTCGACTCCTTCAGCCCAGCCAGAGACTGCAGGTTCAGGACCTTCACACAGGCCTGGTAGATGGCCTTTTTCCCTGCATCCTTGATCGTGTCCAGATGAGGAGTAGTGAGGGACAGCAGCTGAGGTCCTCCCTCCTGCCACCCCCCCACTGCTGGGGTGATAAGCAGAGAGGGGAAACTGTATTCCCCATCCTCAGTCCACTGCTCACACAGGAAGCTGTTCTCTGCAAACGCCCTCAGGTTCTGCGGTAGGGCAGCACGGACTTCCTCCACCACCCTGTTGATCAGCCTGACGGAGGTGATGTTGCTCCTTATCCTCAGAGTGTCCACCGATGTTGTTGTCATCTTCATTAGGTGGCCCAGTTTGGTGCAGCCAGCTTCTCTGAGGCTAGCTCGCAGGCTGGCAGACTGCATTGTCTGAGTCCTCAAGAAGC